>JAWZYV010014506.1:600000-1121001 GCA_038373885.1 Cheiracanthium punctorium | reverse complement strand
AAGTTAAAACATAACTGCTATTCTATCCTAATAAAAAAAGGGTACCCTCCCCCCTCCCCATAATTTGAATAAGACTGAAGAAAGGCTCAAAATCAGAAAGAGTTGGCAGCTAGAATATACTAGAGCATAAACTAGATCTATGTTAAATACATACAAAATAAAATTAGTTAAAATTAGTTTTGTGTGTACATGGATTAGTGTCAAATTTAAATCTCCAACTAAAGCACAGCTTAACACTTTCAACTAGGTGATGAATTTACAGAGGAATAAGTCAGCAGATCTTTTCATTTGATTCAGAAAACATTTTGTTTATAGTTTCACTAAAATCGGAGGATAACTTTATAATAAAAAGTCTGCAAATCTACATACATTTTGGAACACCTTTAGGAGCAGGTTAAATACAATTTTGGAACAGCACAAAAGCATACCGAAAAATGGTAATAATAAATACTTTCTTATTACCATTTTTCATATTACCATATTTATGTATGGTAATAATAAATACTTTCAAGTAACATTTACATATACTGTAACCTTCTGAGTAAGAGAGGGAAGGGAAACAGGGTTCCTACTGTTAAAATTGTACAAATTATGAATAAATGAATAAAATAAAGATGTAGAATTTAAGCTGCCTTTTACATTTTAATTTTGCCACTGAACATAAAAGCAAATGGAAAAAAAACTGCAATAAAACTTAAATATAGCAGCTCAAAAAAAAAAAAAAAAAATCATTTTTTTTTACCTGCAAAAAATAAAAGAAAAAAAAACTTTTTCACAGATAAGAAATGCTTGTACTGTTTTATAAAATAATCTGTTCTCTATGTTCTATTAATATTAGAATATACTGATATGCAAAGTGATTGAGAGCACAAAATACTTTATTAAAAGTAAGGAACACATTGTAGGATTTACTTCACAAAATTTTATTTTGTGAGGTAAATCCTCTGAGGTAACACAGAAAAGAATAATTGGGGACAGTATTGAAGCGAAAATCCCTTATCAAAGCAATTTGGAATAAAATTATCCCTGAATCACAGTAACCTGTGCGTAATAACAAACATCAAACTAATAGTGACAAAATAAATATTAAACACATTACTTACTATTGGTGAGTTAAATTTGCAAATTATTACAATCAATTAAAAAATAGAAAATATTCAGGACTTGTAATATATTTTAGGTACATCAAAAATTGAGTAAAAAATAAAGTGATAACTTTGCAATAAAAACTTTTCATGCACAGCAAGTAAAATATCATGAAATAACAACATTCTTAGCAAAGATCACATCTATATGTGGAAGATAAACAAAAGAAATAAATAATTAAACGGAAGTTTGAAAATACTTTTCATACCCAGTCTGGTAAATTACAAGGATTCAGTGCTCAGAATTGTAGCTAGAGGGGGGACATTTGTCCCAGGGCATAGGATCCAAAAGGCACCAATTTGTATATAAAACTTTTTCTAGCGCATTTTGGTAAACAAGAAGTGATACAAATTTGTTCTCGGACACTGAAAATTCTTTCTACACCTCTGAGTACTGACCCCAATTAATAACCTAGATCTTCTTGAAGTCAGTTAAAAACTAGACTAAAGATATTTTTGAGTAATATTCAAATATACATATGACAACATGTGAACACTGACAAGGTTATTGCACTTTGTTAATACTGCAGGCTTAAAAAATCTGAATTTACTAAGGAAGTAAAGTTTACATTTACATATTGTATTAGTAAAATTAAAAAATAATATATTTCATCTGTTTTTACCACTAATGGTGGTACATGTAATATGGTGTCAAAACTGGTAGGCTAGTTTTCGATTTGGTTTGTACCAAAGTACAGATATGAGATTAACAAGAAAGGAAAACAAGTCTGAAAGAATGTCCAAACAACTTTTGAGCAACTATACTTATGAATTTCAAGAGCAATAAATATTTTAATTTTTATTGATACTAAATCTATCTTACTTATATACAATTTTGCCTTACTGAAAAATCAGAAAATTTTTGAAAAAAATGAAAAAAATGAATTCTTTATAAACATTGAAAAAGGTCTGAATATTAAACTAAATTCTTAAATATCATCTCTGAAAGTAGCATTTTACAGTTTACATTTTAAACAACAACAGCAGTGACAACATTAATAATAATAATAATAATAATAATAATAATAATAATAATAAAAGTTACAGGAGTTTCAAGGTTTTACTTACAACATATTTTTAAGAGGTAGTGAGGGTGCAGAGTAAAAAAATTAATCTGAAGGGACTAAAAATTGATTTTTATACTTTATTTCATTGTTACTTCATAAAATGTTGCAAATAAGACTTGATTTTGCAAGCAATTTATTAACTTGGTGTCAAATATGCAACTTGACATAAAAAATTTACATATAATAGAGATTAAATAAATGACAGAATATAGCATAACATAAAATGATATACTAAAGAGTTGCCTGGGTCAAATGCTTTAATAAAGAATACCACATTGAATTTTACTGTATAAATATTTATTGTTTTACTCATTGATGTAACTTTACCAAAAGTTATACTTTTTTTCTTTTAAGAACAGCCCTAATAACTTTCTCAATTTACATGAAATTTATAAAATTTAATACATAGTCACTAACTGCCCCAAAGTAACATCACTTTAAGGGAAAAAAAACTAAAAAAAAAACATATAAATCAATTTGGAAAATAAGAAAAAAATAAACTAAACAAAAAAGTAAACATCTCAAAAAAAAAAAAAAAAGTTATTGACAATTATGAAATTATGCGATACAAGCTTTGAAAAAATTAGACCGCAGAGATCAAAAGTATGCAGACTTTGAACTAGTAATTAAGAACATTTAAAGAATAAATAAACAAATAAAACAAAAATATGAATACCACTTATAATGCCAATAGTTTCTTCTCTTTTACAGCATGCCACTGACAAAAATTCAATGGTTTTCCACAGGACCAGTTCAGAGTACTAGAAAATAAAAAGATAATAAAGTGATAAACAGCCAAAATCAATCAGTTTTTCTTGTAACATATTTTATTCATCACTTGGCTCTGCAAGCTTTAAAGACAGGCTTCTCAAAAACTCGGTATAATTCAGAATGCTTCTTCATAGACAGCATGATGAACTTTTATAGAACAACAAAACTGCAGGTCTTATCCCATTTTTAGGGAGAAATTCACGAAAGTGGAAACTGTATCTGATGGCTAATTCTCCCTCTATTTTGGACAATACAATATGTTATAAATTTTTCTCTGAGTATTTCACTTCTATAAATTAACCATTTGTATTGCCATAAATACAGCTTGTGAAGAGAAATTCTGAATTTTCAAATTTTCTAAGTTTTTATTCTGACATAGAAGAAATTCTGACATAGTTGAATTCTTTTAAAACCTGTTCAGAAATTGCATTATTTCTTGTAAAAAAAAATAAATAATAATAACTTGATTGAAACATTTTGTTTCTACTCAGTGAGACACTTAATGAAACACAATTTTTGTGAGAAATCTACTACCCATCTGATTCAGTGCTTAAGATATACATTCTTCTAAAATGGGATGCTTTGCAATGCAAATAATAATAATAATATAAAATTCACACAGACATGTGTATAAGGAACATTTATAACATATGATATGAATATAAAATTAACTCCCAAATTTAAAAATACACTGAAACAGTAAATAATTAAAAATAAATACATACTTATATCTAAAGACATCCAAAGTAGTATTCACCCTTATCAAAGGTTCGTGAAAAATCACCCAGTCATCGCTGTTATTAACTCTCCTATATTTAAAGAAAATGAGTATTCAGTACATAAAAAACATTCTAAAAGTTTCGTTTTCTAAAGCAACCAATTTATATGAATATTCATTTATTATCAATTTATATATATTTAACTAATGACCACCCAAGGTAGGAGTCTTCAGTTAAAATTTACATTTAAACATTATCACAAGAACAAATGATTCGGTGGTAGATCGAGGGGTAATGGGATGAGTGGCTATAGGGCTTCAGTCCCCCCCCCCCCCGTTCTCAAATCCAGGCAGCAATTATGACATAAAGTCGCTTGAGTCAGAAGTATGGGTCTAAATGGGGGCCCCCTTACATTTTGTTTCTTCACCGACTCTGACAATTGTCTTTCTGTATTTTCCACAGTATTTACCCGTTTGCCCATGATAATCAGGGAACAATCATATTACATTAAATTTTTCAGTAATATTTGACTTATTTATTAAGATATATTTTTCAGAAATTTGTATATGAATGCATTTAAAATTATTTCAGATTTTAAATGCAAAAATAATGTGTAACAGATAAACAGTGATAATTCGCAAGTAATAATATATTAAGATGCTAACATATCAAAAATATATACTTGTGCAATATATATGAGGAATATTTGAAATATACACCCAATATTGTGGATACATTTTAAATAAATTTAATTTAAATTCATTAAGATTGACAATATAATGGGTAAATATTAATTTGCTACAATTTACATTAGTATTTATTTCCAATTTAATGATAATATTGAATAATTAAGTATATGAACATGAAAAAATAAAAATACTATAAAATTAATTACTTGTCAATATTAGGAATACATTAGAAATATTACCAATGTTTACCTAATATTGTGTATACATTTTAAATACATTTGGGCTAAATATTAACTTGCTGCTATGTAAAAATACTGGTTTGGGTTTTCAATGTTTTACAATCCTGTGAGGTGCTATTTGAAAGTTTGTTGGTAATGGAACTACTGACTACTTCCAAAATATAGGCAATATTGCAGATACATTTCATTTAAATTCAGTAGAAAAAGGATTAAAATTATTTTGAATTTTAAAGCAAATTTTACCAATATCATAAATTTATTTACCCTTAATGATACCCAGTAGAAGACCCAAACTCTGAAATCCATGCTGTCTGCTTTCTCAACAATGTCAATAAATAATGAAATCTGTTCTGCTACCTGCAAGTTCAGAAAACCACAGAATAATATTAAATACTTGAAAAATATAACATTAATGATATGGGCACCCATAAGGGGGGGGGGCTCAAGGTAGGGAACTTGCTCCCCCCCTAGGAGAGGAGAGCAGGGGCAGGGACATACCCCAAAAAAAATTCTGGGAGTGTCCAAAAATTTCGGAGGGGGTCCAAACGATGAAAAAGGCAGAAATTTTCACAAAAAGACTTCACCATTATTGCTTTGTTAATAAAAACTGAAATTTCGGAGGTGTTACAGACCCCCACCCCCCTTCCTGGGTACGTCCTTGGCCAGAGGGTGACTGGTGGGGCTTCAGCCACCCTCGAAATAAGTAAACATAAGAAATGGAGAAAATTACATATTCGTGGGTAATTTTGAAAGTTCAGCTTGAAATTTTTAAGGTTTAGATACGTCCCTAAGCCAAACTCACTCCCTCCCCCCCCCCCCACTTAAGTATGTTTTTTCAATCTGCAAAGATATGTTCTGATTAAATGAATTTAAAATGAAATATGCTAGATAAATTTTAAGTTTATGAACATTTCCTATGCAATATCAGATTTAAATTTTGTGAAATAACCTTTATTAAAAATGAAGTCTTAAAAAAAATGCAACTCAAAGCATGGCTTTTTTCCATAACATTACAGAAATAATTCAGCAATCAAAATTAATTGAATGTCAACAATATTATTTGAATTGTCCTTAGACTGAACAAGTGTAAAGTAAGCTTTATTTAAGGGGAATAGATGAAGTGAATATTATCAAATACAATGATGAACCGTTTCTGATTATACCATCTTTAAAATAAAACAAACTACATTAAAATCGGCTCATCCATTTGGGATCTATTTTGCCACACACACATCCAACTTTTAGAAAAAAAAAAACCAGGCTTTAGTATCTTAGAATGAAAATTTAATAAACTAAATTCATATTCTGAAAAAATTTAAGGACCCCTTAAAATGGGGTGTCTGGGGCATGTGCCCTCCTTGCTCCTGTGATAATCATGGTCCTTATCATCACAGGATTTTTCAGTAGTATTTTGAGTTAATTATTAAAATATATTTTTTCAGCAATTTGTACATAAATGCACCTAAAATTATTTTATCAGATTTTAAATTTTGAAATAATGTACAGTAAAAAAACAGTCTTAATTCACCATTACTGTTATATTAAGATGCTGACACATTAAAAATATTTGTTAGTATACAATATGAGGGAAATTTATAATATACACACAATACTGTGTGGATACATTTTAAATATATTTAATTTAATTCATTAACATGGACAATATAATGGATAAATGTTGCTAATTTTTACCAATATTAGTTTTTATTTCCAATATAATAACAATGTGAAGGATTGAGTATATTAGCATTAGAAAAATAATAAAATGGTGTAAAAATATTTTTAAAAATTACTTGTCAATATTAAGAATACATTATAAATATTTCGAATTTTTACTTAATATTGTGAACACATTGAAAAGATATTTGGGCTAACTACTAACTCGCTACTATTAAAAACTTTATCAGTAATGGAATTACTTCAGAAACATTTCCAGTATATAGCCAATATTGTGGATATATTTCATATGTTAATTAAATTCAATAGAAAAAAATTAGCATTATTTTGAATTGGTATCTAGGCTAAAAGGTAAGTTTTACCAATTTGAGAATTTTATTTGCCAATATTGATACACAACAGAAGACATAAAATCTACCAAACCAAAATCTGCAAGGCTCTAAAATTAATACTGTATTACTAAATTTAATATTGTAACACTTACCTTTATTACCAGTAATATTAAACTTATCCGTTACTGTACTATTGAATTATCCTTAAACAGTATACAAACTTTTCAATTCCAAAAATCTCGCATTTAACACCAAAAACAATAACTTTTTTTTCCGCGTTGAATCAGTTTACCAGCATATTATCCCTTGTGTTTTTCGTACTACTAATGAAAGCTCACACATTCTGAATCACCTGCTACTTTCAGCTGGTTTCCCTGATTTAAAAGTGGACTTTCCTGAGGCCATCTGGGGTGTTCGATCGTAAATTATCCACTTTACCATATGAGAGAGAGGTTTGTGTATGTGTAAAAAGTGGAGAGGGAAATATTACACCACAACAACAGAGCGGTTATTTTGATCTAACAACGTATATATGTATAGTCTAAGCGTGAATCTGTGCTAGAGTGTGCAATAAGATAAAGTAATGCACATAGACATATTGAAATTTAATCACAAAATATTTTTTTCCCACGTTTGTAATTTATTTCAATATAAATTGCATACAATATATAATTGATCATTATTTTCTGCTTTTGATTTAAAATTTTGTTTATACTATTTGCAACAGGCGCGTATCCTTCCTAAAAATCTGACCCTTTACTTAGTTTAAAATTTGATACTGAGGCTACAGTTGAAACAGCTTGCTTACAATTTGATACACAGGTTAGAGCCCTCTCCACCCCCGAAATAAAATCCTGACTGCACCACCGATTTACAAACACGCATGAAAACATGCTCAAATATTATATACAGAAACAAAAAACGAATGCAAGATTTCAGCTATATAAGCATAAATAACATACTACGATCAAGTATAGAGGCGGATCCAAAGATCAATTTCTCGGAAGGGTATAAAATTAAAAGAAGCAGGCTTGTTTAAGTCTTAAAAACAAAATGTATAGTAAAGCAAAATGTTAACCCTAACCAAAGCAATGTCTGTCGGAAGAGCTATAGTCCTAATGGATCCGACACTGAATCAATGTATCTTATATGTTGTGAATTATCAAATTTTAAACTAACATTTACAATAATTGAAAAGTTATAAGGTTTTACTTACTTGTGTTAGCTAAAAGTATTCCATTACTTGTATGCAGTTGGTACTTCGCAACTGCAGTCCAATTCCAATATGGCGTCGTTTGAGTGTGGAAGCAACGCACTCACTCCTGCTGAAGTGAACGCATCATGGGAAATGTGGTGACTCTCTCACTAGAGTGAGCAGATAGCGCCTTCACCCTTACTCTAAGAGTGACATTGTCTCACTCTTGCAGTTAGGGTGACAGAATCCTATCGATGAAGAGTCATAATGCAGTTTTCTCACTCTTATCTCACTCTATCTGGGATCATTTGCCGGTGACTTTTTGTAAGAGTGACAATGTCACTCTAAATTTTTAAGAGAGTAAGATAGCTTTTCTAAATTAATACTCAGTTTAACTTTTTTTCAAAAATAAAACGGTTTTCTATGCATTAAGCATGGATATAGGAGAGGATGTTGATACCAAACGAAATGTTTGGAATACGAAATGTTTCTGCAAATTATACAATTCGAATTTCGATGTATAATAAAAAATTGAATATGAAGTTATTTGATTTTAAGTGGGTAAATATTAAATATTCTGAGTGTAGACATTCTATCGCCCGCTGTAATTGTCTCCACAAAGGGCTTTATCCTTTAGTTTAATGACAGTACACAACACAGTCTAATCCACGTCTAAATAAGAATTGAAAATTTATTAGAAAAAATCTTAGTAACCAGATTTCAGCCTCCCAATTTACTGCTTCCACATACGGACAACTCCCAGCCTGCGGCCGGATGGGGCCCGCCATGTCTTTTGGACCAGCCCTCAGAACAAGTCAAAACCCTGTATAAAACCTATATAAAACATTCAAACTACCATATAAATCCGAATTATACGGCCCGCGATTTCGCTAACATCCTGAAGTCAGGCCCAGGAGGCCACTATCGTAAAGTTCTGCCCGCAACTTTTAAAAGGTTGTCCATACGATGATAAAATAAATGAGTTGAAATCATCAACTGCAGTGAATGAAAACTAAACTGATGGCTGATCATCTGCAAAATTAATTTGAATATCGGCTGCGAGCCCAATTTAGGAATCGATCGTATCATTTTTTCATCGGAGTTTCGAACATCGTTTCATTATAAACGGTTGACCCATTAAAAAAAAAAAAAAATCGTCAGGGTAACTACATTTAAATATTTATCGTCAACTTGGCGGAATAAGGCAGTTAAAATAGAATTCAACCCAGTGCCGTTATTTAAAAAAAAAAAAAAATGGAATTTTCATGTTACGTCACAGGATCTTTTTTCTTACTGTGAATGGCTCAAAAGGGTGTCATTTTCATTTAAAGCATTCGGCTAAGCTGAAATTTTATGCACTTTTGAAATTCGCATCATATGGATCAATAAAATACATCAAAAATCTTCATTGTTTTAGTATATACGCGAAAATACATTTAGCTTTACGTTAGTTACAAAAGGATAATTGTAATAAATTCAGGCAATTTTTCACATAACATTTACGAATAGTTTTGTATTAATAACTACGAATTAAAAATTATTAAATTATTTACGTATATTCCATCAAGGTGCTTGCGGGGATGGCAACGAAGACTCTTTTCTCTTTTTCTTTCGCTGGTTGCCAGGACGATATTTTGAAATAAAAATAACTTTTTAATTCTTAACAAATGTATGTAGCTGAATGGTGTAATATATCTAGTTACTAAAATATTTATTTGTCTGTGTACTGAATATCAAGTTCCATTTATTTTGTTTCTTTGCGAAATTAATTTTTACTATTATATATCGATGGCGTGTATTTTTTAATCAGCCCCAATCTTATTTGAACGTCCCTTTTAGGAAGATTGCATCAAGTGTGTTTTTCAAACGCTCAATAGATGGCGCTACCGTCCAAAAATTTTAAATTTTAAATTTTGAGCGTTTTAGAGTTTTTTCAATTAATTCACCTAGCTCAATCGTTTTAGGGGCCCAAAAAGCCCCCAAGTACGAAATTTAAAAAGAATCCTTAAAGCAGTTTTCGAGATCGTTCGGACACACACACACACACACACACACACAAACATTCCTCGTTTAATATAAGAGCGGATATAATAATTATATTTAATTATAAATATACGTTCTCAGTCTTAATAGAATTCACAAATAACGTGAATGAAAATTGTCTTGTATTGTAACTTGCATTACATTATGTAAGTTTCTTACATTACCTAAATCTAACTTACACAACTAAGTCACTAATTATGTAATTTCGTCACGTTAATCAGTCTTGTAATAATGATGACAGACCGTAGATCTGTTTAACCCTTTGAGGCGCAACCCTTTCCCAATGCTTAAAAAAGGACAGCCGTTGCCATCGCTCCACTTAACTACCAGCAAGATGGCGGACGATCGAAACGTTCATCGCGTGCCACAGATCTAGAGACCCTTTTTTAACGATAGCTCGCACAGCCAGCTGTCGTCAAAAAAAGGTCTGTGGCACGCGATGAACGTTTCGATCGTCCGCCATCTTGCTGGTAGTTAAGTCGAGCGATGGCAACGGCTGCCCTTTTTTCAGCATTGGGCAATCTATCCAGCTGTTCTCGCATTCTTCCATTTTTCAGCAGATGTCAGTGCTCTTAAAAATAATCGTGACCATTTTTTGACGTGAAATGACGTGCTAAAAAAAAAAAAGGGATTATCGTGGGAGCTATGTCACCCGCAACTATTTTTATAGAAATCCAATCTATTCTTCGCGACTGGCAACAGTCAAAACGTCAGAGTTTGGTGTTCCCAGAGCTGCACTAACTAGAGAGGGAACACTGCGCGTTAAATGGTTAATGAATGGCACAGTTATCACAATATCGAGTGTTTTTTCAATAAACTTTCTTTAAATAATAATTTTAGGTATATCGATTATAAAAAATCAAGTTTGTTTTTTAAAAAACGATCGTAGGAAACAAATAATGTTAATCGTGTCATCTGCCAATCTACATCTTAGAGTTACAAATATAGTCAGCATCTGAAAAGGCCCGTTCAGCTTATACGCATGTCGGTTTTATAGTCAACAAATAGTCATTAATATAAGACAAGTATTGCCCTCCAACTCCTTCGTTTTCATTTGTAGTCTTTTCCTTTTTTAGTATTAATTGGATCCGGTAAATTGGTACCGGATCCGGTAGACGTCTAATGGTGTCGGATTACCGGATCCGGTTTTCAATCCCTATTTGGGATTTCTTAATAATCTTACGTTAAGCAAGATCTTAGTTTTTTTCGATTATTATTTTTATTTATTATTGAATATTTCCAACATGAAAATTCTGCCCTATAAAGCATTTGACGGTCTTTCCTTTAAATCATAACGTTGATTTGGATAAATTTAAAGCTATTGCAAATATCACGACGAAATCGCATATGTCAATATTTTGTTTCACTTTGTCAAGATTGTTTTCGCATTACAGAAATTGATTTGAGTTCATTAAAAATATGTATCCAAATCAAAGCAGTGTAGTGTTTTTTGAAGGTACGTGGAAATGTGCTTATGTATGAATATGTGAAGCATACAAATTGTATTACGGAGAGTATTTTTTTTTTTTTTAACTTTACAACCCATTTATATAAACAGTAAAAAAGTTATGCGAATAATTAGAGTTTCGAAAAAATTAATGTAAACAGCATTCTAAAAGTTTGCAGTACAGAATGCCTTTGCAAAATATTGTATGCTAAAGACTTTTCTCAACATATTTCATAGCAGTCCATCATATAAGAAAGTATGTAGCTAGACAAATTCCTCGTCAAAATCTGTTCCATAGAAGAAATATGAATTTTTCACTTTTTTTTTTTTTTTTTTTTTTGTAACTTTTAAGTTGAAAGTTAAATACTAAATAAAATATTTTGATATTTTTGTAAGCGTATTTTTGTATATAGTGTACCAAATGTTTATCATCAATAAGTGGATCTTTAGAAACATGTACCTGTATGTAAAACGGTTTTCACGAGAAAATATGTTATTTTAGACTTTGTGATTAGGTGTGCTTGTAAGTAGTATTTAAAGAAGATCGGAAAGGAATTGCATCAGCAGCAAACAGTTTAATTAACTTTATAAAAAGATTTTGGGAGGAAGAAGACGAATGAAGGATTGAGGTCGATAAAGGCACAGCCAGCTGTCGTCAAAAAAAAAGGTCTCTCGATCTGTGGCACGCGTTGAACGTTCCGATCGTCCGCCATCTTGCTGGTCGTTAAGTCGAGCGATGGCAACGGCTGCCCTTTTTTCAGCATTGGGCAATCTATCCAGCTGTTCTCGCATTCTTCCATTTTTCAGCTGATGTCAGTGCTGTTAAAAATAATCGTGACCTCTCTTTTTTTTTACGGGAAATGACGTGCTAAAAAGCAAAGGATTCTCGTGGAGCTATGTCACCCGCAATCTTATAGAAATCAAATCTATTCTTCGTGACTGGCAACACTCAAAACGTCAAAGTTTGGTGTTCCCAGAGCGAGAACACTGCGCGTTAAAGGGTTAAGAAAACCAGCAGTTCGGCCAATATCGCCTCAATATTGGCCAACCTCGTGACACGTCGGCATAAATCGGTCGTTTTGTCTCGATTTTGATCGATATTGCCCAACATGAGTGTTGTGATACTGAAAGTTCTAAAAAGTGTGTTTTTTAGTTTTAAGTGGATGTTATGTTTATTTCCCTATTAGTAGAGGCTATAAATCACATGTAACAATACTTTAATTTTGATTCGTCCCATTGAAAAATAAAAAAAGATGTAGATCGACATCGGGCAATACTGATAGATCTTGTCAAAGAACGGCGTGACAACCATCGCTGACGCCTGCCATAAAACGGCCGTTTTATTCGATTTCGGCCAATTTTGCCCAATACCGGTATTCCGATATTTATTGTGAAAGGTTTTTATATTAAATTTCTCAATTTGTTTACGTTTGCTTGACTAAAAAATGGAATTAAGCAATCATATGTGCAAGCATTTATATTTCACAGTCCCACGAAAAGAAAAAAAAACATAAATGAATGTTGGACAATACTGCTCAATCTTGCTAACGATCGAGAGGCAAACAACGTATGCATTGTCTCAAATGGAGTGAGTTTAGTAGCGATTTTGGCCAATAATATCAAATGTTGGTATTGCGACATTAAAAGTTTTTAATATTTAATATCTCAGTTCTTTTTTTTTTCTTTATCCCAAAAATAATAGTAAAAAATCGTAGCATTTTAAACTTTGACGATCTGGTAAAAAAATGGGGTAAAATCTGGTAAAAAAATGTATGAATTTCGGATAATATATTGGTCAATAAAGCAAAACATCGAGATACTAGACATTGGCACCCAATTATTTGCACGTTTTGCTGCGAGATGGACCAATATCCCAAGTAGCACAGAAATATTGGCCAATTGCGGCATAGATCAGTAGTTCAAAGTGGTCATTTTGCCCCGATTTTGGCCAGTATTGCCCAATATTGGTACTGTGATATTCAGAGTCATAAAAAATTTTGTAATTAGCTTTTAAGCTGACATTCTGTTTATTTATCTTAGGTAGAGGTTATAAATAATATAACTAATGTTTTACACTTCGCTCATCTCACATAAAAAATAAAACATGCAGACTGACATCGCGCAGTGCGTAGTGGACGATCTCGCTAAACAATGACATTTGAAAACGTTCTATTTCCAACATTCACTTCAAACTTTTGTCTTCCTGGAAGCATGCCTGTGATTAGGTGTCCGAATCCCAGTCTGGTCGGATAATTAAATGTTGCCTAAAAAATCATTTCCAGGTACAAATATTAATCACGAGGTTTATTACCAGGATGCAGCACTAAAATAAAATTAACCACTGCATATAATTAGCTAAAATTCATTGAATAATTTTTCAACCCATTCAGCCTTTACCGATATCGGCCGGTCCAGCTTCCACCGATATTGGCCAATACCCATCTCCAATATTGTTGAAAAGGTTGACCGTTAGATATTGGCCGGTCCAGCTTTCACCGATATCGACCAATATTGCTAACTCTCTGTTATCGACATTGGCCAATATTGCTGTGTCACTGGGGAACTGGGAGATGGAAGATGCCTGGTTCGATACCCGGTCGCGCCCGCCGACCTAACCGTTCGGAGTTTTCCGTGGTTTCCTCCGAAACTTAGCCTAAATACACTACTGACCCTTATTAAGTAAATATGATTCACTAATTAAGATTTTAGTGCAATGCCTGTCCATAATGTAAAAACTGCATTCTACACTCATGTCCATAAATTAAGGATAATTCAGAATCACACAGAAATTGATCTCTAAAATAAAAATTTCACCTGTGGAATGATCACACGCAGCTTGAAGAAGAATATGCAAATTACAGGAAACCACCAGATGGCGTGGATGGTACGTCACAATGACGAGAGTGTAAGAGAGGGGTATATAAGGAATGGTGGCAAAGAAGTAAAATTGTTCACAAGCGCTGTGAAAGCCTTTCAGTGCAAAAACCGCATAGTTATGGCACAAAGGAGGCATTTGGATGATGTTTTACGTGGCAGAATTATCGGACGACTGGAATGTGGACGTACCCAGCTGGAAGTATCCGAGGAACTTGGAATCGCCCAGAGTGTCATCTCCAGGCTTTGGCAACGATTCCAAGATGATGGTAATGTGAGTAGACGTTACAGCACAGGTCGCCCCGGAGTTACAACGCCGAATGAGGACCGCTATTTGGCAGTTACTGCCAAAAGAAACAGACGGAGTACAGCATCAGACCTGTCTCGTCAGCTCTCTTCAGCTACCGGTACGACAGTTTCAAGGCTGACCGTGTACAGACGCTTAGGGCACATTGGTCTATATGCTCGTAGGCCTGTCAGATGTGTTCCACTTACCGCAACTCACTGTCGCCTGCGATTAACCTGGAGTAGAGAGCATGCATTGTGGACACCGCAACAGTGGTCTCGTGTGATGTTTTCCGATGAGTCCAGGTTTAGTTTGGAGTCTGATTCTCGCCGGACATTCATCTGGAGAGCGCCAGGTACCCGTTACCACCAAGAGAACACCATTGAAAGACACCGTTACGGTGGTGCAGGATGGCTCGTTTGGTGAGGAATTATTCTTGGTTCCAGAACTGACCTGCATGTTCAGAGTGTAACGATGACAGGCCACATCTATCGGGATGTCATTCTGGAACAACATGTACGTTTGTTTCGGGGCGCCATGGGTGCTGAATTTGTGTTTATGGATGACAACGCCCGTCCTCACCGTGCAAACATTGTAGACGAATGCCTTCAATCGGAGGATATCACCCGTATGCATTGGCCAGCATACTCACCGGACTTGAATCCAATAGAGCATGTGTGGGATATGCTTGGCCGACGAATTGCAGCCCGTCAACCCCCTCCCACCTGTCTACCGGAACTTCGGAGTGCATTGCTTGATGAGTGGTGTAATATTCCCCAAGATCAGATTGATCATTTGATACTCAGCATGCCTAGGCGTTGTCAGGCCTGTATTGCATCGTCCGGGAGACATACTCCGTATTAACCATCCTACTAACCATGTTATACTGTTTTTTGTAAATAGGTTCTTTTTTGAAATTTGGTCAAGGGAATAAAACTTGCAATTTTTATTAATTATGTCAAACATATAGCATCTTTTTTGCTCTTTACTTTTTGTTTAATAAATAGACTTTACAAATAAGTCAAATTTGTTTTGCTTCTTTCTCTTTCTTTGCCTGAACTTCATTATCCTTAATTTATGGACATGAGTGTAGTTGCATACTATGCTGTAAATTAAAAATTTAAAAAAAACTATACACGGAATTACAAATTCTGTACTTTTTCTCGACTATGGTTATACTGATGTGCAGTTTTCAATCCTAGGTCAGGAAGCTCATTTGACTACTTGATATCCACGAATTCAACAGATTTTTAGCGGCCCTGGGCAGTTGCCCAGTTTGCCCCCCCCCCCCTATGCACGGCTCATGCTACATGTGTGTGTGAGGGGGGGGGCGCACTTTTGTACTTTGCACCACTTAGGAAAAGGGCACCTATAGCACCAGCACTGGATATACGCCACATGATTATACATTAATACAATTTTAAGAGCTTAATAGTTTGTAAGGATGATCTATAAAATGCATGGAGTAGACGAACGAGCAGTATAAATGTATTTTGACTGTCACCATTTGCGTGATAACCCCTGTCGCATGTACCGAGGTACATGCATGCAAGCGAAGGCCTTATCTGTATATATTCACGGAACGGCAAATGTCTCTATGTGTGTGTACTCAGGTGGAGGGAGGAAACAAGAATAGTCAACATGGAATAAAGAACGTGTATTTCTTCATCCAGATATGTTTTTCGGGACGAAGCATTAAATCCAGAGTAATTATGGAGATGAAGAACGGCAATACACATTTATCAGCGGGGGGGGGGGGGGGGGAGAGACGTATTCTTGTTTCTGTCATTCCACCTGCCACAAACTAGATGCACTCATGCGCTTAGCAGTGATTTGCTTTTTTGTGTGCGTGTGAGTGTTTTGAGATTTGTTCTTTTTTAGCACCGGGCTACTATTAAGGCTGTTCCTTTCAAAAAAGTGATAAATGTGTGCCAAGATTTTTGAACAAACCAATCATGTTAAAAAAAATACCTGAAAAAATCAGTAATGCTTCTTGAAAAAAAAAAAAAAAAAAAAAAAAAAAATGCACCGCTCACTTATATTCACAGTGATCCTACATGTCTCGTGCAACATCAAAAATGCGTAGAGAAATGTTGCAAAATCCTGTATTTACAACATTTTTTTCCGTGGTGTATCCGTACTTTATAAGTTCACTTTGGTCGTAAAGAGACATTTTAAATTTTTTTCGAGTTTTTGGTAAAAGCTGTTCATAAGTTGAATGATTTCTTAAGTGAACTTAAATCTTTCAAATGGCTAAAAATCATAAAAAAATATCCAATTTTTACTTAAAATATTGTAGACATATTTACAATATAACTGAGCAAAATTTTGAAACGTTTTTATTAATATAAATGTCGTATAAAGGATTTAAATGTTTTATCTGCACTAATGGCATTTTGAATGCGATGCCTTTAAACTGTACTTTCTCAGTTTTAACTTCTTCTCAAAACCATAGTAGTGCAGTAGATTACTGATTTATGCGACGGAAGTGTTCCATAAGCGTAACGTTTTCAAAATTATTGGGGGGGGGGCGGCCCCACAACCACATATATTCACGTCAGTGGCGTAGCCAAGGGGGGGTGTTAGGGGGGTCATAACTCCCCATGAGGAGTTTTTTGTCATACAAAATGTATATTCTTCACTCCCTTATCATACACACGTATACATATATGTGAGTTGCAGAAGTCGTAACCCCCCCCCCCTTCCATGAAAAATTTCAGGCTACGCCCCGGATTCACGTACGTATAACTTAATCATAGCTGCCAACTACTACAGAATATAATTAACCACTTTTTCTACATGATTTTTCGGCTTAAAATATATACTGTTTACAAAAAGTGGTTAATTATTATTTTCCGTAGTAGTTGGCAGCTATGACTTAAGTGTAAATTATTGGAGGCGCTCGAGCTCTATGGATCCATAGAATTCTACACCTGTGTAAGGTAAGTATCCATGTTAATATCTTCCTACCATGTTATAAGTTGAAAAAAAGCAAAGTAAAAAAATCCAAAGGAGGGGAAAAAAACATTTTCGATGAGATAGTGCATTTTAGACACATCTGAACTTTTCTTCATTTCATACTTTACATTGCATAATCTGATTTTAATGAGCCAGAGCCTGGCGAGGGCAGCTTATTGTAACATAGTGTGTTACGTGGCGTCACAATGAATACTAAATCATGATTGAAATCAAAAGAAGAAAATTTTTAAAAGTACAAGTAAAGGTTTTTTTTTAAACGTTTGTAAATGGCGCGAAATACTTTCTTTTTATGTTAGTATAAATTAGTTTTCTGTATTTAGTGGCAAATTAATGGGTGGGCTCAGCCCCTATTCACAATTTATTGAGGGGGCTCGAGCCCCACGGGCCCATATAACTCTACGCCTATGAAGTGTTCTAAGACTCCATCGCGTAAGTGAAAATTGTGAAATAGGGTCTATGTGCAATTTTCTGAAACACACACAAAGCTACAAAAAAAAAAACACTCAAAATACCGGTGTTAAACGTTAAAATAAATAAAAATAATGTGTGAAAAAACCCACATAGAATGATACTTATAACAAGATACGATCGTTTCGACTAAAAATTTATTCAGTCTTCATCAGTCAAAGCTCTTCGTCTCTGTGTGTGTATTTATTTAAAAAAAAAAATTACAATTATTTGTGTTTTTATGTTATTCTTTTTTGGTCTTTTGTTTGTTCTGTTTCTATTGTTTTTTTTTTCTTTTGTGTGTGTGCTTGTGTGTGCTCTTTTTTGCTTTTTATTATTATTTATTTGTGTATTTTTGTTTCTCCTTATTTTATTCTTTTCTTTTTATCCGATCCTCTTTTCCCACCCTTCCTTTAATCTGCCTGGTTTCTCGCCTTTTCTTTTTTACAAGTGGCAACACGCTTGTTTATTTATCTTTTTCAGTTCCCACTGTTTTGTGAGACGAAGAGCTTTGACTGATGAAGACTGAATAAATTTTCAGTCGAAAAGATCGTATCTTGTTATAAGTATCATTTCATGTGCGTTTTTTCACTAAGTTTTTATTTATTTTAACACACAAAGTTACTTCAGACTCTTACAAAAACCTATCAAACCGTTTTAAACCATTCCCTAACTAAATGTATTACCGTTTCTTACATAAAGTAATAAATAAAACCAGGTTTAGACTGGGACAATGTGGGTGCATCCGTCCTCAGTGCTGCTACGGGTAAATGAATACCGATTGTTGATTGGCTCGCTTCTTCAGTAGTCAATCGCGAAGACACGATACTTTCCTTTCAAACCCCGCACTTCCGTTTGAGCTTCTTACTTTTGGCAAAAAGTCACCGTTAGTTCTGAGATAGTTACTCGTGAAAAACTCTCATAATATCCCCCATTCGTGTAAAGTAGATCGCGTTGTAGAGCGATTCCACCGTATTTAAAAGTGTTAACATTTTCAGGACTGGGCTACTTCAACTGGGCATGATTTCCGCGAGGGCATTCGGGGCAAGCGCCCGGGCCCGCAACCAGAGGCGGATCTACGGGGGGGGGCTATAGGGGCTATAGCCCCCCCCCCCATTGAAACTGAATTTAGACTAGATAGAATAGAGTTTTGATGCTTAGTTAAAAACTACGTGTCTAAAATCGGTTATTTTGAAATTTTAATTTACTTTTTTGATTTATTACTTAGATTTTTAGACTTGACCTCAATGAATGGTTTTTAACCCTTTCGTTCCCAGGCTACAGGTATTTTCAAAACGAGTATTTTCGTTTCAAAACGAGTATCAAATTTCGGGCGAAGGAATCGCCCGAAATTTCGTCTTCTCCTTGAAACATTTCGGTTTCTTTTAAGGATGATCAGTAACCTAGTTTTACCATATATACGTGATAGCGCAGAACAGCTAATTGTTTGAACGGGTTATGGCAAGTGCAAAGAACAGTGTTTGAGCGATGATGTCCATTCACCCCCTGCAAAGTCATAAAAAGGGGGAGCTAAAAATACATATAATTCGCTGTTAATATAAACAGTCTTTGCGCGCGCCTTGTGCGGTGCGCGTCTCGGATTCTGTACTAATGTGTACCTGATGTGGAATACCTTATGATAGATGTACACAGAGACCTCAAAATACAAATAGACCAGACACCGCTATGATTTCTCTGTGACTAAAGTGATCAGAAGCAGTGGGAGGGGCTGAGAGCTACCAGACGGTCCCGAAGACTGTTTACAAGTTCATGTACAAAAGATCGGTACTCTTTCGCGTTGTAGAAAGGGGAAAGCGCAGGACCCCCCCCCCCTAAGGAAGAGGATTGAATTCGCCAATCGTCATCTTTGGGACCTCCTTGGCAGCTGACAGCTCCTCCTACAGCTCCCGATGATTTTAGTCACAACGAAAGCATAGGGGTTGTCTGGTCTATGGGTATTTTGAAGTCTGTGGATGTACATAGTGAGGGGATGGGGAGTGTAGCATAGACATCAAGTGACTAGGAATCCCAAGTGGCTATCTTCTGTATCATTGTGAAAGGTTCTTTTGTTCCGCCATTTGGATTTTCAGGGATATTTTGAAAGAATAATATTACTATAGCTAATTTTCCTTACCTGGTTTTCGCACATTTACTGTTTATACAAAAGTACATCCGTTTTGAATGTTTAGGAATGGTGGAAGAATTTCTTGGAAGTACTGTAGTCCTATCTAAGCAGGCTTCAAAGTCTTAGACCATTGAAATTGCTTTCGCCGCTTGGTCGTTCTTTTCGGGTGAAGCGCTAGTGTGATTCATTTGTTCTCTATTTAGCTCCGTTCGCGTGTAGAATTTAATTTAAATGCAAATATTATGGCCTCAAGAAAGCGGTCATTGAATCGTAATGTAGGTGATTATTTTATGAAAATTCCAAAAACTGATAATTTGTCTAGTGAGAGTGAAAGCGGAAATCATCAGGAAGAAATCACAAATGCCCAGCCCCAGAACAAGCTATTTCAAGGAGAACAGCACTCACAAAATACAGGGTGAATCTAAACTCTTGGACAAAACTTTAAGGGGTGATAGGGCACACAATGAGGAATCGTAATCACATAGCAATCAGGGGTGAAACGCAGTTTTAACTTACCCGGTAAAATCACTTTTGGAAAAGCATTGAAGTGTCCGTCTAATTTCTTAACCAAGTTTCATAAGCAATAGGCTCGTCTCCAAAAATTTCATCCATGAAATAAAATAAACTTTTTAAACTATCCATTTTAGTCTTCTGTTTTGAGAAAAATACATTAGTTTCTGACGAACAATGGTCGGCAAGTGACTGTTGTTTCAGCACTTTTTCCGAAGTGATTATTAACAGCTATACGAAGACGACGTTGCCTACCCCACATTGCTATGTGATTCTGATTCCTTATTATGTGCCCTATCACCCTTTAAAGTTTTGCCCAAGAGTTTAGATTCACCCTGTATACATGCATCACTAATAGGCAGTTTGTAAAGAGGTGCATTATTAGAAAGAATACAATGATATCGCTATGGAAAAAAGAGGTATGATTTAAATTAATTTTTTCAGACATTGTTTTTCCTATGAAGTGCAAGTCCTAGCAGGTTCGAGTATTTTATTTTATCGGAAATTCGCACATCTTTCTCGAAATTCGATTACGTAATACTATATGTAAGTTGAAAAATGAAATATACAGGCGACATGTAAAAAATCGTGCCAAATGTCGCCAAGCTTCGATAACCAGGGCCTCTGACAGAAATTTTATAAGGCGGGACGAAAGTCTTCCCGGCCCCTTTCGTAAAGCACAAAAGTTTCGAAAAAACAGGAGGGACGGAAGGGATTTTTTTTTTTTTTTGTAAAACTGCTCTTTTAATGATTTTCATACCAAATGCTAAAAGGAAAGAGAGTGGGAGGTAAGTTTCTCTGATATGTAATGATACTATTAATTCATGCTCGAAGATTGAAAAAATACTAATATTTAAATGGTAGAATTAATATTTCTGCCATCTAAATCATTCTAGAATTATCCCAGATAGCACAGTTGTCCATTTTATATCCATTTCTGATCCATCTCGCCCATCATATAATGTCCATGTCTATAGATAGACATCCAGAAGACAATATTTATGGACATAATCTGGAAAATCCAGAAACTGTCCATGAATAGACCAAAATTAGACATATAATTTCCAGAGTAAGTCTTTTTTATAGACGTGTCCCAGATAATCCATAGTACCTTAGTGAAATGGCAAGAAGCATGGATGGAGATGTCCAAGACTTGACCTAAGTAGGTCCATATATAGACGTTGATGTCCAAGACTTGCCCATACTAAGTCCATAAATAGGCCTCAAGTCTTTGAAGCACGTCCATAATTATGTCTATATAGATGTCTATAAGACTTCATATGGGCGTCCTATAGTGTCATATTGATGTAAAAGGGACGAGAATCCGACGAATCGTGGATGTTTAATGGACATGTCAACTTGTCTATATGACGTCTTCTGGGAGGGTTCTGGACAAGTTTGTGCTATCTGGGATGTATTCGAAATTTAGTCTATTTAAAAAAAGGATTTTAATTAAAGACCTATAAATGAAATTCTTAACACATTCTGAAAAATTTACGGACGCACTTTAGCTGAACACGGGCCCCGGGGCGGCGCCCCCCCCTCTCGTAGGGCCTGTGGATAACTGTGCCCAAATTATTGAATACCCAGTAAGTTAGCCCCCCCCCTTTACCCAATCCTAGATCCGCCACTGCCCGCAACAAAAAGGGGTTCTTTAAGTTTACAAATTTGTAAATTTTGAAAAAGTTTTCGAAAGAGGCGGGCCCCAATTTTGCCCAGGGCCACCCAACTCGACAAATCGGCTCATGTACTTCGATAGCACGTCTTCCTGTAGACTTGCGATTTCTGGGTAATTTTGATGATTCTTTTTTTTTTTAAATACTTCGAAGATACATATTTTAATTTTTTTTAAACTATAAACTTCAATCTGTTCTTATTCATAACTAGCTGAAATACCCGTTCTTCGCACGGGAATGAATGGACTTTTTGATATTGCGATTTGTGGTGATTACTATTCATTATAATAAACAGATATAGCAAAATGGATATCGCGTTATATTGTGTCCAATAATCATGCATACCGAATTTCAAGGCAATCGTTTGTACGGTGCAGAAGGCCATGCGGCGTAGCGCAATCTAGTGGCGAGTTTTAGCAAAACGGATACGGCGAAAATATTCTTCGCATTCAGATATCGATGTATACGAATTTTCATGGCGATCGGCTGGACAGTCCTGAAGTTCATGTGTTGACGCGACATCTAGTGGCAAGTTATAGGAAAATGGATAGCGCCAAACTCTTCCCCGTGTTCAAATATCTATGTATACCTATTTTCATAGCGATTATTTGCACAGTCAAGAAGTGATACACTGCAGGGCCATCTAGTGGTTAATTAAAGTAATGATTTGCTACAGCGCCGTCAAGTGGCGAGTTATAGCAATATGGATAACGCCAAAATATTCTCATTGTTCAAATAGCTATTGCATACTGATTTTCATAGCGACCGTTTGGATGGTCAAGAATTTGGCCTGCTTCAGCGTCATCTAGTGGCGAGTTAAAATAATAATGCATTGCAGTGTCATCTAGTGGTGAGTAACATCAAAAGGAACGCAGTTAGAATATATTCTTCGTGCTCAAATGTGTAAGTATAAAAAAATTTATGCCGATCGGTCGAACGGTATAGAAGTTGATGCGTTGCAGCGCCATTTAGCGGCAAGTTACAGCAAAATGGATAGTGAAAAATATTCTCCGTGTTCTAATATTCGCGTGTACCAAATTTCATCGAAATCGGTTGGACGATATTCGCATAGCAAACGGCTAAATGGAATAGAATTCGACGTTGTGCTGCGGCACCAAGTGGCAAGTTAGAGGAAAATGGATAGCATAAAAACCTTCTCCAACATAAAAGACTTAGGTGAACCAAATTTCATGGTGCAACGGTGCTCAACGGTGCTGGAGTTTTTCAACCTCATACAAATGTACCAACATTCATTTTTATCTATAACCAGTGTCATTATATATACCAGTCTCAGATAAAATCCAGTTTCAAATCTAAGCCTCGCCAAAGTGCCAACATACGCCATTTTGCAAGAGTTTTTTCAGGGAATCATTCGAAGCATTGACTTAGCAGCAATCAATATGGGAAATGGTTTGGTTCGACCGCCAAAAAGTAAAGCACGCATTTATTTGAAAAGTGGAATCCCTTAATAGAGCCAAATTTTTAAAAATTATCAACTATAACGTGTTTTATTCATCGTTACTCCGATGTACTAAATGAGAAGATTTCAATTTTCTGAAATTTGGCGGAATTCCCCCAACATAAATCAATGTACTCAATTGGCGTTAATTCTGTAGATCGATCGCTTGAAATCCCTTAATAACTGCATTATTTCTTCACGGATCATTAAAATTTAACGTTGTATTCTTGTATTCTAATAAAACCTTTGCACTTGTTTTCAAAAATCTATTTCCTTCAGCTCTCAATAAATTGCGCCAAGCCGAAAACTGTGCAAACCGCTAGAACTCACTTTCTCAAAATCGGCATTTGAGCCATTTTATTTTTTCGCCAAACTAAAACATTTTACATATTAGCCTTGGAAATCTTCAATTCTTATTGTTTTGCGTATAAAACATTTCATTCCTGCTCTGATTTCCCATGCACACGATATTATAATAAAAAAATAATAATCTTACAAATATAAACTAACAAAAAAAAATCATTATTATTCTTTTAATTTTTACTTTGAGAATTTAAAACATTTTATTCGGCAAAATCGCCACACATGGCAACCACGATCCTTATTTCACACTTTTTTCACTACAGGGGTTACAATTACGGAAAGCTTTTTGCGTGGAGAACATAAAAAATCTCTTAAATTCCGGTAACGGGTGGACTTTCGAAGTTTTAAAGTGGACTATGATTTATTCTATATTATTTTACATATCTGTGCAAACTTTCAGGCTGATAGGTCCATTTTTGTGGATTTGTATACAAATCAAATCCTCAAACAAACAAACAAACAGAATTTCATTTTTATTTATAAGATGAACCATTTAAATTTAATAAGAATTAATATTAAATTAGAAATTATTGTAAAAAGCATGTTCTAAAATTTAAAAAAAGCGTCACATGAGAAAATATCATTTTTAAGATAAAATTTTACAGCCTTACTCGATAAAAACTTACCGAAATGTTGTACAAGTACCTGAAAATAAATTTTATCGTGAATAAACATTTTTTCGTAAAATTTTCCTTTTGTGTTGTACATTTCAAAAACGAATGCTCAAAAAGTTACTCTAATTTTATATTGTTTTTGTGGGATTGATACCCTACGCGGTCAACGACCGCTACGCCAGTGTAGGCGCAGGTGCAACTACAGCTCTCAGAATATGGCGCAGACGTCTAGTGGATGTTAGGCGAAGAGTTCTAGCCAAGATTTCGTTCTAAGCTGCAATGTATATTTTTTAAAAGAATTGTAAATAAATTGTAATATATTTGTAAAATAAAATATAATAACCCAGTATTAACCGTGAAATGCTTACTCCTCAAAGAGCTAAAACTTCAAGGTGCATTCATATATGAACTCGAATTATTTATTTATTTTTTTTTTATTTTTTTTTTTTATTTATTTTTTTTTTTTTTTAATGTGTTCAATACGATTAGTTTAATAGAATTATGGATGTATATTGTTATATCTTGAAAGGATAAAATGTTAAAAATAAAAGTAAAAACACGCAATTTCTATTTTTTGTTCTTTTTCTTGAATGTAAACTTAAACTTTTCTGTCTCACAAACAAATTCATCAATAGCAAAACTATCCCTAAAGTTGTGAAGCATATTCTATAATAAAGATAACAAAACATTTTTGTAATAAACAATTGATAAACATAAATGAACAAATTTTAAGATCCATGATTTTTTTTAATTCGAATTTTAAAATTTTCCATCATAGTTTGTTTTTTATGTGAAATCCTTTTTTTTTATCATCAAAAAGTGCCGAGTCCATTAAAAAAATATGCTTAAATTGAAATCCAAGAAAAACGTTATTTACAAAAATAACATGGTTAAGAGCATGTATTTTTACAGCATTATTTAAATATTCATAAAGTAACAGGAAGAAAATGACCGAACATGTTTAAATATGTTGCCAAGAAATTTAATATTACGAATGTTTTTTCAGGAGAGTGAAATTCAACTCCAGCGACTTTTTCCAGTTCTTAATTTTTAATTTACCGAGGAAAGGAAGAAAAAAAAAACATGACGTCAAGTATTTTCCTTCGTGATCTGTTTGTATTTTTATTTAAATGAAGATTTTGTTTCTAGCACTAAAAAAGTAGACCTGCATATATAGGGAAGAAAAAAGAAAAGAGAAAGATGGATTCATGTGAACTTTTTTCCTGAAGTGTATGATTACGAAAGACATATGATGTTAAACTTTTGCGAAAGAATAGATTTGTTTTCAATTAGAATCATTATTTTTATAACTTTACTTTAATTTTTTTCTGCCATTAAAAAAGCATTCAAATGCAACTGATAAAGTTTTTTAAAAGCCATTCAGACTTTTAAAATTATTATTTATCTTGTTTTATATTGAATTTTGTGGAATTTTTTGTCTGATTTAGTGCATATTAAAATAAATTTATGCAATAACATTCAATTCTTTTAATAATCAAATACGACCCCCTCCTTATAGTTTTCCCATGTTTATTAGTTTGTATTTATTTTTTAATGCTTGATATGTTTTAGTATGCTTTCAATGCATTTTAGAAGGTTTTTTTTCCCCCTTTATCTTCTTTTGTCTTCATTTAACATTAATCGATAAATTCTTTCACTATTTTTCGTTCTGTTTTAAATCTAACACATTTTGGAGGAAGGTTATAAAATAACCAAAATATGTATCTGACTGTCCCGAAAAATAACAATAATTATAGATAAAATATTAACATAGAATTTTTTTAATGAAATAATGAATAGTATGAAAATATTTAAGTACTATTATAATCAACCAGTGTAAATAAAAGAGCGAATGTGTTTGCATATATTACTGGTTCCGTGCTCGTAGCGTACGTGCTCATAGCGTACACCCCATCAAGGGTGCTCATAGCGTACATATGGTGCTCGTAGCGTACATCATCCCCGCCACCTGTTTGCACCACAGTAATAATTGAAAAGAAGAAATAAAAAGGCAAATCCGGCTAAATATAGATCTACATTAGTAACGGCCATTTTAGTCCACAGAATCGTAGATTTCATTACTACTATTTATTTTCGACAAATAAGTTGAAGTTTAAATCAAGTCAAGCAAATAGTCATTGTAAATTTTGTTTTTATTTAAGGAACTGTTTTACGGCCGTTTCCCAATTATAATTAAGTGTTTAAAAAAAAAATGTATCTAGCGGTGTATATTTCAGAATTTCTTTTAATTCTTAATAAAAATAATGAATAGATTAATCATTTTATAATAACTTGTTTAGCAAATGCAATTAACGGAGTAACAACTGAATAATTAATAAAGTAATAATTAACAGTATCATAGGCGCACCCACGGAGGGGGGCTATGAGGAATAAAGCCCCCAAAGCGACCCGAAGATTTAGATCTGAACCCCACTAAACCCCCCTCCCCCGAAGATTTAGATCTGAAAAGCTTCGAACATTGTTACAAAAGAATTAAAATATTTTATGTTTTAAAAATTGTCTTTAAATGTTTTAAAATTTGTCTTAAAATACTTTTAAAAAGGGAACAGTTGGTATTTTAAATATTTGAAGTTAGTGTGACACATGTACTACAGTAATTTTTTACAGTGTTTAATACAGTAATTTTTTGGTTACAGTGTCAATGGAAATATAAGATAATTGTTTATGACTTTATAACATGGTACGTTGATAGTGGGCTTGTGTTCTACGGGCAATTGATACAGAAAATTTCGACTTTATAAGGGAGTAATAAGTATAATCGAAGTCACTATAACCGAATTCAAAATATTGTTTTTCAATAAAGTATTTGTAGCTCTAGCCCCCTTAAACCAAAATACAGGGTGCGCCACTGAACAGTATTAATAATTAATAAACATTAGTATGACAGAGTTTAAATAGCAATATATTTTAAAATGATGCTTTTCTATCATTTTAAGAGGTTTATAGTATAATACATTATGTACACAGATTGCTCACACACCCTTAAACAAGAGAACAGCAACGTTAAACGATCAGTAAGTCCAAAATCCTCATTGCTTTCAAATAGGATGACCAGCAACTCAATTTTCTTGCTAAAGAAGGGTGGTTTTTTCCCCCCATAAATTATTGTTTTCTAAACTACGATTTTGTGGACTAAAATGGCCGCTACTAAAGTAGGTCTACATTTAGTCGGATTTGCTGTGGTGAAAACGAAAACAAGTGGCGGGGGAGATGTACGCTACGAGCACCATATGTACGCTACAAGCACCCTTAGTGGGGTGTACGCTATGAGCACGTACGCTACGAGTACGACACCATATTACTCAACAGATCGGTTTGAAAATTTGTAGGGTTTTTTTTTTTTTTTTTTTTTTTTTTTTTTCAGTTTTCAGATCCAGAAAGTATCCTCAGTATCCGTTTAGTACAAAAGTAAAGAATATAACAATTATTTTATTTTATATGTATTTTTTTCTTTTTGCTTTCAGTAATTCATTTTAGATATCGCAAGTGATAATGATGTCGTTTTGATGAAATGAGTTTAAAAGTGTATTCAAAGCATAGTTAGATGTGAAAAGCTGTGATACGCAACGGGCAAAATAATACTGTAAATTCTCAGATTCTAATTAGCTGGAAATAGTTCCCCTAATGTTTTTTCTACATGAATATAGATATACTATAAGAATTAATATATGTCGACTAAGCATACAACTTTTATACAATATATGCTAATTAAATAATGAAGTTTCTCTTAAATAACACAAACAATAATTAAATTCGCTGGTCTTCATTCTATATCACTCTTAACTAATACAATATTCTTTATGTCATCTAATAATTTAAAATTCTTCAGCAAAATAGAGCTCTGTACTTACATATTATTCCATTATTAATTTTTTGGTGATTTTAAAGTTTTCAAAACTGTATTAACCTAGCACTCTGTGTAGAGTTTTAAAATTGAACTTAAAAATAAGTAATAAATAAATGACTGTAAAGCAATAACTTCTACAAACATCTATTTTACTTTACATTCTATAGTTGTTCGTCTTTATATTACTATTGTGAATCTTTATATTAATATTGTGAATCTATTACTATTGTGAAATACAGGGTGAATCTAAACTCTTGGACAAAACTTTAAGAGGTTATAGGGCATAGTGGGGAATCAGAATCACATGGGGGGTCGGCAACATCGTCTTCATGTAGCTGTTAATAATCACTTTGGAAAAAGTGCTGGAACAGTGCACTTTCCGACCATTGTTCGTCAGAAACTAATGTATTTTTCTCCGAAAACAGAAGACGAAAATTCTTAGTTTCAAAATTCTATTTTATTTCACGGATGAAATTTTTGGAGACGAGCCTGTTGTTTATGAAACTTGGTTAAGAAATTAGACGAACACTTCAATACTTTTCACAAAGTGATTATTACCAGGTAAGTGAAAACTGCGTTTTTGACCCCACATTGCTATGTGATTCTGATTCCTTATTATGTGCCCTATCACCCCTTAACCCTCTCGTCACCCTGAACCTCATATGAGGCTCCTACTTCAAATAGCAATATTTAGAGAGAAAACAATTGAATTTAGTTTTTTTTTTCTTTCAGTGATATCAATATCATTCATTCATGTAGAAAGTAGAAGAGGCTCTTAACTAGATGCATAAATCGTGCCTAGATTGCAGTACTAGTCCATTTAGATCATTTTTTACAGTTTTCGCTTCATTGTTTCAGGAGAAAAATTAAGAAAATATTTACGCTGCTTTTTTACCGTTTTTGTTTTCTTTTTAAGGTAATTGTAGTTTTTTTTCTTATTCCTCAACCTTTACCTAATATGTGCATCCTTTTAAATCAATTTTAGCATAACGAAATGCTTCGAAAATGCAGAAATTAATATTAGAAAAATCTAATATTAATCGACATTAGAAAAAAATATTTTTGCATGATTTATAATAGTATTTCTGATGCATTAAATGCTAGACAGATTTTTTTTTCTTTGATTTTTCATAATTCGGTGACAAGAGGGTTAAAGTTTTGACCAAGAGCTTACATTCACCCTGTATATTTGTATAACATATATTATTATTGTTTGAAATATTATTTTACCTCCGTATAAACAATGGAAAATATTTTTTTTTCTTTTTTTAACTGAGTAAAATAAACGTTCTGCTGAGCCACGAAATATACTGTAAGCCAAATAGATGAGCCAACACGGAGAGGTGATGGTGAGAGTGTAGAATAGTGAATGGTTTTTTTTTTTTTTTTTTTTTTTTTTTGTACAAACCTTGGGCCACAACAGGGAAGCAACGATTAGCAATGGAGGGGGCAGTCCTTTGTAATGATGGGAAATAACGGCATAGAGAAAGTAAGACACTAAAGAATTTTCCAGCCGCCCACGTTCAAATTTTATCTACGGTATTGTTGGCCCCACAAGAGTAAAGTTTTCAAAATTATTGGGAAAGCAAGGACCGGCTTAGGTCAAAACCATATACTCCTGTAAAGTTTATTTGCCAGGAGAAGACAGCTTACGTCACCAAATGTGTCGTTAAGAGATATATGTATATGAGTGTTGGATTTTACCACCACAATCCTCGTCAACAGAATATCGTCACCTCTCGGAAACTGCTAAGATCGCCGAGGGGACAATCCCATTTTCACCCCCAAATTATAAAATGTCTGGTTTTTTACATCTGCTCGTACACCGGCATGCATACGGTGGTCTTCAGTGATATGTCCGAATCAAACCCGCAACCTTCAGGTTACCAGCCCAACTTCTTTATAAAAGTTTATTATTATTACTAAACCAATAGCACTTAGACAATCTGTACACTATAGTATGCATCCAAAACAATTGAACAATAAAACGAATTATAGGCAAAATATAATTATATACAGTGCTCACCGGTTATAAAGGACCTGGGATATAACGTCCTATCGGTTATAACGTACGTAGAAGGTAGGTACCGATTGAAGTCCTATATTTATAATGTTATTTAACTTCGGTTAAAACGTACTTAACAAAAGTACGTACTTCGGCTATAACGTACTTTCTATACGAAAACCAACAATAAAATTATGCTTTTCTTAAATATTTTTTCTCCTTGTTCTAGGAAATTTCAGTACCTTTAAAAATACTCGTTGTAAGTTTTCAGATTCTCTAGCGAGATGAATTGTGTATGAATGAAGGGAGCGATTTTTTGTTTTATCTTTTCCGACTGCTAGGTAGGGCTAAGAACAAGATCATGTTTTTATTTATCATTCATCCATGTAAATGCCTCCTGAAAAGCCCTATCTATAATGATTCTGATGATAGTAAAGAAGAAACAAAGGAGCCTATACCAAGCATACCCGACGCATTCAATGCTGCAAAAACATTATCACGATTTTTTGAATGCCGCAGTGATGATGCAGAGACTCTACAAGTCTATTATGGATATCCAAAACGGTATTTTTAAAGTAGCATTTGCCCATTGAAAACAAAAGAAAATGACAGATTATTTATCTCAAAAAAACTTGTAAGTAATAAAGAATTTTCTCTGTTTAATTTAAATTTTAAAAAATCAGACCTGTTTAAAACACATATTACAATGAAATTATGAGCCCACTTTCTTTTTTGTGTAATACTGAATCTTACCGGAGGTACTGCTCATAACGTGCTTCCGCTATAACGTATTACTTTTTTAGGTCCCGTGAGAGTACGTTATAACCGGTGTCTACTGTACTACTTTATCCTTTATATACCTTTATAAAACTTGATGAATTATTTTAGGCACACGGCACAAGCAGCTCTTTTAGTCAGAGGGAATTCAGGACCAGGAGCAAATATAACTTTACACCTAGGGCTAGCCCCTATTAAAAAGCTATAAGAGCTAGGTTGGTTATTTTTAACCGAGAGCACTTTTTTATTTTAATAATGTTTTGCGTCTTTAAAACGTAGTTTAAATAATAAATGCTTATAAGGACTAATGTATTTCAATTATTTTGTGTGCGCCGTTAGAAAAACTGGTCATGTCCTTTTCTACAGGATATATAGAAAAGGGGTTTTACATATGTATATTAGGCAGCAGCATATAAAAATTTTATAGCAATAGATGGATTTTTACATTACAGCAGTTAGAGCTCAAATAATCGGCTAAAATCAAATCAACACTATTTTGCTGGAAAGTGTTAAAGACATAACTATAAAAGGTGATTCCATGGTAAATCATGCTATATTTTTTAATTTTAAATCGCATTTTTAAACTCTCGTAATAATAAAAAAAATGCATTTATTTTCTTTCTACAAAACTCATGCTGATTAAAAATTATTTTCTTTTTTTTTTCAATAAAACATTAAAAATCTTATAACTAATTAATTCTTTGAACTATTAATTAAAATTTCTGGGTAACTCATGCTACCAAAAAAAGACATTGACTTTTCTGCCCATAATTCAGAGTTGTATTTCTGCTAAAATTCTACTTTTTTAAGTGCTATAATCTCTATGAGAGTTTGTATGTGGTACCTTTTTTATTACAAAATATCATTTAGTTTTGTATATAAAATTGGTTATTGAATTTTAAAATATACTAAGTGTATGGTAATTCATGCTGCAACGTAGTAGAGTCTGACTTTGAAGTGTTGCCATTCTGATAAAAAGAAACTTTTACGCAAAATAAGCTGTTGTCAACACAGCTACAAGAATTTGGAATAACTTGTCACACAATTTATTTATTTAAAAGTAATTTTTCTTATTTTTTTATGGTCATGTCCATGTTTATATGGAATTGCCCTAAAGAGGCTCTGAATTAGCTGCGCTTACAGTCAGGGCCCTTGCTAAAGGGTGGGGTGGGGTAAGGGAGGAGTCCCCCCCCCCCTAAAACTCGCAAAAATCTATGATACTTGGCAAAATAAGTTAAAAAATTTTTTTACAAAAACGATAATTTTCTTTCTGTTGCTGGTACACTTGGCAAAATTACGCAAACCCAGTTGGTAAAAGTAAAAAGTTGGTGATAAAGTTAATGAAAAAATAAAGAAGTTGGCAAAAACCGATATTTGATTGGGCAATTTATCGACACCTCTCCCCCCCCCCTGAGTTTTGGAAAATGCTCTGCTTACAGTACCTACAAGGAAGTATTTAGGGGGGTCCAGGGGGTCCGGACACCCCCCCCTCCGAAATTTTCATTTGTGTTACTAAAATGATAATGATATAGTCTTTTTGTGAAAAATTCAGCCTTTTTTACCCTTTGGACCCCCCCCCCAAATTGTTTTTTTAGATACGTGTCTGAGTACCTACATAACTGCTCGCTATAAGGAAAAAAAAAAAATTAACTGCAGTACGAATTCAACAGACTTTCTCCGTTGATAACTCAAAAGTAAAACTAACTGAATGTATTTGTTTATTATAACCGGCGCGATGTGAGAAAAATGATAAATAAATAAAGCAGAAGCGCTGAAAACGGGGAAGCCTCTCCGAGACGCGTGCTTCGACTCGGAAGACCACACCCTTCGTGACGTCAGAGACACGCCCTACTGACCCTGAGTCTGCCAAATGCCACGATACAGAGAAACGCACGCTGCCGCAAAAGCACTCGGCGCATTCGAAACTTCGGACAGCTGACCGGCGAAAAACCATAGCAATAAAAAAACAAAGAGGAGACAGAAAAAAAAAAGTGTTTTGATGGAGGTAAGTTTTTGTTTTTTTGTTTTGAGACGTTTCTCCTTCAGAGAGGAGAAAATAAAGAAGTGGCGTTTGGAGGGTATTAGACGTGCGATTTCAGCGCTTATTTTGAAAAATTAGTTTTGTAAAAAAAATTACTTATCGTTGATTTTTTAAATGTTCATGTGCTATTTAATTGCAGGAATTTGAAAAAAAAAAATTCTGGTTTTGTTTCTATAAATATGTACGCCTCGAAAGTTAGGTAATGTTTTTTTTCGATTTCGCAGGTGTGTTTATGTGTACACATCGAAGGAACTTAACAGGTTGAAAAGTTTTAATGCGATTTGATTAGTGTATAGATCTGTAGGAATTGCTGAAAAGATATTATTTAAGTTTGGGTCTTTAATTCCTCCGTTTAAAAAATTACTAAAATGATCATTATTTAGATAAAAGAGATTTTAAAAAATGCAAAATGTGCTTTTTAATATATATTATTTATTATTATTATTATTACATAAAGTTTTTTTTTTTTTTAACTTCGTTGAAATGTCGCTTATTATTGACACAATAGAATTTGGTTAATTCTTCTGAGCTTAAAGTAAAATAAAGAAAAACATAATAGTATATAAATTGTCAAACTATAATCAAGCTTGTTACCATTAATGCGGGGGGGGGGGGGGGGGATCGCGTGATAGATATCAGATTTTCGTATTTAACGGTGCATTTCTAAAAAAGTTATGTGATTATGCATGGGCGTCCACAGAACTTTTTTATTGAGGGGCGGAGCAAACTTCAAACAATTTTTCTAGAAGGGGCAAATTTTTCACTTGTGACAATTTGAGCTCCGATTTTGCTTTTTTATGCAAGCTTTGTTTGCATCATGAGGCAATTTACTGATCTCTAGGGGGGGCAAGTGCTTAACTTGCCCCCCCCCCATATGGGCGCCCATGTGATTTTGGTACATAAATACAAAAAAATAATTATATCGTGTACTTCAAAATTTTTAGAATATCTCTTCACAAACCATACTAAACACTGAAATAAATGACAGATCTGTATCAAATACGAAACGTAAAAAATAAAAAATAAAAAAAGAGTCTTAAAATTTGAAAATTTTGCAGCATGCGTCCCTTCGAAAAGTTGTGCTGTGCAATCCCAAGTTCGAAATTTTTTTCTAAAAATTTTATAAACGACACCGTTATTTTATTTATCCCCCTTCCCTTCCCTCCCATCTATTTCAGTGTGTAGTACAGCTTATAGAATCTCCCTGTATTTTGTGGAGTAAAAGTTAGTTTATTTAAATTTGTATACCAGGACAGTGTGTTGATTTTGTTTCTTCGACATACACCCTTAAAAAGAAAACTGTAAAGCGCAACTGAGTAAACTTTGATATAGACAGTAAGGAGAATTTAAGCCCAAATATCCCTTTGCTTGTGGCCCGGATTATAAAGCTAAAATGACTAATTTTTATTTTTGATAGACTAATAACGGTGAGTGTGTGTGTGTGTGTGTGTGTGTATGTATACCTATGTGTGTAGGCAGGGGCGTAGCCAGAAATTTTTCATGGGGAGGGTTACGACTACTACAACTCATATATATGTATACGTGTGTGATAATGTAGTGAAGAATATACATTTTGTATGGCAAATATTTCTTATGGGGGTTATGACCCCCCTAACCCCCCCCCCCGTTGGCTACGCCCCTGTAGGTAATAAATTCTATAAAATTATCTCAAATTCTTCATGGCATTTTCGGATGACAATAAGCATTTTTAACAACTTGAAGTGTTTATTTCAAGTCGAGTCCACTGTACATGTGTATGTAATATGGTTGATTTGGGTTAGCGAAATAAATAATTTAGTTATAGTATGTAAACGTTTTTATAATCAGAATTATACTTTTTGATTCACTTTCTCTATCCACTGGAAATGTAATTCTGCTTTTTTCTTTTTTGTTTATTATTTGTTTCCTGATATATAAAGTTGTTGATTCTACTGAATAATAGTTTACCTTTAAGTTTTAAAAATTACTGGAAGTAGGGAGTGGTTCCTAATTATTTATACTCACATACATATGTGTGTAATAGCTGAATAATGGAGGTGCTCAAAGATTTTTGAAAGGGTTCTTTCCATAAAGGCCATATAAATCTATGATTTGTACAGGTCTTCACAGTATTTATTAATTCTACTAGATGAATTAGTTTGTAGAAAATTCAAACTGTTGTCTCGCGGACCGGTGCCGGCCAACAAAGTCTTTTACCAAGTTTTCAAAGAAAAGTATCGAACGTTTTTCAGCAAATTATTCTTTTGACATTTATTGGGAAATGAAACTCATTATCCTAATTTTTAGTTACTGAAATATTCATAAACATATTTCAAATACATAAATTCCACCTCTATTTTTCTTACAGTCTCTTATTGCTTTCAGAATTTCCTTGTGTTCGTATATACGAGCTCACTCATTACAAGCGTGCATTTAATTCTTGGATGAAAACTGAAATAGCATGCACTGGACCTGAGCCGATTCAACTGATTAAATAACGAATCTACGAACAACTCTGATTAAATAACGAATAAAGGATGCAGTGTTTACGAACACTGCATTCACTATCATCCTAGTAATTATATCCATTCCATCTTCTAGAAACATATTTTTAAAGTTTTTATTATAACTATTTAAATAATGCTACTGAATTAGCTACTAAATCATTTTTAACGGTTACATTTTAATGATTTAGAAACATTTTGCGAAGTATTTTTACAAGATGATATATATGAATTGTTAGACAGAACAGCATTTGAAAGAGAAAATATTTCTGCTGATATAAATCATAGATGGCACCACTATAACAAATGAGGAAGTTTCAAAAAAAAAAAATGAAGGGAGAGGAGAGGGGCTAGGGTAAGGTGACCAGATTTTTGTAGTTAGAATCGGGGACGGGGTCATGTCCCCGATTCTGACAACAAAACTGGGGACATTTATAATTAATGCAATAATTTACAGTAATTTCATTGAAAAACAATGCAATAATTAAAAAAATTGTCCCCAGTTCCATTTTTACATTCTGGGGACAATTTGAAAAACGTCCTGAAAATGGGGACTGTCCCCGGAAAATGGGGACGTTTGGTCACCTTAGGCTAGGGTAAACTAGCGTAACTAAACAGTAAAGGTGAGACAAGCTGAGCCAGGGCCCAAACCTGCAGGGGCAGATTTACCGAGGTGGGAGCTCTGGGCAAAAGCTTCATTGGAGGCCCCCCTCTTTCGAAAACTTTTTTCAAAAGTTACAAATTTTTAAACTTAAAGAACAGTTTGGGGTGCTCGGGCGCTTGCCCCCGAATGGCCCTCCTGGAAATCAGGCCCTGGAAAACTGTAATTCATTACTGTGATCCGACTCACAAGATTCAATGCTCATTCTGGTTATTGAACGTACTCTTGAAACAGACTTTAAAAAAAAAAAAAAAAAAAATTCATCGTTCTGAGATGGGAGAAATAAAGAGATTTATGTAAATCTGGAATCAGGCCTGAAAACTGTAATTCATTACTGTGATCCGACTCACAAGATCTCAATGCTCATTTCTCGTTATTGAACGTACTCTTTGTAAACAGACTTTAAAAAAAAAAAAAAAAAAAAAATTCATCGTTTTGAGATGGGAGAAATAAAGATATTTATGTAAATTCTGGAAATCAGGCCCTGGAAAACTGTAATTCATTACTGTGATCCGACTCACAAGATCTCAATGCTCATTTCTCGTTATTGAACGTACTCTTTGTAAACAGACTTTAAAAAAAAAAAAAGAAAAAAAAATCATCGTTTTGAGATGGGAGAAATAAAGTATTTATGTAAATTCTGGAAAACAGCCCTGGACAAACTGTAATTCATTACTGTGATCCGACTCACAAGATCTCATGCTCATTTCTCGTTATTGAAGTACTCGTGTAAACAGACTAAAAAAAAAAAAAAAAAATCATCGTTAGATGTAGAAATCAAGATTTTATGTAATTCTGGAATCAGCCACGAAATCTGTCAATTCATACTGAGATCGACTACAATATCATCAATGCTCATTTCTCGTTATTGAACGTACTCTTTGTAAACAGACTTAAAAAGAAAAACAAAAAAAAAATAATTCATCGTTTTGAGATGGGAGAAATAAAGATATTTATGTAAATTCTGGAAATCAGGCCCTGGAAAACTGTAATTCATTACTGTGATCCGACTCACAAGATCTCAATGCTCATTTCTCGTTATTGAACGTACTCTTTGTAAACAGACTTAAAAAAAAAAAAAAAAATCATCGTTTTGAGATGGGAGAAATAAAGATATTTATGTAAATTGTTTTCTGTGAAAGGTGAAGACTCCATAGAGATTTAGGAGGCTTTAGGCCTTATCAAATTTATCTTCAAAGCGGGGTTGGAGGTAGAGTCAAAATTTGCCGACAACATATACCAATATGCCTTTAAAAATCTATACCAATTTTACCTGTAATTTTTACTCTAGCGGATGTAGACAAAAATATGCTGTAGTATTCAATATCATTACAAGCAAAGTGTAAACTGTAAACAATCACTATTCAATCATCTCAAAATTCTTTAATCTCAAAATCCGTCGCCCCTGGGAGATAGATGGTTGAAGCGGACGTCCAGGGTTCTAGATCCTCGCGCAGCGTTAGTTCTAACTGTCTGGAGTTTGGGCGGTTTTCTCCAGGTGTAGCGTGAATACGCATTAGATCCCCTTAAAAAGTCCTTCGCCCAAGCCACCCCCACTCCAGGCAGATACCCAGTGTGCAGGTTTGCCTTAACTCTTTGAGGCGCAACCCTTTCCCAATGCTGAAAAAAGGGCAGTCGTTGCCATCGCTCGACTTAACTACCAGCAAGATGGCGGACGATCGAAACGTTCATCGCGTGCCACAGATCTAGAGACTCTTTTTTGACGACAGCTGGCTGTGCGCGGGCACAACAAAGGGGACTTGTTCACTGGCACGTAAATCACTAAACTAAAAAATGAAAATCGTAACAAGACTATGTTCATGTATAGAATAGCTTATTGTAAACTGTGGTGGTTAAAGCTCAAATTTGCCGACAGTCGTTTGGCAATTGACGATTTTTACGACAAAAGTACGTTTTCATAAAACTCGGGGGATTAGGTGTGTAAGGGTGTTAAAGGTGTGTGAGGGTGTGTAAGGGTATCATGAACACCCTTACACACCCCCTATGGAACCAGCCCTGTCTATTGCAAGAATCGAGTTTTACGAATGCACAACAAAGAGCATTTTTATAACATTCTTTTGAGGAGAAAAAAAAAATCACCTCCGTTTATGGACATTTCATACCATGACTAGAGACTCGATTTTTTTTATTTTTTTTTAATTTTTATTTTTTTTTTTTTTTTGTGGAAGAAGAAGATTACATTGGACAGTCTCTTAAAATCTCTCAACACATTATTTTTTAATCGGAACAACTTTTCGTTTTAAATAGTTTATCTGTTTTTATACCCCATCTTGGAATCTCGAACTAATATATGATCACCGGCTCATCAGATATCTCTCCACATAAGGGACAAAAACTAAAAAACAGACCAAAATCGAGCGATGAGTATTTGACTAAAAACCAGTTTGCTTGTTTTTTTCCCCTGGAACAATTTTATACACACCTATATGAAATTCTATTTTAAAACTATTCGTAGGTTGTCCCTTCATCAGTTGTCTTACTCTTAAAAAATTATTTAATAATGCATAAATTTAATATTCGTAATTTTTAAGTCGTGAAATACTGTGTCCGAAATTAAACGACACAACTTACGCTATTTTAAAGTTGTCTACTGGCGAAACTATTGTTGATAAAATTATGAAATTTTGTGTAGGACATCATGAAAGTATGGGAATTTGTTTGAGCGAATAATAATTAAAAAAAAAAATGGTTCAAATATTCTCCACCAGAGGGCGTTGCATGGCCTCCACGGCTCCCAGACCTCGATCAATGCGACTTTAGAATTTGACGGGAGTTTGAAACATTTGGTAAGTCGTGATAATCCAAGAACTTTGCCTGATCTTAAAAACATGTTCATAACATTTCCCCTTAACACACTGCGGTCAGCTGTTGTATAAAGCTCTCTTACGATCCAATAGTAGCCATCATATAATGGTCGACAAGTTGAACATGTTTCGTTGTAAGTATATTTGTAAACTATCATGAATGTAGTAATTCATTAAAAAGCGCCCCCTGGTGGCAAACAATTGAACTATTTTTTTTATTTATTCGCTCAAACAAATTCCCATACCCTTTCATGATGCCCTACACAAAATTTCATAATTTTATATCAAAATTAGTTCGTCTGTAGACAACTTTAAAATAGGGTCGTTTAATTTCGGACAACCTGTGCATTGCTGGAATTGCATTACATCGTTTTGTAGTTCAATATTTTAGGAGAGTTTAAAAATATCACATTAATACTTATGTAGTACAGACAATATTTTAGCTTTGACGAAACTGTAAAAATTTAATGTAGAGAAATGCAAATTCAGATCCTAGCTAGTAGCTATTTGAACCAGAACATCAATATGATGATAGGCGCTAATCTATTTGGCCTCACCATGGCACAGTGGTTAAGTCACTGAAAATGGTGGGCGGCCGAAGTGTGAAGGTCCCGGGTCCCATCGCGTGGCTATATCGACCTGAGCGCTCGGAGTTTTCCGTGGTTTTCTCCGAAACTAGCGTAAATACGGGTTAGGACAGGACTTCGTGCCGATTACAATAGATGGCTAAAATAATATTTTACAAATTTTACAAAAATGCTATGATAAAATTGCAATATACATTCTCCAATTCTTTTAATATTCAATTTCATTAAGATTACTGCTGTTTCACTAAAAATTAACATTTAATAATCATAATCTTTTTAGAAATTGTCAGTAATCATAATCTTAATCCATATCATTTCTTGTACTAATGGATTAGAGATGACAACCTAATCCGTGTGGTCATCGTTTTGCCGAATAGACAGACCTCTTAACCTACTTTTTGACAGTCCCCACTTCTCCCTCATGCGCTCCCTACCGGAGTGAGGGATCCTGTAAAAATTACTTCTCTGTTAAAAAAAAAAAAAAATCAACTATCGACTATCGACAAACAACCATCAACAAAAAAGTGTATTTCCTAATTGCAGACTATAGATAAAGGCCACTACACATACCCAGAGACCGTCGCGGCTACAATGTATTTGAACTGGGAAATTTGACCCGGTTTGGAAGCGGCGACACATGGGGTGTCCTCTACCGAACAATAGATGGGGGAGGGGACCAAATTGGAGAATGTATATTGCGGTGTAAAAACCGCAATATTATCCACGGTCCCCAATTGCCTATTGTCCGGAGTATCTCCCGCTTTCTTCTCAGTGCTTAAAATTTATTGCTTAGGAGTGATAATTGGCCAAGCGGCCAGCGACGGTCTCTGGGTACCTGCAGAGGCCTTAATGGTCGTGGAGTGTCTTTTACCTTATAGAAAAACTGTGTGAAAAGATCCTCCACCCACCCTCCACTCGCACAAAGAGAAGGGACAACTTAATGACGTTTTCTCACCTCAAAGCGCCCAAGGTTATACGAAAACGATCCCATTGACTTCTGTAGTATAGCAGTCACTTTGACTAAAGGCCTCTGCCGATACCGTCGCGGCTACAATGTATTTGAACGAGGAAATTTGACCGGGTTTGGAAGCTGCGACTGGCGGCGACACATGGGGTGTCCTCTACCGAACAATAGATGGGGTGGAAACCCAAAGTGTGAAAACCGCAATATTATCCACGGTCCACAATTACCTATTGTCCGGAGTATCTTCCTCATTCTTGTCAGTGCGAAAAATGTATTGCTTACAAGTGATAATTGGCCAAGCAAACCCGCGACGGTCTCTGGATATCGGTAGAGGCCTTAATCCTCCGTACGTGGTCGAAGATGGAAGCCCTTTTTACGTACAAACCAGAAACCAGACCCCCAGACCAGCCAGACAGAAGAGACACAATGATATTTTATAGACAACCCCCGTTTTAACCCCGATTTTTAGTGACCGGATGTATAATCAGTCATTCTTTAACCCACCTTGTACTTCCAGGTTTTCGGCAAAATAATACCTAAACCGAATTCCTTAGGTTACTAGCATAAAATATTTCAATATGCAAAGAAAGGTTTAGGTATTATTTTGCCGAAAACCTGGAAATATTTTATGCTAGTAACCTAAGGAATTCTTCGTTTACCTAGCATAAAATATTTTGATATGAAAAGAAATCAATTTTTCAGAGAATTTAAAAAAAAATTTCCTCTTTCTAAAACTTAAAAATTTATGAAGGAAAATTGACAAGAATTTCCCTTTTGTATTTTTTATTTATTTATTTATTTTGACAAACCTATTATTAGTTATCTTATCAGACACTATTAAATTCATACATTTTTACATAAATTGCAACTATCTTTATACTTAATAAAATGTAAAGGTAAATTGATTAAATTATTTGAGTAATTTTAATAGATTTAACTCGATAATCAGACATTTACTGAGTTTATCAGGTAGAAATCAGTCCTTTAAAGTGTTTGAAATATGATTTTAGCAGATATTTCGATTGCAGGTGGAGAACTGGGGAGGTTGTGGTGGGGGGGGGGATGACTAGAAAATGGAGGCCCAGGGCACTTGCCTCGAATGCCCTACCGTAAATCAGCCCCTAGTCAAAGCGGAGTTTTCAAAAATCAATATGGGAAGAAACACTGGTCATCTTTTCAATATGAGACGGGACGGAACAAGTTAAGCCTGAGTTCTTGGTTAGAAATGAAAATTATATATTAAATCTCCGATAAAACACTTAGCCATGATTATTGTCCCGTACTTAAAAATTATATGAACCCTTCAGGGCATTAAGTTATATTTATACGTTTTTAATCATTTACTCTTATTCAAAACTTAATTCAAAGACCGGCATTTGGTGGTTTTATGATTCAAGAATGTTTTTTTTCGTATTTTTTTAAAAGCGGATATTATTATTAGTATTAGTATTCATGATAATTATTAACAAACTGCTATTGGAAGAACAATTTGGGGGCCCGGACGCTTGCCCCGAATGCCCTCCCGGAAATCAGGCCCTGTCTCTTACTGAGGAATTTATAGGGAATAGAATATTAGAATATGTAATATTTGAAAATTAGGCTTACGCGCCTAAAAATCACATTCGACTATTTTAGAGATTTGGGGGGACCCTGACTTTTCGGGGGCCCCCTTGCGTCGCTGGGTTTCTGGGATCCTCCGCTGCGTCACTGCGTAAGATTGCTGGAAAATAAATAATCAAATTATTCTTATTATAAAGTTGTATATCCACTTTTGAATGCCTCACCGGGGCCCTCGGCGATAGCCGACCATCCGACCTGGCCAGTCCGGGCCTGAGTGGAACCAAAAACACTGTGGTAGGTAGCTAACAGTTACCATTGGTGCTGAGATCAAATTTGCTTCCATATAGACTAGTCTTTTGCAGAGTTCTAGAGTTATGGAATTCATTAAGTTCAAGCACGGACTTGGGAGGTATCTTTCAAAGGGAGGTATCTTTCAATGCCTTGTTCTTTACATTCCCCCCCCCCTAAAAAAAAGCACGAAAGAAGGGGGAGGGGAGAATAAAGTGCATTTTTTTCAACAATAATTATAGAACACTGCCATAATGTTTAACGAGTGAATGCGCTTCACAACTAGCAGAAAGCTCACTTTGGTATAACGTTTCCGATTTACACAGAGACACCTTTTCTACTAGAGAACACTTTTCTACTACATAATTTAAAAATTTGCGCACTGTTCGAAATGTTTTCAAAGGCATGACAATTCATTAATAAAACGTTTAAAAGCGTGGTACAAAATAAAAATACGTATGATTACGTATACGTAACGTCAACTTTGGACTCTAAATACGTATACGTAAATTAAAAATTATGGCTCTATCAATAAAAACGAAATAAATTCGTTTAATGTTGATGAAAAAAACGTTGTAGGTCAACTCTTGAATTAGATCTTTCTAAAATTGTAAAACAGTTCGCACAAAGAAAACTACGAAAGTCACATTATAACGTCTAAAATTCTTTTAAAAAATTAATATCCTTAAAAGAGTACTAAAATTTTGTCTGCATATCTAAAATGTGTTAATATGTCAGAAAAATATATTCACAGTAAAAATATTTCTTCGTGAGTAGAAAACTTAAAATTACAATAACAAATTTACGGAAAAAACACTCAAAAAACTGGTGTTAAACGATAAAGTAAATAAAAAACTTTGTAAAAAACACACATACGATGTTATAGGTAAGAAGATACGTACGTTTCGGCCAAAAATTGTTTTGGCCTTCATCAGCCCAAGCCCTTCGTCGCAAGGAACACAGGGACGTTCCCTGTGTTCCTTGCGACGAAGGGCTTGGGCTGATGAAGGCCAAAACAATTTTTGGCCGAAACGTACGTATCTTCTTACCTATAACATCGTATGTGTGTTTTTTACAAAGTTTTTTATTTACTTTAATAACAAATTTAATTAATTGAAAATTATGGCTGGTATTGCTTGGAATAAGCTGGTTTAGTTAGAGATTTTTTTTTTTTTTTAAAGGAAGCACTAGAATTATTTACAGTGAAACTTTTCTAGCTTTTGCACTAGCAAACCTTTCAGTTATATTATACTTTTGTCTACTTTATGTAATTCTTGATATTCTATTGAAATGATTCATAAATTTGGCACCCGTTCTTGGCTCATTGATGATAGTAAATAATTTTTTTATAATTTTTAATTTGGCAAAACTTCTTTCTTCAGAAGCGACTGTAACTGGAAGTGATAAATATATTCATAACGAGATTGCGGCATTTGAAAAACATTTTAATGATATTTGTTCCTCGAAAAGAAAATTCACCACCTATATCATCAATTAATTTTAAATGCAAGTCTTGAAATGTTTTAAGATTTCTTTTTCACTCCAATCAGACAACAAGATTATTTGTGATATAAGTAAAAACATATCATTATATTTCTCTAAAATTTCGAATGAAATTGTTGAATTAACAAAATTGTTTATGACGAATATATATAATAATAATCCTTCGAATATCTTAAACAATTTCTTTGTTTTAAAGCGACAGAAACTGTCAGTTTAAACCTTTCTTTGCCATAGTTCACACAAGAGAAGGCGTAATTAGTTTTGAATACATAGGTTTGTTTCAAAATATGAAAAGTTTATTTAAAATGAATTATTCAAATGTCAATAAAATTAACTATTATTTTGTTTTACAATTGTATCCACCTATGCTACTCCTTACTTCTTTATAAAAAGTGTAGTTGTAAAAAGGAAGAAAATAATTTACTACTCTATATACGATTGGAGAAAAGTAAATTAAAGTTAATAGTAGTTACATTAATTTTGAATGCAGTCACGAATATAAAAAAATTATGTGTGGAAAGGACTAATTTTAATGATAAAGCTTATTTAACGTAAACAAGTTGTGCATTAAAGCAAACTTTTATCCTAAAGCAAAGTAATCAGTTTCAGTTTGGTCTAATTTTTAAAAAAAGCTTATTTTACCTATACAAAATGCATAATAAAACAAAATGTTACCCTTTAGGATTTATTTATTTTTTATTTTTAGGTTGGGGGGGAGGGGTGCAGCAATGTTTGAATATGCTATGTAAAATACTACCTGAATCAAAAGTTATTTAAATGTGGCTCGATTTGTTAAATTTCTTGTCAGTAGTGGATTCAGAAATGCTTCAAGGAGGGGAGAGATAAGTATCACAAAGAATTTTTCCCCTGTTGGGTCTTCCCGCCCAATTCATTTTCAATCTTGAATCCAGGTTTATTCCTTCTGCTCTCATCATTGAAAACATACAATGGAGAAGTCTCTCCTTCTGTGACCAGTTTTACTTCCTAGCTTGAGTTTTTGAATGCTGTCAACGATTTCGCAACTGCTGGGTCTGGGTTCCGGTGCAACATTTAATGACCCATGCCGGGAAGCAACACTTGTTACAGAAGGAGAGCTTTCTCCACTGCATCTCTTCAATGATGAGAGCAGACAGAAAAAAACTGGGTTCAAAAGTGGGTTAAACTCCCCAGCAACTCCGAAAATTTTTAAACGTGCTCAGGGAAAGAGATCGCCCTCCCTTGGATCCCATACTTCGGATTTCAATTAATGTGTAATACAAATAAAGTAGATTGTATTTATGTATTTTAGAAAATAATTAACAGTTGAACGCCAATTCATGTTACTTTTCTGTTAGGTTGGTAAAGCATTTTAAATTTTGAGACCCATGCAAGAATGCCTATACTGGTGTTTCTATGAGGGAAATGCTCTTATCAGGCTGTAAAATACTAGAGACTGTCCTTGCACTAAAACAATACAAATTCAGTATAGAACAAAAAAAAAAAAAATTAACGTCAGAAACACCTAAGGAAGGGGCACGATCTGATCTACCTTTCTATATGAGCACTCATTTACGTACCAGGCAACTTCGATTAGAAACAAATATAAAATGTATTTCTCTTTGCGCCCTTTTGGGTCCATGTCCATTCCCAGATTTGCATTTGTCATCATGGACTCCCGGATCGCCTCTCCCGAAGCCGTCGGTATAGTGAATTAGTGTACTCAACTTTTTTGCATTATTTTACTACTGAAGTGCGGGAAAGTCCAAGATGAGCCCCTCCCATCAGCAAATGCAACAGTGCTTCTCTCTGCAACATCTCACCCCTCGTTTAGATTCATTCCACTTTCACGGCAACGAGCGGGAGAAATGGCAGTAACAGGAGTGTAAGAACCTTTCTCGTCCTGCTCATGCCATGACCTTTCTTGCTGACCTCCTAGCCCGGCACGATACCTCTTCAGGGGATTTTTAAGGTAGGAGAACGGTAGTACAGTAGAAAACTACATACAGGAGACGGCGAGTACAGCTGAATATATATGCTTACTGCTTTTGGAGCTGACGCATAAGTATTTCCTGGGAAAAAAGCTGCAGCGAGAGAAGAAGTGGGAAGGGCTGAATGTAAATGGGGCATTAGGACCTCAGGCAGACGCCCATGAATGGGATGGAATCTGAAATCGATCATCCATATCATCACCATAGTAAGTATGGTATCACATATCAGTAAATTTCACCTTGTGGATAGCACTGAAAGACAAATTTGGGGAAACTCGGAGAAGGTTTTTGCCTAACGCAGCAGTTCTCAACCTTTTAACGTTGCGCCCCCCCCCCCAACAACAAAGGCTAACTTACGGGGGTGCCCTCCCTTCACATTTTTCAGCACAGTTTTTTAATCTTCAGCAATGAACATTTAATCGAATTTTCTACAAAATAATGTTATCAGTAATGTTTGAATGAACATTTTAAGTGAAAATGGATAGATTTTTTGTAAAAATGAGAATAAATAAGATTATCTTTTAAAAACATGCATCAAAACTTGCTCTTTGGTTTTTCTCGCCCCCCCCCCCTGAAGACGCTCTGCGCCCCACAGGTTGAGAAACGCTGGCCTTAGGGATTGGGGGGGGGGAGGATGCTAGCAAGCAGTGCTGCATACAAGAACTGTAAGATGAAACCTTCAAAAACATTGTAGGGGCATTCAAATGGAAAGCCCTTTCCTAAGTGTCTGCAATATAAACTTAAACAAAAAAATATTTATTTTTTCAATTTTTTTTTTTTTTCCGAAAATGTTAATTTTTCGCTAAACTGTTCTTCAGTCGTTTCGGCGCCCCTTTTACCTTGGCACCTTTGTGCGGTGCACAACCTGCACACTCGTGACCGTGCACACCCATACCTGTATGCACGCTTAAACCAAACGAGCGAAATTCGATCAGTCGGAGCGAAAAGTGAGCCAGTTTTCAAACGGGAGCTTCTCCTTTGGGAGCGTTTTTCGATCACAAGAGCGGAGCGGAATATAACAATAAGCGAGGTGGGGAAATTCTCGGAAAAAATAGGAAGCGAGGAGAGGCTTCTCAGAAAAAGGACTACGTAAAGAGTAGAGATGAGACGGGCTCAGCCCGAGCCCGATCCCGAGCCCGGGCCCGAACCGGGCTCGGGCTCTAAATTCACAATTGCGTTCGGGCTCGGGCTCGTGAAAAATTTCTCCTTTATTGAAACATACTCCTTGAAACAGATTTTAAAAAGTGATTCATGGGGAAAATGAAAGTTTAGTCAACTCCGGTTATAGTGAACCTCTGGGGACCATCCAATTTCGTCCACTATATCCGAAGTTCACTAAAACCCAAGTGTCTTCATGATGGATAGAGATACTGTGTGTGAATCGAGACTAATGGTTTGCGATCACTATATCTGATGGTTCACTATAACCGGGTTCACTATAACCAGAGTTGGCTGTACTTATAAAAAAAATATCGGCACTGACGCCTAGAAGGTGCGTTAAGCTCTTTGGATATTTCAGAACGGCGGATTATATTCATTAGTTAGTCATGAGATCCGACATTATTTGATAAACATATGGATAAATAAAGAATTAGAAGTGCATTGAGAGTTTGCAACTATATTTGTCTTAAATTTGCACAAACAGCAAAATTCATTGTATTCTATCAATGAAGTAATTGGATTTTTTTTTTTTAAATCTTTAACTGAAATTTCGGGCTCGGGCTCCGACTTAAATTATATTGCTCGGGCTCGGATTAAAAGTCCTCGGGCTCGGGCTTCAAAAAATGAGCCCGAACTCATCTCTAGTAAAGAGCTCTTTCGCGGAAATACGGGTCGGTTTAAATGGAAACGGATCGCTCTTCAGTGTATCGTTTTTTTCCCTCTTTGGGTTTAAGCGTGTGTTTTTTAAAATCGTGTTTTGGGGTGTGAACTTCATATATACAATTGAATCTCGATATCTCGACTTCGGTGGCGGCGGCGTGGTCCAAACGATCGGTGGCGACGGCGCGGCGCGGCGGCGCAGACCTCTTGTTTGTTGGTGTTGACTTCACGCATTCCCAAGAAACAATTTCTTTATATATCGCTTTAGAGAAGGTAAACGGCACTAAATATTTATTGGGCAAAATTTCTCAAAATTACGTCATTCAGAAAAACCCATACAGGAAATATCTACTTCTTTCAAGGGATAAGCTTTGTATTATAGGTTAGGTGATTTTTTTTAATCATTAAATTTTAGCAAAACAGGTTTAAACTAAATAATGGTGAGGGGAAACTTATACATAAAATATGTGTTTAAATTCGTGTTTTTGGGGTGTGAACTTCATATATACAATTGAATCTCGATATCTCGACTTCGTTTATCTCGATTTTCGATTATCTCCAAGAGTTTTTTTACTGCCCTATATTGACCTAATGTATAATTCAATACAATTTTTTTTTCTCACTATCTCGTAGATACTAATCAATCATTCCGCTTATCTCGATATTTACAGTTACTTAGAAATTTGCAAGTCGTGTTAACTTGCCGGAATATGTCTTTAATGCTTTGTATAAAAATAATTATAAGTATAACGTGAAATCGAAACTGAAAAATGTAATTGTGAAAAAGTATCTAGGACCCCAATCCTAAATAAAATTGGCCAATTAATGCTTTGATTCTGTGTATTATCTATTAATTCTTCTGGGGCCGAACACAGCAATAAATTTTGGAGGGGTACCTAACTGTGAAAAAGGCCGAATTTTTCACAAAAAGACTTCACATTATCGTTTTGTTAACAAAATTTTTTAATTTCGGAGGGGGGGGGGCGGAACTCCTGGTACACCTTGGTACCGTTTTGATTCTTCTAACATTATTACTAACGATCAAATTACCCACTTATCATCAGAAAAGTAGAAACATTTTGCTTCATAGAGTTTGATTCAGACCCGGACTAGCCAGGGTATCCGACTGTCTGCAGAGGGTTGGGCCTCCACCCTCGGCGGGCACTCCTTGCTGAGGGCGGCCCTAAACAGAAAAAAGAAGGAAAATAAAAAAAAAGTGCTATACTGATAGCACTTGAATGAAGTTTGACACATAAAATTTTTTTTTGCAGCTGCAATTGCGCCCCAGAAGGCTTCAAAACACTTCATTTTCAATGTAGTTCTCAAAATTTTTTGAGTGAGGGTTCCCGAATAAAAAAGGGATTAATAAATATGAGTGACGCATATTAATTAATCTTCATCTTATCTTATAAATAAAAATGAAATTCTGTTTGTTTGTTTGCCTGTTTGTTTGTTTGTGGATTTGATTCGTATACAAATCCACAAAAATGGACCTATCAGCCTGAAATTTAGCACAGATATGTAAAATAATATAGAATAAATCACAGTCCACTTTAAAACTTTGAAAGTCCACCCGTTCCCGGAATTTAAGAGATTTTTTATGCTCTTCATGCAAAAATCTTTCCGTAATTGTAACCCCTGTAGTGAAAAAAGTGTGAAATAAGGATCGTGGTTGCCATGTGTGGCGATTTTGCCGAATAAAATGTCGTTCGTATACAAATCCACAAAAATGGATCTATCGGCCTGAAATTTAGCACAGATATGTAAAATAATATAGAATAAATCGTAGTCCACTTTAAAACTTTGAAAGTCCACCCGTTCACGGAATTTAAGAGATTTTTTATGCTCTTCACGCAAAAATCTTTCCGTAATTGTAACCTCTGTAGTGAAAAAAGTGTGAAATAAGGATCGTGGTTGCCATGTGTGGCGATTTTGCGGAATAAAATGTTTTAAATTCTCAAAGTAAAAATAAAAGAATAATAATGATTTTTTTTTTTTTTTTTTTTTGTTAGTTTATATTCGTAAGGTTATTTTTTTTTAAATTATAATATCGTGTGCATGGGAAATCAGAGCAGGAATGTAATGCTTTACACGCAAAACAATAAGAATTGAAGATTTTCGAAGCTAATGTGTAAATTTTTTTAGTTTAGCGAAAAAATAAAATTACTGAAATATGGATTTTGAGTAAGTGAGTTCTAGCGGTTTGCACAGTTTTCGGCTTGGCGCATTTATTAAGAGCTTAAGGAAATAGATTTTTGAAAACAATTGCAAAGGTTTTATTAGAATACAGCATTAAATTTTAATGATCCGTGAAGAAATAATGCAGTTATTAAGGGATTTCAAGCGATCGATCTACAGAATTCTCGCCGATTGAGTACATTGATTTAAGTTGGGGGAATTCCGCCAAATTTCAGAAAATTCAAATCTTCTCATTTAGTACATCGGAGTAACGATGAATAAAACACATTATAGTTGATAATTTAAAAAAAAATCGGCTGTATTAAGGAATTCCAATTTTCAAATAAATGCGTGCTACTCTTTGGCGGTCGAACCATTTCCCATATTGATTGCTGCTAAGTCAATGCTTCGAATGATTCCCTGAAAAAACTCTTGCAAAATGGCGTATGTTGGCACTTTGGCGAGGCTTAGATTTGAAACTGGATTTTATTTGAGACTGGTATATATATAATAACACTGGTTATAGATAAAAATGAATGTTGGTATGTGTTTATGAGGTTGAAAAACTCCAGCACCGTTGAGCACCGTTGCACGATGAAATTTGGTTCACCTAAGTCTTTTATGATGGAGAAGGGTTTTATGCTATCCGTTTTCCTTAACTTGCCACTTGGTGCCGCAACACAACGTTGAATTCTATTCCGTTTAGCCGTTTGCTATGCGAATATCGTCCAACCGATTTCGATGAAATATGGTACACGCGAATATTAGAACACGGAGAATATTTTTCACTATCCATTTTGCTGGAACTTGCCGCTAAATGGCGCTGCAAAGCATCAACTACTATACCGTTCGACCGATCGGCATAAAACTTTTTATACTTACACATTTGAGCACACAAGAATGTATTCCACACAAGAATGTATTCTAACTGCGTTCCTTTTGATGTTACTCACCACTAGATGACACTGCAATGCATTATTATTTTAACTCGCCACTAGATGATGCTGCAGCAGGCCAAATTCTTGACCATTCAAACGGTCGCTATGAAAATCAGTATACATAGCTATTTGAACAATGAGAATATTTTGGCGTCATCCATTTTGCTATAACTCGTCACTTGACGGCGCTGTAGCAAATCATTACTTTAATTAACTACTAGATGGCCCTGCAGTGTATCACTTCTTGACTGTGCAAATGATCGTTATGTAAATTGGTATACATAGATAGTTGAACACGGTCGCTATGAAAATCAGTATACATAGCTATTTGAACAATGAGAATATTTTGGCGTTATCCATTTTGCTATAACTCGCCACTTGACGGCGCTGTAGCAAATCATTACTTTATTGAACACTAGATGGCCCTGCAGTGTATCACTTCTTGACTGTGCAAATAATCGCTATGAAAATAGGTATACATAGATATTTGAACACGGAGAGAGTTTGGCGTTATCCATTTTGCTATAACCGCCACTTGACGGCGCTGTAGCAATCATTACTTTATTGACCACTAGATGGCCCTGCAGTGTATCACTTCTTGACTGTGCAAATAATCGCTATGAAAATAGTATACATAGATATTTGAACACGGAGAAGATTGGCGTTATCCATTTGCTATACTCGCCACTTGACGGCGCTGTAGCAAATCATTACTTTATTGAACACTAGATGGCCCTGCATGTATCACTTCTTGACTGTGCAAATAACGCTAGAAAATAGGTATACATATATTTGAACACGGAGAAGAGTTTGCGCTATCCATTTTCCTATAACTTGCCACTAGATGTCGCGTCAACACATGAACTTCAGACTGTCCAGCCGATAGTCATGAAAATTCGTATACATCGATAGCTGAATGCGAAAATATTTTCGCCGTATCCGTTTTGCTAAAACTCGCCACTAGATTGCGCTACGCCGCATGGCCTTCTGCACCGTACAAACGATTGACTTGCAATTCGGTATGCATGATTATTGGACACAATATAACGCGATATCCACTTTGCTATATCTGTTTATTACAATGAATGGTAATCACCACAAATCGTAATATCAAAAAGTCCATTCATTCCCGTGCGAAGAACGGGTACTTCAGCTAGTCTTATCTTATAAATAAAAATGAAATTCTGTTTGTTTGTTTGTTTGTGGATTTGATTCGTATACAAATCCACAAAAATGGACCTATCGGCCTGAAATTTAGCACAGATATGTAAAATAATATAGAATAAATCGTAGTCCACTTTAAAACTTTGAAAGTCAACCCGTTCCCGGAATTTAAGAGATTTTTTATGCTCTTCACGCAAAAAGCTTTCAGTAATTGTAACCCCTGTAGTAAAAAAAGTGTGAAAAAAGGATCGTGGTTGCCATGTGTGGCGATTTTGCGGAATAAAATGTTTTAAATTCTCAAAGTAAAAATAAAAGAATAATAATGATTTTTTTGTTTTTTGTTTTTTTATTAGTTTATATTCCTAAGGTTATTTTTTTTTAATTATAATATCGTGTGCATGGGAAATCAGAGCAGGAATGTAATGCTTTACACGCAAAACAATAAGAATTGAAGATTTCCGAGGCTAATGTGTAAATTTTTTTAGTTTGGCGAAAAAATAAAATGGCTGAAATATGGATTTTGAGTAAGTGAGTTCTAGCGGTTTGCACAGTTTTCGGCTTGGCGCAATTTATTGAGAGCTTAAGGAAATAGATTTTTGAAAACAAGTGCAATGGTTTCATTAGAATACAGCGTTAAATTTTAATGATCCGTGAAGAAATAATGCAGTTATTAAGGGATTTCAAGCAATCTAACTTCAGAAATCTCGCCAATTGAGCACATTGATTTAAGTTGGGGGAATTCCGCCAAATTTCAGAAAATTGAAATCTTCTCATTTAGTACATCGGAGTAATGATGAATAAAACACGTTATAGTTGATAATTTAAAATAAAATCGGCTGTATTAAGGAATTCCAGTTTTCAAATAAATGCGTGCTACTCTTTGGCGGTCGAACCATTTCCCACATTGATTGCTGCTAAGTCAATGCTTCGAATGATTCCCTGAAAAAACTCTTGCAAAATGGCGTATGTTGGCACTTTGGCGAGGCTTAGATTTGAAACTGGATTTTATTTCAGACTGGTATATATAATAACACTGGTTATAGATAAAAATGAATGTTGGTATGTGTTTATGAGGTTGAAAAACTCCAGCACCGTTGAGCACCGTTGCACGATGAAATTTGGTTCACCTAAGTCTTTTATGATGGAGAAGGTTTTTATGCTATCCGTTTTCCTTAACTTGCCACTTGGTGCCGCAACACAACGTTGAATTCTATTCCGTTTAGCCGCTTGCTATGCGAATATCGTCCAACCGATTTCGATGAAATTTGGTACACGCGAATATTAGAACACGGAGAATATTTTTCACTATCAATTTTGCTGTAACTTGCCGCTAAATGGCGCTGCAAAGCATCAACTTCTATACCGTTCGACCGATCGGCATAAAACTTTTTATACTTACACATTTGAGCACGAAGATTGTATTCTAACTGCGTTCCTTTTGATGTTACTCACCACTAGATGACACTACAATGCATTATTATTTTAACTCGCCACTAGATGATGCTGCAGCAGGCCAAATTCTTGACCATTCAAACGGTCGCTATGAAAATCAGTATACATAGCTATTTGAACAATGAGAATATTTTGGCGTCATCCATTTTGCTGTAACTCGCCACTTGACGGCGCTGTAGCAAATCATTACTTTAATTAACTACTAGTTGGCCCTGCAGTGTATCACTTCTTGACTGTGCAAATGATCGTTATGAAAATTGGTATACATAGATAGTTGAACACGGTCGCTATGAAAATCAGTATACATAGCTATTTGAACAATGAGAATATTTTGGCTTTATCCATTTTGCTATACCTCGCCACTTGATGGCGCTGTAGCAAATCATTACTTTATTGAACCACTAGATGGCCCTGCAGTGTATCACTTCTTGACTGTGCAAATAATCGCTATGAAAATAGGTATACATAGATATTTGAACACGGGGAAGAGTTTGGCGCTATCCATTTTCCTATAACTTGCCACTAGATGTCGCGTCAACACATGAACTTCAGGACTGTCCAGCCGATAGTCATGAAAATTCGTATACATCGATATCTGAATGCGAAAAATATTTTCGCCGTATCCGTTTTGCTAAAACTCGCCACTAGATTGCGCTACGCCGCATGGCCTTCTGCACCGTACAAACGATTGCCTTGCAATTCGGTATGCATGATTATTGGACACAATATAACGCGATATCCACTTTGCTATATCTGTTTATTACAATAAATAGTAAGCACCACAAATCGTAATATCAAAAAGTCCATTCATTCCCGTGCGAAGAACGGGTTCTTCAGCTAGTATATATATAAAATGCTAATGTTCGTTTGTAAAGAAAGGGTTTTCTCTATCACCACCTACTCGAATTAACTTCCCGTTGGGGTGATAAATACCCCTTGGTCTCACAGTGAAAGTAAGGGAGTTTGGTCGCGGTGGGTGGAAGTGGGTGGCGAAAATGTGAAAAAATGTATATCTGTCCTTTTCTAACTCATGAGAACTTCTGAATTTCAACTCCAATAAAATATTAAAATTTAAAGTTTATCGTCTGTTGCCATATCAGCAGGAAAACTGAATCTCAAGCAATTATCGTCTGCGAACCATTTCACCTGAAACAAATTCAAGTTATTTTGACAAGTGAAAAAGAACAAATTTGAATATTCTAGAGTGTTCTGGTACTAGCAATTCCAATGTGTTATCTATATATATAAAAATGAATGTTTGTGTGTATGTATGTATGTGGGTGTGTGGGACGTTGCGAAACTCCAAAACCGTTTGACCGATCACCATGAAATTTCGTACGCTTAAGTCTTTTGTTACTGAGAAGGTTTTTATGCTTTCCATTTTACTCTATCTCCCCGCTAGGCGGAGATGCAGTACGTCGATTTCTATGAAAATACCGTTTGACCTATCGTTACGAAAATTGGTAGGTATGGATATTTGAACACGGAGAATATTTTTACACAATCCATTTTGATATAACATGCCGCTAGGTGGCGCTGCAGAGCGTCGAATTCTATTCCGTTGGACCGCTTGCTATGAAAATACCATTCAACCAATTTTGATGAAAATTGCTATTTATGGATATTTGAACACGGAGAAGTTTTTTATGCTATCCATTTTCCTCTATCTTGCCGCTAGGTGGCGCTGCAGAACGTCGAATTCTATTCCGTTCGACCACTTCCAATGCAAGTACCGTTCAACCGATTTTGATAAAAATTGGTACACACGGATATTTGAACACGGAGAATATTTTTACTTTATCCATTTTGCTGTAACTTGACGCTAGATGGCGCTGCAGAACGTCGATTTCTATTCCGTTCGACCGCATGCTAAGAAAATACCGTTCAATCGATTTTTATGAAAATTGGTACGTATGGATATTTGAACACGGAGAATATTTTTACACTATCCATTTTGCCATGACTTGCGTGTAGATGGCGCTGTAGTACATCGAATTCAATTCCGTTCGACCGCTCGCTATGGAAGTACCGTTCAGCTAATTTTGATGAAAATTTGTATACATGGATATTTGAAGACGTAGAATATTTTTACATTATCCCTTTTGCTACAACTTACCGGTAGATCACTCTGCAGATTGTCCAATTATATTCCGTTCAACCCTCTTGCTATGAAAATAACGTTCAATCGATTTTGGGAAAAATTGGTGTACGTATGGATATTTGAACACGGAAAATATTTTTACACTATCTGTTTTGCCATGACTTGCTGCTAGATGGCGCTGCAGTACATAGAATTCTATTCCGTTTGACCGCTACCTATGCAAGTACTGTTCAACCAATTTTGATGAAAATTTGTACACACGGATATTTGATGACGTAGAATATTTTTGCTTTATCCATTTTACTGTAACCTGACGCTAGATGGTGCTGCAGAACGTCGATTTCTATTCCGTTCGACCGCTTGCTATGAAAATACCATTCAACCGATTTTGACGAAATTGGTACACACGGATATTTGAAGTAGTAGAATATTTTTATACTATCCATTTTGCTATAACTTACCGCTAGATGGTGCTGCAGAATGCCGAATTCTATTTCGTTTAAGTGCTTGTTGTGAAAATACCGGTCAACTGAGTTTGATGGCAATTGGTACACATGGATATATGAACATGGAGAATATTTTTACTCTATCCGTTTTGCTATAACTTGCCGCAAGATGGCGTTGCAGCGCATCAAATTCTATACCGTTCAACTAATTGCCATAAAAAAATTTATGCTTACACATTTGAGCACGGAGAATACATTCTAACTATTCATTTAGCTGTTACTCATTACTAGATAACACTGCAGCGCAATACTTTAACTCGCCATTATATGGCAATGCAGCGCACCAACTTCATGACCGGACAATAGATCTCTATGAAAATTGGTAGATACTTGAACATGAAGAATATTTTCGTGTTATCCATTTTGTTACAAATAGCTACTCAATTGAGCTGTAGTACATCATTACTTTAACTCGCCAATAGATAACGCTGCAACGTATCATCTTCTTACTTTAATTCGTCTATTGATGACGCTGCAGCATATAAAGACTCATTGACAGTTTCTTTACTATGATACATACACGTGGACATTAAAGTAAATAGATACATGTAATTTGAAGGAAAAACAAAGTAGTGCTAACTTTCATAATTCATTATTTTAGCTTGATTTTTAATATACATGGACAAATTAAGCTGACTTTTAGTATACATTAAAGTAAACGAATACACAAATGATACAGGCATTTTTATGCATATCTTTATACTGAATGTTTAAGTTCACACATTTTCAAAGCAGTTACAACCATTATTACTTTTAAAATAAATTTAACTAATAGTTATTAAATTTTCATTTATTAAATATTGTTCAATTAATATATTAACAGAATATATGACGAGGGAGATGAAATAGAATTTCAAATATTTGATATTTACAAATCACGTATAAAAAATTTAAGTATTGCTATACTATTTAATTTTTAATCTTTTGTAAGGCGTAGGTATCAGAAGAATGTTTGCTATAATTATAAGTACAACCCGTGCACTGCTTGTCCTTGGTATTTAAATGAAAAATAATGTAAATTAATTTAACGAGAAACATTTAGAATAAATTACACAATAAAGGGTGTCCCATAAATAGTAGTACGAACTTAAAGGGGAGATAAAATATATCAAAAGGATTAATAATCACGTAACAGTGTATGATCGAACACGTTTATTCACTGTTTTTATTTTGGTTAGTTCAAATCAGTTTATTTATCGAAAATTTTACCATTCGAAATGAAAATGATTTATAATTTTCAGATTTAGTTCCATATATTTTTTTTCTCCAAAGGAAAATAATAAATTTTAGAAAACCATACTAGGAAATACCACTAATATTCCACCTCTTTTTTTTAAGTGATTATTAACTGGTGATTGAAAAGAAATGTTTTCGTCCGTGCATTGCTGTATATTAGGGTTGTGGCAAAAAAAAAAAAAAAAAAAAAAACCTTCTGCACGGCCTTTGAATACAAATTAAGATATAGTAACAGCTCTAGGACTCGAAGAATTTCAGGATTCCTTTTCACAAGTTGCTCTAGTGATTAGAGCAACTTGTCACTCGAAATGAAACTGTAGTAAACTAAAAATAAACGATCCCTGAATTAATTATTTTTATTATAGCCATTACCTAATGTACCTTATTATAGCCATTACCTAATGTACCTTATTATAGCCATTACCTCTAACATTAAATGGAACTTTGAAATTGAGCATAATGAACGCTTATACAAAATATTAAATTCAGTTAAAGTTTCTACATAAACATGTGCATAAATTAATAGTATATTTTACAGTACTTCTGCACTGAAACCAATATCGCACATTTAGTGCATTTATAATAAATGATAAATGACATTTTCAACTGAAAGAATTAAACAGATAAGAATGTCTAACTAGTATTACAACGAACGCTTATTTACTAGAATAATAAACTACCGAAGTTAAACGATTTCAGATTAAAATAATTTGTAAATAACACATGAATATTAATTAATAAAACATGGTTTATATCCTATAAATTTGTAGAATTTCTAAATAAGTTATACAGGTGTACACTTACCGTTACATTCAGAACTAAAAGTTCGAATTCTTTGTTGATTTATTTCCATAAATAAAGGCGCAATCTTCAAAAAATCATTACCTACATCTAAATCACCTTATTATTAAATCACTATGACAAAACTATAACAAAATTGTTTTTTAATTATAAAATAAAATAACGCTTATAATACCAAATCGCATACAATCGAACAGCGCAAATGCAAACATAAGGCCTCAATGATTCACCCATTTTTTCCGGTGGCAACGAATAAGCAGGCCCGGTTGCTAATAACGACGGCCCCGGTTCAACAAACCGCTCTGAAAATTGGTATACATACACATTTGAACGCGGAGAATATTTTCACGTTATCCATTTTGCTTAACTCGCCCTTTGATGGCGCTATAGCGTATCATTAATTTAATTCGTCACTAGATGGCGCTGCAGCGTATCTTGACCGTTAAACTGTTTGTTATGAAAATTCGTACACATAGATATTTGAACATGAAAATATTTTGATGCTATCCATTTTACAAAAACTTCGACAGTTGATGGCGCTGCGCCGAATCATCTTCTTCACCGTTCAAACAATCGCCACGAAATTCTCTATGCATAATTATTTAACGCAGATAATATTTATGAGACATCAATTTTTCTATATCTATTCATTATGATACATAGTAATTACAACAAACCGTAATATAAAAAAAGAATCTATTCATTCCTGTGCGAAAAACGGGGCATTCAGCTAGTATATATATAAAATGCTAATGTACGTTTGTAAAGACAGGGTTTTCTCTATTACCACCAACTCGAATTAACTATCCGTTGGGGTGGTAAATACCCCTTGGCCTCACGGTATAAGGGAGTTTGGTCGCGGTGGGTGGCTGTGGGTGGCGAAAATGTAAAAAAATATATATCTGTCCTTTTCTAACTCATGAGAACTTCTGAATTTCAACTCCAATAAAATATTTAAATTTAATGATTATCGTCTGTTGCCATATCAACAGGAAAACTGAATCTCAAGCAATTATCGTCTGCGAACCATTTTACCTGAAGTAAATTCAAGTTATTTTAACAAGTGAAAAAGAACAAATTATCTGAATATTCTAGAGTGTTCTGGTACTAGCAATTTCGATGTGTTATGGTATATAAACCGAAATTCAGTGACTTTTCGTCAGTTTGATCGTGTTTGCAGTCGAGTAAAGATTTATTGAAATTAAGAGTGAACAGTAATTAAACAAATTCAAGTCATTTTGACAAATGAAAAAGAACAAACTATCTGAATATTGTAGAGCGTTCGTCAGCGACACCATAATAGCAATCAAGTGATTAATTTTGTATAACTTTATTATATTACATGCACACAATACCAAGGCGTAAAAAAGTATTTACAAAACCTCAAGTGGATTTTAAAAGAAGAAAAGTAGCAAGTCAACTTGAAACAGAAGAACAAAGAGAGAAATGGCTTTCAAATATTCGTAAAGGAGTAAAAAAAAATAGAGAAAATTTAACGGAAGAAGAAAGAACACATATTAACGAAAAAGTGCAATCCCGAATGAGAGCACTTAGAAATTGTCAATCTGCTGATCAACGTGAAGTGGAAAATAGAAGAAGTAAAGAAAGAATGGCTTCTTTACGCAAAAAAAGAGTTGCTACAAGTAAAGATGAGAATTTAGAACTTCAGGCGTTCCATTATGATTGCAAAAAACAATACAGTGAGCATCCAAATATTATCATCGGAAAAATGGATACGATATGCGAGTATTGTCGTGCACGGAAATTTAAAGGCGAAACTGCTGGTATGTTCTGTTCGAGTGGTAAAATCAATTTACCAGCATTAGAAGTACCACCACCACAATTACTCGCATATATGACTGGAAAAACACCAGATTCGAATCATTTTCTACAAAATATACGTTGATAAAACTACTTCATTTGGAGCTTTATTAATATGAAAGGAAGAAAAATTTCATCCCGGTTTTTAAGGTTCAAGTCCAAATTTATCACCGAGTAGGCTCACTTCTGCCGATGTCCAGTGAAACTCCAACATTTCTTCAAATATATTTTGTTGGTAACGAAGAACTTGAAACAGACCAACGTTGCTCTAACATTCAGGGACTACAACGAGATATTATTCAAAAATTACAACGTCTACTTCATAATCAAAATCAACTAATCAATGTGTTTAAGACTTCTTTAGACCAAATGACTGCAGATAATTATAAGATCGTTATTCGAGCAGATAAAAGACCAGCTGTTCAACATGAAAGAAGGTTCGATGCACCGCAAACGAAATAAGTTGCCGTAGTAATTGTTGATAACGAATGTAGTCGTCGTGATGTTATTATTAAACGCCGAAGTAATGAATTGCAACTTATTGCTGAAACACATCGTAGCTATGATGCACTACAGTATCCGCTAATATTTTGGCAAGGTGAGGATGATTATCACTTCAATATTCAACAAATCGATCCAGCTACAGGTGTCGAAACTAACAAAAAAGTATCAGCTATGCAATTTTATGCTTATCGAATTATGACTAGAAATGATGAATATAACCATATTTTAAACTGTCGGCAGTTATTTCAGCAGTTTATTGTAGACATGTATGCTAAAATTGAGACGGAAAGATTAGAATTTATTCGCCATAATCAACGGAAGTTGCGTTCGGATGAATACATCCATTTGAGAGATGCAATGATAAATGATGGAAACGTCGATAACATGGGAAAATTGGTCATCTTGCCATCGATATTTACTAAAAGTCCACGTCACATGCATCAATATGCTCAGGATGCGATAACTTATGTCAGAAAACACGGCAGACCAGATTTATTTATAACATTTACATGTAATTCTTCATGGGTGGAAATCAAAGAAGAATTACAATATGGACAGACGGCCAGCGATCGACATGATATTGTTGCCCGAGTTTTTCGTCAAAAACAAATTAAATTTATTGACGCCATCGTGAAAAATCAAATATTTGGTGCTGTCGTCTGGTTTAAAATTACCATTCAATGTAGCTGACTATGAATTTCCGGTATGTGACATCACAAAATCATCAGCATGTGGACAAATATTGAAACACTGCAAAGCCATTATATGGGACGAAAGCACAATGGCCCATAGAAAATCACTCAATAGCACTTAAGAAGCACATCAACAGAACACTTCAAGATTTACGCAACAACACGAATGTAATGGGGGGTGTATTGTAAATACTATCAAGCGATTTCTGTCAAACGCTACATGTCATTCCGAAATCAACGCCGGCAGATGAAATTAACACTTGCTTAAAGAAGTCGGTCATATGGGAACACGTAAAAATAATTAAATTAACGACAAATATGAGAGCGCGAATTTCAGGAGATGAAAAGGCACAAGGATTTTCTGAAAAACTTTTACAAATAGGAGAGGGCACCTATCCAATAGACGAAATTACTGGCCAAATTACATTAGCTAATGAGTTATGTAATGTTGTTGAAACATCAGAACAACTTAAATGAAGTATATCCAAGTATTGCTGAGAATTATACCAATTCAGAATGGTTACGCGAACGAATTATTCTAGCCACTAAGAACGACATTGTTAATGGCATCAACAACATCATCCAGGAAATGATTCCGGGAGAAAGGAAAATTTACATGTCAATTGATACAATGACTGATGAACAAGAAAGCGTTTATTTCCCTACTGAATTTTTAAATTCATTAAATGTTCCAGCAATGCCATTACACTGCATTAAGTTGGTTCACCAATTATTTTATTACGAAATCTGGCCCTTTACTTTTAAACGCTTACAATTTCCGGTGAAGTTGGCTTACAGCATGACTATCAACAAAGCACAGGACCAAACATTCCAATATTGTGGCGTTGACTTGAAGGAACCATGCTTTGCACACAGCCAATTATACGTTGCATGCTCACGAGTAGGATCACCTCGAAATTTGTTCATTTACAGTCCGGATAATAAAACCATAAATGTAGTCTATAAGCAAGTATTTTAAAAAAAAATTTTAAAAAATGAAATAAAAATAAAAAGTGTAAATGTATAATATAATATGTAATATGTAAATGTATTTGCCACATGTAATATGCATAATACAATATGTAAATAATTGTGTAAATAAAACATAAATTTTAGATTTACTAAGCTGTTTCTTATTTTAACTTAGAATTATTTCAATTAGTTAATTAGTTAAATAATTTGATATACTTTCTATACACCACATGTTTAATGCTCGAATAAGTCTCTCAATATCTAAGATAGAAATCTAAATTATCTACGTTAAAAAACGGATCCTTAAATATTTTTATACCATTAAACATGCGGTGTATTTTAACCCGAGCAACGCCGGGTTTCGCTGCTAGTATATATATAAAATGCTAATGTTCGTTTGTAAAGACAGGGTTTTCTCTATCACCACCTACTCGCATTAACTTACCGTTGGGGTGGTAAATACCCCTTGGCCTCACGGTGAAAGTAAGGGAGTTTGGTCGCGGTGGGTGAAAGTGGGTGGTTGTGGGTGGCGAAAATGTGAAAAAATATATATCTGTCCTTTTCTAACTCATTAGAACTTCTGAATTTCAACTCCAATAAAACATTAAAATTTAATGTTTATCGTCTGTTGCCAAATCAGCAGGAAAACTGAATCTCAAGCAATTATCGTCTGCGAACCATTTTACCTGAAACAAATTCAAGTTATTTTGACAAGTGTAAGTGAAAAAGAACAAATTATTTGAATATTCTGGTACTAGCAATTTCGATGTGTTATCTATATATAAATGAATGTTTGTGGGTGTGTATGTGTGTGTGTGGGTGTGTATGGCGTTGAAAAATTCCAAAACCGTTTGACCGATCACCATCAAATTTGGTACACTTAAGTCTTGCCACTAGATGGCACTTCAGGACGTCGATTTCCATTCCATTCAACCCGATTCCGATGAAAATTGGTACACACGGATATTTGAAGACGTAGAATATTTTGCTGTAACTTGCTGCTAGATGGCGCTGCGGAACGTCGATTTCTATTCCGTTCGACCGCTTGCTATGAAAATACCATTCAACCGATTTTGCTGAAAACTGGTACACACGGGTATTTGAAGACGTAGAGTATTTTTACACTATCCATTTTGCTGTAACTTGCCGCTAGATGATGCTGCAGAACGTCGAATTCTATTTCGTTTAAGCGCTTGCTGTGAAAATGCCGGTCAACCGATTTTGATCACAATTGGTACACATGGATATATGAACATGGAGAATACTTTTACGTTATCTGTTTGACTATAACTTTCCACAAGATGGCGCTGCAGCACATCAACTTCTATACCGTTCGAGTAATCACCATAAAAATTTTTTATACTTACACATTTGAGCGAGCAGAATACATTCTAACTATTCATTTAGCTGTTACTCACTACTAGATGGCACTGCAGCGCATTATTACTTTAACTTGCCATTAGATGGCAATGCAGCGCACCAACTTCTTGACCGGACAATTGACGGCTATGAAAATTGATATACATAGATACTTGAACATGGAGAATATTTTCGTGCTATCCATTTTGCTATAAATAGCTACTTCATTGTGCTGTAGCACATCATTACCTTAACTCGCCAATAGATGGCGCAGCAGCATATAAAGACTGTTCAATTGATCCCTATCAAAACTGGTATACAGATAGATATTTGAACACGGAGAATATTTTGGCGTTATCCATTTTGCTATAACTTGCCACTAGATGTCACTTCAAACCAATAACTTCAGGACCGTTCAACTGTTCACCATGGAAATTCGTAAACATACATGTTTGAACGAAAAGAATACTTTCTCGGCATCCGTTTAGCTATAACTCGCCTTCTGTACCGTTCAACCGTTTGCTATGAAAATACCGTTCAACTGATTTATGAAAATTGGTACATACAGATATTTAAGCACGGAGAATACTCGCACGCGATCTATTTTGCTATGATTTACCTCTAGATACCGATGCAGCGCACCAACTTCAAAGCCGTTCGACCGATCACCTTAAAAATTGGTATACATACACATTTGAACAGAGATAATATTTTTTTAGTATTCATTTGGCTGTACTCACAACTTGATGGCACTGCAGCCAGGAGCTGATTTCCGGGAGGGCATTCGGGGCAAGCGCCCGGGCCCCCAACAAAAAAGGGGTCCCCCAAATTCTTCTTTAAGTTTCACAATGTGTAAATTTTGAAAAAAATTTCGAAAGAGGGTCCCCTAATGAAGTTTTTGCCCAGGGCCCCCAACTCGGCAAATCTGCCCTTTATTATTTTAACTCGCTACTAGAAAGCACTTCAGCAATCAACTTCTTGATCGTTCAACTAACCGCTCTGAAAATTGGTATACATACACATTTGAACACGGAAAATATTTTCACGTTATCCATTTTTCTTAACTCGCCCTTTAATGGCGCTTTAGCGTATTATTACTTTTAATTTGCCACTAGATGGCGATGTAGCATATCTTGACCATTAAACTGTTTCTATGAAAATCGGTACACATAGATATTTGAACATGAAAATATTTTGATGCTACCCATTTTGCAAAAACTTCGACAGTTGATGGCGCTGCGCCGAATCATCTTCTTCACCGTTCAAACAATCGCTATGAAATTCTTTATGCATTATTATTGAACACAGATAATATTTATGCGATATAAATTTTGCAATATCTATTTATTACGATAAATAGTAATTACAGCAAACTGTAATATAAAAAAGAATCCATTCATTCCCGTGCGAAGAACGGGGCATTCAGCTAGTATATATATATGTTCGTTTGTAAAGACAGGGTTTTCTCTATCACCACCAACTCGAATTAACTTCCCGTTGGGGGGGGGGGGTAAATACCCCTTGGCCTCACGGTGAAAGTAAGGGTCGTAGTGGGTGGAAGTGGGTGGTTGTGGGGGGCGAATCTTAATATCTTAATATATATATTAAACGCTAATGTTCGTTTGTAAAGACATTGTTTTCTCTATCACCACCTACTCGCATTAACTTACCGTTGGGGTGGTAAATACCCCTTGGCCTCACGGTGAAAGTAAGGGAGTTTGGTCGCGGTGGGTGAAAGTGGGTGGTTGTGGGTGGCGAAAATGTGAAAAAATATATATCTGTCCTTTTCTAACTCATGAGAACTTCTGAATTTCAACTCCAATAAAATATTAAAATTTAATGTTTATCGTCTGTTGCCACATCAGCAGGAAAACTGAATCTCAATCAATTATCGTCTGCGAACCATTTTACCTGAAACAAACTCAAGTTATTTTGACAAGTGAAAAAGAACAAATTATTTGAATATTCTAGAGTGTTCTGGTACTAGCAATTTCGATGTGTTATTTATATATATATATAAATGAATGTTTGTGTGTATGTATGTATGTGGGTGTGTGGGACGTTGCGAAACTCCAAAACCGTTTGACCGATCACCATGAAATTTTGTACGCTTAAGTCTTTTGTCACGGAGAAAGTTTTTATACTATCTATTTTACTCTAGCTCGCCGCTAGGTGGCGCTGCAGAACGTCGAATACTATTGAACCGCTTGCTATGAAAATACCGTTTAACTTATCTTGACGAAAATTGGTACGTATGGATATTTGTACACGGAGAATATTTTTACGCAATCCATTTTGACATAACTTGCCGCTAGGTGGCGCTGCAGAGCGTCGAATTCTATTCCGTTGGACCGCTTGCTAAGAAAATACCATTCAACCAATTTTGATGAAAATTGCTATTATGGATATTCGAACACGGAGAAGGTTTTTATGCTATCCATTTTACTCTAGCTTGCCGCTAGGTGGCGTTGCGGAAAGTCGAGTTCTATTCCGTTTGACCGCTTGCTACGCAAGTATCGTTCAACTGATTTGATGAAAATTGGTACACACGGATATTTGAAGACGTAGAATATTTTTACTTTATCCATTTTACTGTAACTTGACGCTAGATGGCGCTGCAGAACATCGATTTCTATTCCGTTCAACCCTCTTGCTATGAAAATAACATTCAACGGATTTTGGCAAAAATTGGTACGTATGGATATTTGAACACGGAAAATATTTTTACACTATCTGTTTTGCCATGACTTGCTGCAAGATGGCGCTGCAGTACATCGAATTCTATTCCGTTCGACCACTTCCTATGCAAGACCGTGAAATCAATTTTGATGAAAATTGATACACGGTAATTAATACACGGATATTTGAAGACGTAGAATATTTTTACACAATCCATTTTGACATAACTTGCCGCTAGGTGGCGCTGCAGAGCGTTGAATTCTATTCCGTTGGACTGCTTGCTATGAAAATACCATTCAACCAATTTTGATGAAAATTGCTATTTATGAATATTTGAACACGGAGAAGTTTTTATGCTATCCATTTTGCTGTAACTTGACGCTAGATGGCGCTGCAGAACGTCGATTTCTATTCCGTTCGATCGCTTGCTATGAAAATACCATTCAACCGAGTTTGACGGAAATTGGTACACAGGGATATTTGAAGAAGTAGAATATTTTTACACCATCCATTTTCCGATAACTTGCCGCTAGATGGTGCTGCAGAACGCCGAATTCTATTTCGTTTAAGCGCTTGCTGTGAAAATACCAGTCAACCAATTTTGATAACAATTGGTACACATGGATATATGAACCTGGAGAATATTTTTACGCTATCCGTTTTGCTATAACTTGCCGCAAGATGGCGCTGCAGTGTATCAACTTCTATACCGTTCAACCGATCACCATAAATATTTTTATGCTTACACATTTGAGCACGGAGAAAACATTCTAACTATTCATCTAGCTGTTACTCACTACTAGATGACACTGCAGCGCATTTATACTTTAACTCGCCATGAGATGGCAATGCAGCGCACCAACTTCATGACCGGACAATTGATGTCTATGAAAATTGATATGCTAGATACTTGAACACGGAGAATATTTTCGTGTTATCCATTTTGCTATAAATAGCTACTTCATTGTGCTGTAGCACATCATTACTTTCACTCGATAGTGCTGCAGCGTATCAACTTCTTACTTTAATTCATCTATTGATGGTGCTGCAGCATATAAAGACTGTTCAACTGATCACTATGAAAACTGGGATTGATATCTATTCGAACACGGAGAATATTTTGGCGTTATCCATTTTGCTATAACTTGCCACTAGATGTCACTTCAAACCAATAACTTCAGCACCGTTCAACTGTCCGCCATGAAAATTAGTAAACATACATGTTTGAACGAAAAAAATATTTTCGCCGTATCCGTTTAGCTATAACTCGCCTTCTGTACCGTTCAACCGTTCAAATTGGTACATACAGATTATTGAGCACGCAGAATACTTTTACGCTATCTATTTTGCTATAACTTGCCTCTAGATGCCGATGCAGCACACCAACTTCAAAGCCGTTCGCCCGATCACCTTAAAAATTGGTATAGATGCACATTTGAGCAGAGAGAATATTATTTTAGTATTCATTTGGCTGTACTCACAAGTTGATGGCACTGCAGCCAGGGCCTGATTTCCGGGCGGACATTCGGGGCAAGCGTACTGGCCCCCAAATTGTTCTTTAAGTTTAAAAATTTGTAAATTTTGAAAAAGTTTTCCAAAGAGGGTCCCCTAATGAAGCTTTTGCCCAGGGCCCCCAACTCGGCAAATCTGCCCCTGACTGCAGCACTTTATTACTTTAACTCGCCACTAGATAGCAAGCACTTCAGCAATGAACTTCTTGATCGTTCAACTAACCGCTCTGAAAATTGGTATACATACACATTTGAACACAGATAATATTTTCGCATTATCCATTTTGCTTAACTCGCCCTTTGATGGCGCAGTAGCACATTATTACTTTAATTCGCCACTAGATGGCGCCTCAGCGTATCTTGACCGTTAAACTGTTCGCTATGAAAATTGGTACACATAGATATTTGATCATGAAAATATTTTGATGATATCCATTTTGCAAAAACTTCGACAGTTGATGGCGCTGTGCCGACTCATCATCTTCACCGTTCAAACGATCGTCATGAAATTCTTTATGCATAATTGTTGAACACAGATAATATTTATGCGATATCAATTTTGCTATATCTATTTATTATGATAAATAGTAATTACATTAAACCGTAATATATAAAAAGAATCCGTTCATTCCCGTGCGAAGAACGGGGCATACAGCTAGTAGATCAATATTTTATTAATGCTTTAATTATCAATCATAACACCACAATTAATAATAACATCATACTTCCCCCATACCCCGAAAGTTAACACATCCTATTATTTATCGGTTGCACAATAACCCGCCCCCCCTTCTCCTGAGGCGGGCGGGCCCCTCCCTCCCAGTCCGGCCCTGGTTTGATTTGATGATATATTCAGGGGTATATTTTTACCGTGTGTTAAACACGGCAAAAACATGCCCCTGAATTATGTGATATATTGGGGGAATATTATGTGATTATTGTGTGCCCCTGAATAAGATATTTTCGATATCTCGAATTTCTGTTAGATCGAATATTTTTGCCGCTCCAGCCGACTTCGAGATATTGAGAGTAGGCTGTATATATGTGTGCGTGCGTGTGTGTGACTGTGTCGCCAATCTTTCCATTTTTATTCCTTATTCCTTTCTTTAAAATTGTACTATATATATATATATATATATATAACTATATACCTAATGCAATTTAATTCATAAATTATTTTAGTTATAAACGAAGAAAATAAAGGCAGCTTTTTCGTAAATGAAAAATTCTACATGGAATTTGACACTTTAAAAACACGTACAGCTCTCCCGTCCATGTCCGGTGTACGCCTCTGAAGCGCAAATTATGTTTCGATACATATTGTGCATTTTAATTATGGTTCACGCCAAATAAATTTTTCTTAAGTTTCAAAAATTGAAGTTACAAAACACTGAAAAGTGGTCTAGCTAATAATAAAAGAAATCTGATATTTTAAAGGAACAGTTCTCGAACTAATCGACTTATTCTGTTAAAAATAAATAAATAGCTTATAAAAGCCGCTGCATGACAAATTTTGAGGTGCATGATCATTTTTCACATTATTGAAATGTATTATTTCCATTTCACTTGAAACCACATGCAAAAAGCGGGGAAAGGGAGGAAGAGTCTTTTCCCTAAGTCCGTTTTGTGTGTGGGTGAAAATGGTGGTCTCCCGTATCGGCTCGTTTATTTGGAACACAGGAAATAGATAACCAACAAGGGGTCATTTCTTTTCCCTCTTTCGTGGCGAGATGATACCTAAACCGTATGTATACCAATTTTCAGAGCGGTCAGTTGACCGATCAAGAAGTTGATTGCTGCAGGGCCATCTAGCTGAGAGTTAAAGTAACAATGTGCTGCAGTGCCATCTAGTGGTGAGCTACTGCCAAATGAATACGAAAGCTCATATGTGTAAGTATACCCATTTTTAAGGTCGAACGGTTTTGAAGTTGTTGCACTGCATCGCGATGTAGCGGCAAGTCATAGCAAAATGGATAGCGTAACAGTATTCTCCGTGCTCAAATATCCGTGTGTACCAATTTCATCGAAATCAGTTAAACGGTATTTTCATAGCAAGCGGTTGAAGGGTACAGAAGTCAAATTATAGCAAAACAGATGCGGCGAAAATATTCTTCCCGTTCAAACATCGATGTATACGACTTTCCATGGCGATCAGTTGAATGCTCCTGAAGTTATTGGTTTGAAGTAACATCTAATGGCAGCAAAATAGAGAACTCCAAAATATTCGCCGTGTTCAAACATCTATCTATACCAGTTTTCATGGCGATCATTTGAACAGACTTTATATGCTGCGAGTTATAGCAAAATGGATAACACGAAAATATTCTTCGAGTATCTGTATATCAATTTTCATAGAGATCAATTGTGCGGTCAAGAAGTTGGCGCGTTGCATTGCCATATAATGGCGAATTAAAGTAATAATGCACTGCAGTGCCATCTAGTAGTGAGTAACAACTAAATAAATAGTTAGAGTATATTCTCCATGCTCAAATGTGTAAGTATAACATTTTTATAGCGATCGGTCGAACGGTATAAAAGTTGATTCGCTGCAGCGCCATCTAGCAGTAAGTCATAGCAAAATGGATAGTGTAAAAATATTCTCCATGCTCAAATATCCATACGTACCAATTTTCATGAAAATAGGTTAAACAATATTTTCATAGCACGCGGTTAAACGGAATATAATTCGACGTTCTGCAGCGCCATCTAGCGGCACATTAGAGCTAAACGAATAATGTAAAAGTGTTCTACGTCCTCAAATAACCATGTGTACTAATTTTCATCAAAAACGGTTGAACGGTATTTTCATAGCAAGCGGTCCAACGGAATAGAATTCGACGCTCTGCAGCTGCACCTAGCGGCAAGTTATGGCAAAATAGATTGTGAAAAAATATTCTCCGTGTTCAAATATCCATACGTACCAATTTTCGTCAAGATAACTCGAACCGCATTTTCATAGCAAGCGGTTGAATAGAATTCGACATTCTGAAGCGCCACCTAGCGGCGAACTAGAGGAAAACGGATTGCATAAAAACCTTCTCCGTGACAAAAGACATAAGTACCAAATTTCATGTTGATTGGTCAAACGATTTTGGAGTTTTTCAACGTCATACACACCCACAAACATTCACTTTTATATATAGTAGATGAATATGGAATATTATAAAATGTTGCTAAATTATATTTATTTATAATTTTTAATTTATTATAAATTGTGATATTTGATTATTTATATTAATAAATATAATTATATTTATAATTGGTTATGTAATTTATGTAATAATAATTAATTATTTATTTTAACAATAATAATATTTTATGGGGGGAATTTCCCAGCAATTGTAGGGATTTTAGGGTTTTTGGTTGGAGCTTTAGGAAGAAAAAGTTTTGAGAGTTAGGAAAACTGCCGCACTTATCTTCAATTCTACCCGACCCAAGAGGGTCAGGCTATTTTAATAATTGGATTTTTCATTAATTTCTGTCTCACAGGGTCGGAAAAATACTTTTTCCTTATATCAAATTTCTCTTTAAAATTTCTGGTTGTTAAAAAATTATCTGAATTGCGTTGCTGTGAGGATAAAAGAATGAAGGCGTGCCAAGGGATAAACGTCGGCGCCAGTACGTCTGCAGCTGGGTCACCCGAGCCTATGCAGTGGACACAGGCGCACCCACGGAGGGGGCTAAAGCCCCCCCCGCTAAACCCGGAGAGTTAGATGTGAAAAGCTTTAAAAATTTGAAAATTGTCACCTATGAATTAAAATATTTTATTTTAAAAATTTTCTTCAAATTCTTTCTTTTTGTGTGTGTGTGTGTACGTGGGGGGATTAATTAAAAGTGGAGGATGTTTGTTTTTAAATAAATACTTACAGTTAATGTATGAAATGGAGTTAAACTTGGGCGGTACATCACTGAAAAGTTGAATAATTATTTATGACTCTAACGAGTTATGTTTGGAGTGGGTTTGTGTTGCATGGGCAAGTGCTAATGTTTTAACGTTATAAGAGAGTTATGACTTCTATAATCTAGGTCACTATAATTGATGTGGCCCTCCTCGGCTTTTGATACCGCCAGCGGAACATAATCAAATCCCCATATAAACCATTCAAAATCCCGTTTAAATCCAATTATACTGCCCGTAACTTTGCTGACATCCTAAAGTTTGGCCTGCAACTTCCCAAAGGTTTGCCCCATACCTGATCAGCATCCTACTACAGCAATATCTTTCCAAATTTTTTTGAAAGAGGCGTTTGCCTCAATATTAAATTAACGGTGTAGTTCGAAAAAACCACGCGATTTTGGCACATAAATACAAATAAACTAATTATGTCATGCACTTCAAGATTTTTAGAATGTCTCTTTACGAGCTCTATTATACACTTTAATAAACGATAAACTTGTATCAATAGCGAAACTTTCAGAAAAAGTTTTTAAAAATCGAAAATTTAGCAGGATATGCCACTTTAGAAATTTTTTAGCCGTGCAATTCCATGTTGAAGAATTTTTTCCGAAAGTCTCTTTAAAGGCACCATTGTTTCATTTATTGCGGTGTGTAATGCAGATTAGAAAGAATCATTCTGAAGTTTTTCGAGCCCCTGGTGCAATTAGCTTATTCTGATTTGTGTACTTAGACCGTTAGAGAGATTTTACACCCTTAATACCTTCTTTATCTTCCTGTCTCTTTAACAGTAGGCGTTTACATTTATGAAGGTGACGCCTACACGAGCAGTCCCACAAAAAACATTTCATGAAGGCGTTTACATAAAGAGTAACCGCCTACAAGCGTGAACCATTCCTAAATGATAATTACTATTAACTTAATCGCGTACGTAAAATAAATAAATAAAATAAAGTAAAATGCGAGTAAGCAAGACCGTTAAGATTTGAGTCTCAGACGCGGGAAAGATTAAGATTGAGCTTGCAAATTAATCGAAAGGTGGTGTCAGCAGGGCCGGTTTAAGCATTGCCGTCTCCAGGAGAAAGCCAATGGACTGGTTTTTGACGTCACAGGCAGGAGGCCAGGCAATCTTCACCTGTAGATTCCTGCTATCGGCTGAGCTGTCAATCGCAGCTAAGAACTGCTTACTCTTAAAGAAATTTTCTTTGCGCGCTTCAATAAGATCTATTTTAATAAAATGATAACTTTAGTATAACTGTTTTACTTTTTTTCGGCTCATCTTCGTGTGATAGAGAAAATACGTTTATTAAAGAAATATATATATATATATATATATATATACACATATATATTTGAATTTGAAATAATTTAGTTTATGGCAAGAAGTATTAGTAAAAGTTTTTATGCAATAGCATGTATTTCATCTTCCATTAAAAAGAATGGTTATGTTTAAAGCATAAACTAATGCATGCATATATATATATATATATATATATATATTCACTTCTTTTTAGCTTTGATAGCTCTGATTTTTACAAAATTTATAGCCACTGGATTATCAATTATTATTTCATGGTTTCAGTTTTATAATTGTTATTAGTTGCTATCACTTTCATGATATTTTACTTGGGATTCCATACTACGTAAGTTTAGATATTTTATATTTTATATATATATATATACTTAATATTTACTTATAATACACTAAAAATTACTGGGAATTATCACACTTTTTCCTCCCAAAGCAAATATTTACTCTGATGTAGTTTTACAAATAGCTGGAAATTTTTCATCACTTTTTTAACAGTTACTTACTAGACTATCTTACCAGTTATTCAATTATGTCGATTATGTTTAAATTTTCATTGTCTTTCTTTTTTTTTTTTAATTTGTATGTTTTGTGCAAAAACAAGATTTTATTTCCTTATAGTACACTGTAACAAATTACAGTGAACTATCATAATTTTTTCTCCCATGCAAAATATTTGCACTACTGTAGTTTTAAAAACAATTAGAAAATTTTTTCATCAATTTTTTTAACACTAGGTACTTACAAGAATATCTTACGACAGTTATTATTCAATATAACTGTCGTAAGATATTCTTGTAAATATTATTATTTTACAAGATATGATATATATTATGTGTAAATATTATTATTTTTTTAAAGATCTATATGATTTATACAAAAACCAAATTATGATGTTTTCTTAGTGAAGTATTTCACACATATATATTTCCTTAGAATACACGTTAAAAAATTACTAATAAGTTATCCTTTTTCTTCTTTCTTCCATAGCAAATATTTGCACTGGTGTAATTTCACAAGTAACTGAGAAAAAAAAAATTCAGAGATTTTTTTTAACTCAAGCTACTTACTAGAATACAGCTATTATTTAGTAGGTTGATTAAGTATAAATATCTATACTTATATATGTGTGTGTGTATATATGAACATATATTAAAGATCTATATGCTTGGTACAAAAGCTAGATTTTGATACTTTTCTAGTTAAGTACTTTGTTAGATATATTTCCTATGCAATTACCTTCTTTTTTATGACTAATAAAAAAGTTCAGTAAAATGTGCTATTCGCAGATACCAACATTTGTCTCTTTCAGACATTGAATATAATATGTAACATCTCTTCAAGCTTTTATCTATTTGTTTTTTAAAAACTGAATTATATACAGCAGCAAGAATTTATATAGTCCATGCCTAATAATTACTCTTTAAGTACCATATCAAATCGATTAACAAAAAAGTCCTTCTTAGAATATAAAATGACAATGAAGACACTTAAAACAGTAAATGGATATTTATTAAGCAATAATTTACAAAAACACTACTTAAAACTGTAAATGGATATTTATTAAACAATAATTTACAAAAAAACTCAGATAAGCAAGAATTTAATATTTTTCATTGTAAAACTTGAAATCACATTACATTCTGTTAGCACATGTTTGAACATTCACAGACCTAGAAAGAAAAATTACGTTTATCAAATGTGTTTTAAATTACAGCAAGTCATTCTTATGTATATTTTATCAGCAACATGCCATCATTGTATGAACTATTTCTTTGAAAAATGTTTAATAAGGATAAATTTGTGAACAGGGTGTAAAAAATCTTACTTAACTTATGCTTAAAAAATTTATTTAAATCAGATTTTTAAAAATCTGAATTGGATTTTTTTCAACTAAAACATAGGAAAAATCAAAGAATTTCCCCCCCCCCCCAGAAAAAAAAAGACCGTCATCTTAAAAGCAAGCATAGCTAGAAAAATATTTGAAGGAGTGCCCCAAAATTGAAAGATTACTATAAAGGTCTTTTTTATCTTTTCTTTTCAAGAACAAAAATAGATATAGAGAACTTTTGCACATGAAGAAGGGTGGACCTTTTGAATCACCCGAAAAGTACGTACTGTTTGATGTTTATTATTATAAGTATGCATAAATTTGTTTTTAATAACTTAACATCAGTTTTTTTTATTGCTTTTTATTATCTTAAACATTGCTTTTCTTTTCTTTCAATTTCAGAAAATGGATTAATCAACCATTTAAAGTTTTTCTGTCTCACAAATTTTAATAAATAAATACTAGATTATATAGAAGATTGAAACACCATAATAAGTAATTTAATAAACCTACCCTTGAATTTTTTGTTGGTTGAAAATCTTCCCTTGAAATTTTCTGGATCCAAATCTTTTTATTTTCATCATCGGGAAATTTGAATACAGCAACTTTTTCCTCCTCATTATAATTTCCTCTACAGTAAGGGACAGAGCACTTGTACGGCATTATCTAATAATGTGAATAAAGACCATTATTAAATTGCAATATATATAATATAAAATAGCTAAACTTACGTAATATGGAATCCCAAGTAAAACTTCATGAAAGTGATAGCAACTAATAACAATTATAAAACTGAATCCATGAAATAATAATTGATAATCCAGTGGCTAATATATATATAATTACAAATAGGGTTTAATTTTCGTATTAAAATTGCATGAATATTTAAAATAACTTTAGGGTACTCCCGAAAATATTTAAGCTTTACATATTTAAATTATATTTCATGCATGCAAAATAGATACTACTATTAAAGTTCATTGGTCATAATTTTTTATGACTCCAAACAAAAGAAAACTAAACAGTTCATAATTTTCTATAACTCCAAACTAAAGAAAACTAAACAGAGCATAATCTAAATGAAAAATCAAGCTTCATTTTTATTAGTAACTTTACTAATACAAGTAAGATTAAAATATCACTTTTAAAATTTTTAACAATGCGAAATATTTAACAAACATGGCTAAAGTGAAATCTTATTTTTTAAGACATGGCTTCAAACAAGAAGTAAGAAAAAGGGCATTATCTAATAATAAAAAAAAGCATTAATCAATTGTAATATGATGCATAAAAATAAATAGAAGTTTGTTTTCAAACTTTATGTACAAAAAAACGAAGTGTTAAATACTTTAGCTTAAAATTTAAAAATATGTATTGAAAATACAAATAAAGTTTTAATTTCAGCATTAAAAATACATGACCATTTAAAACAACTTTAGGTTAACAAAAATATTTAATTTTAGATATATAAATTACATTTCATGCTTAAAAATAAATAACTGCTAAAGTTTAGGGTAATAATAAATTATGAACTGTATACTAAAGAGCATAATCTAGAGAGCTTTGTTTCCATTAGCAACTTTGTTAATACAATTAAAATGTAAAATATCAACACTAATAATTTTAAACAAAGCGAAATATTTTGCAAACAAGGCTAAAGTGAAATCTATTCTTATTTTAAAATTTTTGAATAATATTCCAGCAGTGAAATTTTATTTGAGACACATTTCAAAAATAAAATAAGATGGAAGGCATTATCAAATAATATGAATAAAGAGCATTAGTCAATTATAGTACTATGCATAATAACTAGAAGATTATTTTCAATCTTAGCATACAAACACTGAAGTGTTTAGTAGCTTTCTACTAAAAATATATGTATTAAAAATACAAATCCAATTTTAATTTCAGCATTAAAAATACATGAACATGCAAAAAAAAAACCAAGTTAACATTAAACAATATTTAAGTTTCACCCACTTAAATTATGCAAAATAAATAAATATTATTAAAGTTTATTGTTTATAAGTTGTTATAACAATAACTGAAGAAAGTAAAACAGAACATACTGAAAATTAAATCATCTTGTTTTCATTAACATCTTTGTTAATACATTTAAAATGTAAAATATCAATCTAAATAATTTTAAACAAAGCAAATTACTTTGCAAAGCAAATACGGCTAAAGTGAAAGCTTATTTTTAAATTTTTCATTTAACATTCCATTAATGGAATTCATTATTTGTACGATAGTTTTATAAAGTATAATTATTTAAATATATAAAGATATTTTTTATTTTTGAAGATATCGTTCTAAACAAATTGAAAGGAAGAAAGTTTGTTCACGCACACAGAACTCATAAACTAATTGAATCGCAAAAACAAGCATAATTTATTTCAAAGATATTAGACAGTAAATAATTGAAAAACTTACCTTTTATGTGTAAATCCACTGCTTTTGAACAAATCCTAAGGAACAATCCACAAAATGGCGATTTTTCGAAACACGACGAACTACAACTACACTAGGAAAGAGGTATGAGACTGAGACAGATTGAGTTTGAGGAGGGTGAAAACTGGAATGTCCAGATTTCTCCGGCCTTCTGATACTGACGTCATCAAAGCTTGCTGAAAGAGTGAGTTGGCTTTCCTGGAGACGGCAATGGTTTAAGGCGTGTACGACGTGTGCGACCGCACACGTTTTTTTCTGAGAGGGGCGCCGAAATGAGAAAAATGTTTAAAAAATAAGTGCTAAAATTTAAATATTTATGCATCTTATGTATGTTTGAGTGCAAATCACCATTGGAATGAGTTTTTAGTTCAACAAATAAATTTTGCTTGAAGGTTCAGTAAAGAGACTAGCTTCAAGAAGTGTTTCGCTCCATTGTTTTGACTGAACTGAAGAAATGTAAATGCATAGTCTTCTATCCTGTCTGTCGCTTGCAATGGCGACCGACCTGAAGGCACTAGCGAATTCAGGGAAGGGGCTGGGAGGCTTAAAGATATTGCTAAAGGCTATCATTCTGCTTCATTATTTACTTTGAATATGTAAAGTTATCTTTTTTAATCACATAGGCCCTTCCAAAAGTTTTTACATTAGTTTAGACTAAAATTTTGCTTTATTGTGTATTTTGTTTGGGTGAAATAAGCTTTTCCAAAATTTAGCCCCTCCCAAAAGAGAATTTCTAGATCTGTCACTGCCTGAAGGCAGACCTAAGGTTACGAGAAGAGTTTAGACGCGTTGGCTATCCCGACAAAACAATAGTGTTTACTGTTTCTGTTGTAAGATATTTAGTACTACAAGTTCCAATAAAACTTTATCAGATCAAAGTGGTAACTGTGACTGGAGGCACATTGAAACTATACTGAATCGTCATGAAATTTTTTCTACTCACCTAAAATGCTATGATAAAGTGGTAGAGGCGGAAAAGAGACTGAGCACAGGTAAAACAATCGACGATGAAAACCGGAAAAGAATTGCCCGAGAAAAAGAACGATGGCAAAATGTTCTTAAACGACTTCCTGCCATAACACAATATTGGAAAATGAAATAGAAAGGTGTCTGTCATACTTAGGAAAAAACATACAAAACGAATTATTGACTCTGATGCAAGATAAAGTAAGAGAAGAATAGTAAGTAGAATTAAAACAGCCAAATACTATGCATTGATTCTCTACTGCACACACGCTTTAAGTAGGAAAGAACAACTTTCTGTTGTTTTGAGGTATGTTTATGAAACAAAAGAGCAAAACGTTGAAATTTTCGAAAGTTTCCTAGTTCATTGCAATAACAGATACTTCAGGAAAAGGAATGTCGGAAATCGTCTTAAAAAACTACAGGAGTACGACTTGGATATTTCTAATTGCAGAGCCCAAGGGTATGATAATGGGGCAAATATGAAAGGCAAACACTAAGGACTGAAAAAAATAAAAATAAAATAAGAGAGCCTTTTTGTACCATGCACCTGTCTTTGCCTAAACTTGGTACTGAGCGATGCCGCAAAATCCTCAGTACCATCAGTTACCCTTTCTGGAACAATTCATGATTGTTTGTGTTTTTTGGCTCATCGGCAAAAAGTTGGAGTATATTGTTAGAGAGACTGCCGCAGTCAGATGAGGCGTCATCATTATTTGGGCCTTCTCTTACATTAAAAGAACTTTGTGCAACTCGCCAGGAAACACGAATTGAATCGCTGAAAGCTATAAGATATCAGATTGCGCAAATGCGACAGGCACTTTGGGACCTGCGTGAGGACGCATCATTTGAAGATGAAGTTAGAAGTGAGGCAAATTCCTTATCCGAAGCTATAGAGGATTTTGTCTGCTTAGTGTCACTGATTGCATGGTATGATGTCCTGTTTGAAATATACATCGCTAGCAAAATATTGCAAAGAACGTGAATATACCTCAAGCTATATCTATTTTGAAGTCATTTGGGGACTTTTTGGCGGGTTTCCGCGGTAACGGATTTTTTAGTTTTTTAGTGAAAGCGAAAGAGTTGGCTGAAGATTTCACCCCCCCAAAAGTGGTGGGTCACCCCATCCAGAAGTGGAAGGAAAATTCTAAACACAGCCCGTTAGAAGGAAGAAGAAGCAGTTTGATTATGAGGCCGATGACGAAGCACCGATTGATCCCCAAAAGCGTTTCAAAGTTGATTTTTTTTTTTTTTTTTTACCACTTGTTGAAACAGCTAAATGGCTGTTCAAGGGAGAGTCGAACAACTCAAGGACAAGATGTCAAATTTTAATTTCCTTTTTAAACTTGATGACTTACTGAGATGACTTGTTATTTAAATGCAAAGACTTAGAAGATCTCCTTTCGGATGAGGATGACAGTCACATCAAAGGAGTTGAGTTATGCGAACAGCTGATCTCTATCAAGAGCCTCATGCGAAATAAAGGTACGTAACACTTTTACGTTTTATGTATTCAGATTTTAAGAGCTTGATATATTGTTCAGTTAATTCATAATGATTTTAGGCTCCAACAGTTTTTTTTTTTTTTTTTCAGAATTATAAACAGTTTTTTCATTTCTCTTTGTTTGATTTTAGGCGAGAAAACGCCTCTGAACGTGCTGAACTTTTTGTTGGAAACTAAATTTGCAGACGCTAATGTAAATGTGTAGGTTGCTTTACGAATACTTCTGACAATCCCGTTGTCGGTAGCGTCACGGCTGAGCGAAATTTTTCTAAATTAAGAATAATAAAAACTTACCTAAGGTCTACTCTTTCTAGGGATGGACGCGAGATGAAAAATCGGCTGTCTCGTCTCGCAAAATCGCTGAAAAACTTTGTCTCGTCTCGCAAAAATCCCTATATCATAATGTAAAATATGCCTGTCTCGTCTCGCAAATTTCTGTCTCGCAGTCCATCCCTAACTCTTTCTGAGGAAAGACTGAACAATCTTTCAATTTTGTCCATTGAAAATCATATTCCATCGTCATTAGATTATGATACTTTAATAAAAACAGTTTTGGCTGCTAAAGCTGGGAAGGTTCATTGCTAAGAGTATAATAGATTATTTTAATCAATTTTCCGTAATACTTTATTTGATTTTTCACGCTACTACTACGATTTATAGTTATACTGATGTACCTTTTCTAGAAAAGTGAAAGCCAAAGTTTATATATCTGAATGTTTTCATACTTTCTGTCATGTGCCGTCTGTGTCAAATTAAATAAAACTTTTGCTATAGTTAAAAATGTGTCTGTCATTTCCTACCAGAAAAAACAATACGAGTAAACTGAGTAAAAGTATTTGTTGGCAGTTTGCTCGTTAAACAATTACAGCACAGAACGTTAACTGAAGTTTGAAAAAGGGAGTAAAATAATTAATTCTGGAAGAAGTTGTCAAAAAAAATTAAAATGAAGTGATGAAATGACATTAAATACTCCACTTTAATATTTACTATCTAGTAATTCATATTGGTTTTAGCTTTTCATTTTTAGTCCCTACAAAATGACATTTTTAGGTATGACGTTACCACTAGTTTTAATTATAGAGCACACATATTTCTTACTGGGTTTCTCGTATCAATTTTTACTGTGAGGGGCGCCAAAACTCATTCTTGCACACACAAAATTTTGCTCTTAGGCCGGCCCTCTCAGGATACTTCAATTCTGGTACAAATTTCCAAAATTCAGTAATCGGCGTCGACTTATATTTAAATTGTAGAGCTTGATCTTCTTGCATCTCTATTAATTCTAATTTTCCAGATGCTTTTTGAGTCATAATTATATTGGAGATGGAAAACTCACCTTTATTTATGTTAATTTCAAATAGATTCAGAAAAAATCAAGAGACGATTTAAAATAGTTCAAATCTTGAAATCTATTTTGGAATTCCGTCAATATTCCTTCTAGTTTTTTTATATACTCGTTGAGTTTTTATTGTTTAATATTTGGACAAATTTTTTTAATGCGAGGAAAATGAGAACATGTTTTACTTTTAATGTCCTTTTGAAAAAGTTGTAATTTAGTTTCAAAACTAAATATACACTGTGAGAGGTCAGATATTATTTTATCTTTCCCCTGAAATTGTAAATTCGGTGTTTGCATATGTTCCATGACATCAGTCAAAAACATCAAGTCTTGTAACCACTAGTCATCGTCTAATTCTGAAAAGGCTATTTCCTTTCCTTTTAGAAATGCAGTTATCGGATCAAACAAATCTACAAATTGATTTAATACGTTGTAGCTAGATAACTATCTAACAATGCAAAAGAATTGCCAGTCACGAAGAATAGATTTGATTTCTATAAAAATAGTTGCGGGTGACATAGCTCCACGAGAATCCTTTACTTTTTAGCACATCATTTCTCCCTAAAAAATGGTCACGATTCTTTTTAACAGCACTCACATCTGCTGACAAAATGGAAGAATGCGAGAACAGCTGGATAGACAGTCCAATGCTGAAAAAAGGGCAGCCGTTGCCATCGCTCGACTTAACTACCAGCAAGAGGGCGGACGATCGAAACGTTCATCGCGTGCCACCAGATCTAGAGACCCTTTTTTGACGCGGCACAGCCATCTGTCGTCAAAAAAGGGTCTCTAGATCTGGTGGCACGCGATGAACGTTTCGATCGTCCGCCATCTTGCTGGTAGTTAAGTCGAGCGATGGCAACGGCTGCCCTTTTTTCAGCATTGGGAAAGGGTTGCGCCTCAAAGGGTTAAGAAAAAATTCCTCTCATTCATTTATGAAAAATGACACTTTTTAAATTTGTATACGACCCCCGTACAAAACAATTCTCAGTCAGTAAAATGGGCCCCATACACTCATGAGGTGACATTCAAAATTTGAGAACTATACCTTTGAAAAGTGTCAGAGATAGGAAGATAAATATAATGCAGATTTAAACTACTTTTCCATTTCTCTCGAAGAGAAAATAAAATCATGTCGAAAGATCGCATTTCAGGGGTCGAATAAAAATTGCGAAAGAAAATCTTTTTTTTTCCGCTCTAGCAATAAACGTTTACTTTCAAAATCACGTACAGTACCCCGATCCTCTTTCTTTAAAGATATCGCTGCGGCCATGGGCGCCGGCAGCATAGGCCAAAAGGGGGCAATGCCCCCCCCCTGGATTTTTGCATGCAGTGTTTTCCCTTTTTTTTTGCTCTTTCCAACAAGGTAACCATACGTTGAAGTAGTCTTTGCCCCCCCTTGAGTAGTCTTTGCCCCCCTGGAGTAGTCTTTGCCCCCCCCTGGGAAATATTCTGCCATGTGCGGCGGTGAAGGATGAAAGGCTCAAATTGGGAAATCACCTCATGAGTGTATGGCGCATATTTTACTAAGTGGGAATGTTTTTGTACGGGGGTCGTACACAAATTTAAAAAGTGTCCCTTTTTGTAAATAAATGAGAGGCATTTTTCCTTAACGGAGTCTTATTTCCACTTCATTTTGAACATTTTTTTCAATGTACACTGCCCATTTATCTGTAATAAATATAGAATTAAAGGCCCGTTACCACCTTACGAGAACAAAAAATTTCCAGTTTCCGAGTCTTAGTAGAGTGAAAACGTCATTTTCTTTTTGTTTCTCTTTACGAAAACGCTTTGAAAGGGTTAAACTGTAGAAAGGGGGGGGTGATTACGCGCAGAAAGATCAAATGAATATTTTACATTTGTTTTAATCTGAAAAAAAATATCAGTTTTATAGCATCATGTGCATAAATAACCTTTTTATTTCCAAGTTATAAACACTTTTTCCTTCATTTCTGATGCATTTAACGCCTGTATCTGACGTGCATTCTGACGTAAGCGGAGATAAGAATCTTTACTCAGAAATATATCACCTTCCTACATTAAAATCACACCGGAATCATGCATTTGTTTAACATATCTCTTATGAAAAAAAAATTATGAAATTTATTTGTTCGTTTTTACGTTACAATTTGTGCAATCTTTCTGTTGGCAATTTAGCATTCTTTATGTACATTCTTTATGTACGTTGTGTATTAACATTCTAAACACAGTCAACCATATTTATCGATAGGCAAGACATATAGGAAACTGGATTTAAGAATAAAACCCTTTTAAAGTAATTAAAAAACTTTGTAAAAAAACACACATAAGAAGTAATAGGTAAGAGGATACGCCAGTTCCCTGTGTTCTTTACGACGAAGGGCTTGGACTGATGAAGTTCAAAACAATTTTTGAACGAAACGTGCGTATTCTCTTACCTATTACTTCTTATGTGTGTTTTTTTTTTTTACAAAGTTTTTTAATTACTTTATCGTTTAACACCAGTATTTTGAGTGATTTTTCAGTTCAAAACCCTTTTAACTTAGATATTCTTGAGGTATCCCTGTACGAGCATATTTCGTTTACAAATGTAGTCACAAAATACAAGTATTTCACAGAATACAGTCACAGAATTTATTCACAGTGGCGTTTATAAAGGGAGAGGGCGTTACATTCTAAAACTCGTTACCCATAAATTTTTACGTTCATATATTTTTAATGCTCAGAAGTTATCATTCAAATGGCCTCACGTTGATACTCCATGGATAGAATGCTTTTGATCTTAACATGGCATTTTTTCTATTCCTGAACACAGTGTAAGCAAACACTTTTGCCCAGCGGCAGGTGTTGTAAAAGTGCATGTGTTTATTTATTGTAAGTTTTGTTTTCAGCTATTTTTTAAGAATAGAATGGCCCTATCCCGAGACCTAGTTGGCCTGTGTGATAATCAGGCTTTGCTTACTTTGCAAAGCTTATTACTATCATCGATCGTTTAAGTTTTCAAGGTTGATTATAGCGCGTTATTTGACATTCTTTAGTTTAATGTTTCAACGTTTAAAAAAAAATTCTTTAATCGTATTTTGGAAAAGATTTTAAAAAAAACTGAATTTCGAGAGAATCAGATTTTTACCAGAGCCTTACTTTCAAAAATTGTTCGTAAAATATTTTATTTCGAATGAAAATAGTTCGAAAACTACTTATTTTTTCAAAAAAGATTTTTTTTAAAATTTATTTTACCTTTAGAGGCATACGACGTTAGGCATACAACGTTAGTGGCATACAACAAATAAAATATTTCTCATTTTTGTACCGAATAGCTGAACTACAAGCAACTGGTAAGCAATTACTTTTGGGCATTCATATGGCGATATCACCATTTTATGCCGAAAAATCCATTTTGGAGAACAATTTTTGCTTGAAGAAGAAAAGAAAAAAAAAATCGAACACGAAACTAAAAGATCGGCTGTGAAATCCACATATGCTGAGCCTTTGTCTAATATTGTTTAGAGCTGGGTGTTATTTAATAAGCAAAACAACCGGAGATAGGTAAACGCAGGCGATGTAAGAACTAGAGAAGTAAATCATGGCGAAAATGTTTCATGGCAAAACATTTTCCACTATAGTTAGTTTTTTTTTTTTTTTTTTTTTTTTTTTTTTTAAACCGTAAGAGTAGGTTTCAAAAAGTAAGGTAATAAATCATTTAACCAAAAAAAGTTTATTGACAAAATCCAAGAGATACACAAACATATAAAGGCATTCGGTACAGATTAGTTTTCAACACAGCCTGCATGAGCATCAAGGCAGTTGTTTCATCATTATATCAATCTGTGGAATCTGGCGTTGAAGAAATCATAGCAATAGTCGATGAGCCATTTACCGTCCTGAACTATGGCATCGGTTTGGAAGCGACGCCCTGACAGGTACTTCTACACTAGAGATGAGACGGGCTCAGCCCGAGCCCGGGCCCTGTAATTCACGATTGCGTTCGGGCTCGTGAAAAATGTCTCCTTTATTGAGCATACTCCTTGAAACGGATTTTAAAAGGCGATTCATCGGGAAAATAAACTTACTGATGTGATGCTAGGACTTGCAACAAAATAATGGATGGACAAAAAGCTAGCTTTTTCAAATAATTTACTAAATGGTGTGTTGTGCTATTTCATATGCGTACGTGTTTTAAAATGCTGTTAATTCAAAATTTTGACCTCATTATTTACTGGTCTATCTTAGTTAAATGTATATATTGATATTCACATCGTATCATAAAATATTTTTTAACAGTAATTTTGTTCCTATCAACTAAATTCTTATGCGATTCTATGCAAATATGCAAATTTCTTAAATTTATTATGCGAAATCTCATTTCTAGACGTCTTAAAATATAACATTTTTTAATGTCACTATACGAGATTTATAACTTGTATTTTTCTGTATCTAATATATCTAAGTACATACGAATGTTTAACACTGATGTGAGTACTCAACGGAATTTTTAATAAAAAATAGTAACATTACTGTTATTATTTGATAAACATGGATATAAAGAATTAGAAAGTGCATTAAGAGTTTGAAATTATATTTGTCTTTAATTTGCACAAACGGTAAAATTTATCGTATTGTATCAATGAAGTAACTGAATTTTTTTATCTTTAGCTGAAATTGCGGGCTCGGGCTCCAACTTAAATAATAAGTCGGGCTCGGGCTTCAAAAAATGATCCCGAACTCATCTCTATTCTACACCGGTCGGAAAAGATGGAAATCATTAGGTGCTTGATCCGGGCTGTAAAGAGGATGTTCCAATACGTTCTATCTGAAGGAATGTATTGTATGGCCAACCACGTGGCATCTAGTGGCCGTCCAGTAGTATTTGATTCCTCGGATCGTCTCTTGCACGTAGGCAGTGCACCTAGAAATTTCATTCACTTGAGGAATCTGCGCAGCCGTGACAGCTCTTGTTACTTAACTTTTAGAACCAATATACGAATAATTAGCCTGATCGTCCGCCATAAGCAAGCCAGGCCTTGCACTAACGCAAAGATGGGCTCTGATGGACTTGTTCGCTTGCATCATTCAATGCTACCCAGCAATCAAAAAGAAAAAAAAAAAAAACTCAAAACTCGACACTTCTCGGAGAAATGTTGGGTGATGACATTTTGAATGGTGAGGGCGAGCAGGTTAAACCTGGGTTCAACAGTGGGTTAAACTCCATAAGCCGACACATTGCAAGTTCAAATGTGCTGTGGTTCGTATTTACGAAAACTAAAGCACAATGTGTCGAGACAGACAAACCGCAAGTTTTTCAATTGCGCTGAAATGTATTTAAAAAAAAAAAAAAAAAAAAAGCAACATTCTTAACCATTGTATTTCGAAAAAAATCATGGGATTTTGGTACATAAATACAACACAGCTAATTACGGAACTTTCAGAAAAATATTCTTAAAATTGAAAATTTTTGTTAGCATGTGTCACTCTTTCAAAAATGTTGCTGTGCAATTCCGTGTTTAAGAATTTCTTCGGAAAATTTAATAAAATTGGTTTTTTTTAAAAATGTTATTATCATTATTTATTTATATCAGTGTGCACTGCAACCTGAGCTAAAGAAAACCATCCTGATTTTTTTTCTAGTCCCTGCTGTAGTTGGTTTACTTTAATTTGTGTACCAGTACCACGACAGGTGAATCAGATTTTATTTTTCTGACATACATCCCAAACCATGTTTCTAGAAGAACTATGGTCAGAGAACTAAATTTAAACTAGAAATCAATTCTTATAACTATATTTTCTACCAACTGCGGGAATCAGTACGAAATGCAAGTGGAGATAAGATCCGTCAAACTATTTATTTTATAACCCATGTTTATTTCTTTTCGAATATATTTAGAATTTAAAAAAAATGTCAAGACCCGAGGAAAGCACATTTCACGTTTTTTTGCTAGACTGCTCGAGCCGATAAGTGTAGAGCGATGCCATGATGATTTTATGCAGAAAAGAAAGAAAAAAAAAATGCAATTTTCCAGACAATTTTTGCACGTAAAAAAAAAAGAATTTCAAACGTGAGCAAACAAGAGGATCGACAAAAATGCGAGAGACTTGCCTATGGTAGCCTATGGCAGCTCTGTACACAGGCGAGCTGAATAACAAGCAAACAATCAGATGTGAACGGAGGCGATGTTGTGGGTGTGTGGGGGGGGGCGCAAATCCCACGCATACAGCACAACACAGAGGCGTTCCCTGAGAAAAGAAAGTGTTAGAATGATGCGGTACTAGCAAAATTAATAATGAATATCAATTTAATCTCGTCGCAATTTAATATTAATAAGTGCCTGAATAATATTTTTTTTTTTTATGTTGAAAAATTATTTCTTGTCTTTTCTTTTTACGTAAAATTCAAACGCACAAATTTTCAACGAATATTGAATTACAAACACGCTGTGCCTAAGTGCAGGACTCGTATTTGTTAAATTTTAAAGTATGAATTTTATAGATAATTTTTTTTTCTTCTTTCAAGAAAAACAAAAAAAAAAAAAGACCATCCTTTTTCCTTTTTTTCACTTCTATCCTCCTTCGAAAAGTCTTTACGAAATATTCTGGAATCGATTTTTCGTGAATTTTGTATTTTGCAGCAAGAATTTTAAGGACATATCTTTTCTTCTTTGAGATCATGCAAGGTATGTGAGAAGAATGTTTTGAACCCTTATCCTCCCCCATAGGTTATGAATTGTGGAAAATGCTCTCCCATCTAGCACCTAATCTAAACAACTCATACACGTGCCTAGGGTTGCCAGGTCGGGTCGCCAAACCAAATAGCCGGACAGACCAGCCAGTTTGGCCGGACATTTGGATAAAAAGGCCGGACAGCCTAAAATATTGAGGATTTTGTCTCAGTATTAATAGGTACGACAAAAAGAATTGTACGTAAAATCAAGCTTTTTTTATTATTACCATGAATCTTGTTAAATTCTAACAAAATATAAATAACATCGAATGCCAAATCAGTTCAAGTACTTTATTACTAATCAGCCAAAGTCACCAGTCAATAGCCTAACAAAAGCAGGACACCGTTAAGTTTGGCTGGACACGCAATCAAAAAGCCTAATTATGTCCGGCTTTATACGGACGCCTGGCAACGCTACACGTGCCAAATTTCGTAACACTTGTTTCAGTATTTTTGGCTAGGCACAATATTGGCTAGGCACAATAATGTTAAACGGACAGAATTTTCCGGTAGACCTGACCTAATTACTTTACACTACAGGGGGATCCTCCCCCCCCCTTAACCCTTTGAGGCGCAACCCTTTCCCAATGCTGAAAAAAGGGCAGCCGTTGCCATCGCTCGACTTAACTATACCAGCAAGATGGCGAACGTTCGAAACATTCATCGCGTGCCACAGATCTAGAGACCCTTTTTTTGACGACAGCTGGCTGTGCCGGCACAGCCAGCAGAAAGTGCATTGAGAGTTTGCAACTATATTTGTCTTTAACTTGCACAAACGGCAAAATTCATTGTATTCGATCAATGAAGTAATTGGATTTTTTTTTTTTAGCTTTAACTGAAATCTCGGGCTCGGGCTTCAAAAAATGAGCCCGAACTCATCTCTAGTATGGATGTCATCGGGGCCTTTGAAAAGTTGCGGGCCAAACTTCAGGATGTTAGGGAAGTCGCGGGCCGTATAACTGGGATTTTTATGGGATTTTGAATGGGTTTTATGGGTTTTATACAGGGTTTTAATATGTTCCGCGGACCATATCAAAAGCCGTGGAGGGCCACATACGGCCGGCGGTTGCCCATATGTGTCATACACAAAGAGGATCTCCGTTATTGAGATAGCTTAGATACTACCCGCCAATTATTGGCTGGTTGAACCCGCTAGTAAAATAATGCTGATGCATTAAGATATTTAGACGTTCTTAACAAAACAAAGTAAAGTATTCTCAGTTTAGAACACAACAAAATAACATATTCTATTGAAGTTCAGAAAAGGATTATTCCTATAATAATAATAATAATACGCTTAGTAATTATATGTTATTACTTTTATTTGGATTGTGTATTTTATTCCGGAGTAAAAATAAGTCATTCGTGTTGAAAACGTATAATAATCTATGTACTTAATACGCTTTGTCGTTTTCTAAAATATATATTCATGAATAAAAAAGAGAGAGGAATAATTTCTTTAAATGGTTTTGAAATATTTATTTAAAATTACCAAATTTTCCTGCTAACAAAAATTGTCGAACTCATTCAAAAAGGATAAATATAGACCTGAAAGTCATCCACACTGTATACATGTATGCAAGGAGTAGGGATTGATTTCCTGTTAAAATAGCATAGACGTGACTGCCAAAATCTATTTCTTTTGTGTATAAGTGTTCTGCTGCGTATAGTAATATCAGATAGGCAAGTATTCCTAGCAGACAGTTAAAATCAGTGACAGAGTAGCTAGGCTGATCATATGGGAATTTATACGATATAAGCGACAACTCAAAGGTTTAATTTTACACGTTTCTGGAATATCATACAGATTGAATGCGGGAAGAAAAATATTTAGAGTTTAGAATACCCGTTTATCTTAACCCTTTAACGCGTAGTGTTCCCGCTCTGGAAACACCAAAATGTGACGTTTTGACTGTCAGAAGAATAGATTTGATTTCTATAAAAATAGTTGCGGATGACATAGCTCCACGAGAATCCTTTACTTTGTAGCACGTCATTTCCCGTAAAGAAAATGGTCACGATTATTTTTAACATCACTGACATCTGCTGGAAAAGGGAAGAATGCGAGAACAGCTGGATAGATTGCCCAATGCTGAAAAAAAGGCAGCCGTTGCCATCGCTCGACTTAACTACCAGCAAGATCGCGGACGATCGAAACGTTCATCGCGTGTCACAGATCTAGAGACCCTTTTTTGACGCAGTTGGCTGTACCGCACCGTCAGCTTCGTCAAAAAAGGGTCACTAGATCTGTGGCACGCGATGAACGTTTCGATCGTCCGCCATCTTGCTGGTAGTTAAGTCGAGCGATGGCAACGCCTGCCCTTTTTTTCAGCATTGGGAAAGGGTTGCGCCTCAAGGGTTAAAATACGAATTGTTATACTCCCAAATATACAGGACATCGATTAATTATCACAGAATAATAAAATCGAATTCAAACATAAGTTTTCAGTGTATCAGGAAAACAATTTATATTAATTTAATATTCAGCACAAGGAATTTCATTTGTTCTCTTTTTATTTCCAAACAGCAACAGGCGAACTAAACTTGTTTGTCTCGGAACAATGTGGCATCTTAAAATGAAAAAACTCTGGAGTGACTCCACTTGACTTTCCGAACACTTGCAATTAGGATCATTACCAAGCATTTAAATAAATTTTAATTGATGAATAATTCAGCAAAAATTCTTTTTTTTTTTTTTTTTTTTTTTTTTTTTTTTTTTTTTTCAATTTGAGCTCAATCGAATGTACCGTTTAAACGCTAGCGCACTTTCAAGAATTTCCCCCCATAGGATATAATGTAAAAAAAAGCTTTGTCGTAGCCCTGTAGAAAAACTATAAAGTCCTATACACACCAAAATCAACACCGGTCTTGCGACGGTGGTTTATGACATATATATACCCAATTTGAGCTCAATCGAATGCCCCGTTTGGGAGCTATCGTGTTCACTCACACACACACACACACACACATACATCTCGTAAAAATAGCATAAATGAGTTCAGAAGATCTCAAAACGTGTCAATACATCAAAATCTCGAAGTCGAATTTTTTCATGATTACAATACTTTCCTTACATGGTACATGTTCGGAAAGTAAAAGCGGTGTGCATTCAGTGGTTGAGCTGGAAAGAGCCTAAGGGCTTCAGCTCACCCCCCCCCCTCCCTTTCCCCAAAGTGAAAAAAAGGACTTCACTTTAGAGTAATGTTTGATTTAAAATAAAATAAAAAAAACTTTGTAATTACATTTAAAAAAAATAAACAGTACGAACGTTTCGCGTAGTATAAAGGGTACCCACTTGTCAATCTGTGTAAAAGTTCCTTTTCTCACAGTCAGTCACACAGTCAGAAAAGAGCACTAGTCAGAGGGCACTTGTCTAAAATTAGCCACTTCTGTCAACTTTGCTTCCACTGTAAAAAAAAAAAAAGAAAAAAAATTACCATCACCGCTGTAAATTACTTTGACAAATACCATCTCATTATACATCGAATGCCTTGTAAAAACATTTTTATTTCGTTTGATGATTTCTAAATTAAATCTCTGGTTATGTTTGTCCTAGCGGACTCTTGTGTATTTATTACAACATAGCCTTTGTTTTGTTACTAGGTAACAGCGTTCCCGATTACCTCCAAATCAGCACCAAAACTGAAAGTGTGCTGGGTTTCATATCTCGCTATCTCATTAACAATATCATTTACTCGTCGCTATTTGAACTGTTTTATCGGATTGCGGTGAATAAAGAAAGATAAACGTTAGCGAAATATTCGAAATTCAGTCTCATATATTAAATCCAATAAAAAGTGTGCTTATAAAGGTGCACAGATAAGTGAGCTTAAGTACCAACTATTTTTCCTGTCGTCTTTGAAAACGTTTATTCCTTGAGCATGGGCGTCTTGGAGTACCATAAAACTTTGGCGTTCATTCTTGTAAGTTTTGTAACTTTATTCAATTAATTATGTTGATAGTGATGTAAGAAACACTCAAAATTCTTATCACAGCAAAAAACTGCACTACAATTAGAGCGAAAATGCTTTGCTTCATCAAGAGAAACGTAGCAACTGACCTGTACAAACAAAAGTTATGCAAGTGTAGCTGCGTTTGTTTAATTAGTACGCGCGTAAGATTGTTTGGCATTGTACAAGAACAAATATCTGAACTTAGGCGATATCTTCTCTCCTCTTACTGCCGTATTCACCAAATACTCGATACCATTCTTAAATCACCAAAACGAGGGTCAGATGTCGAATGGATGTCTGTTTGATGTCTATTTAACATCTGATGGGGTTAATACGGGTGTCAAGTACTTGGTGAATACGACCGTTATTCGCACAGATATTTTGACTTATGGTTTAAACCCTTAATGGTATTATTTTCAAGAAAACGGTCAGAAAAGTACCTATTTTTTATTTAACTAGGGGCCAAGGCACCCAGACTCGCTACACTCGCTTTTCGTATGAGGCATTCGGCCCCTAATACGGCTTATTCGTAAAAAAGACATAATTTCAACAGACAAAACCCGAAGATTGGATCAGATAGAATGTTACTGAGCTACACATTTCATGGTTCTTGCATGTTCATTGATACATAAAAATTTAAACTTCACACTACAGTAGACCCCCTCCCCCTCATAACACGGAAGGTATTTTGTTATGGGAATCCGTGTTGTACGGGTCCTGAGCTATACTCCACCTGGAGTGCGGACTCCGCTTATAATCACTGGAAAAATTATTTGCACTCCTCAGAAACACAATGATATTTAGTATTGCCATTCAAAAGCATGCCATTATGTCGCATTTTTGGGACACGTTTTTCATACAATTTTCAATAAAGGGGATGAGAGATAAAATGATATAGTCATTAATAGATGGAGAAAATCTGCACAGAAAAATGCTCAATTCCAACTGAATGAAAATTTCAAAACCTTATTCTCAGGTGTATTCAGCAGACGATAAATTACGATAAATTACGCCAAGCATTAGAATCATCTCCTCAAAATCGCACAAAACCGTTTAATTTTTAGCCAAATTAAAAAGTCGCACATTTTAGTCTCAGAAAATTTCTAAATATGTTTCTTTTGAGTATAAAACATTTCATTCCTACTCTGATTTCCCATGCACACGATATTTTAATTTAAAAACAGCCTTACAAAGAATCTAGACAAAAAAAAAAAAAAAAAAAAAAAAAAAATCGCTATTCTTTTATTTTTACTTTAAGAGTCTGAATCATTTAATAAACTTGCCGAATGTGGCAACCTAGATAAGCTTAAATGTTGCTTTTTTTTCCACTGTGGGGTTACAATTACGAAATGGCGGAAAGCAAAAATTAGCCTTTTGCGATACGTTTTTTATCGATATCTCCTAAAATAATTCGAATTTTGAAAAAATCGCTTCGAGGTGTGTCGGGAACTGTCATGGAAAATTTCCGTACAAAATTTGGTAGGTCTACGATCACCGCGAGATACATTCAAACAAACTAACAGTTTACACATTGTTTTATTAATATAGAAGAAAGATAGTTTTTATTTTGGCGTAAAATGGGCGTAATTCAAACACATTTTTGTAAATTTCACGCGATTCTAGATACTTGGAAACGCTTTGTTGCAAAGGAATGAATGATTTTATGCCAAATCTGGCAACCATTCTGTTTATTTTTTCAGTTTTTTATTAATATCTTCTAAAATAATTCGATTTTCGAAATTTAAGTCAGCTTAGCAGGTTCCTCGGAATTTTTCGAATCTGTGGGCACCTTAGTCGAAACTCAAATTCCCACGGTTTAGGAGGAGATAAGCTCACAAGCTTTGACAGCGCCTGCGGCCTTTACTTTTTATTTAGAATAGAGAGAAAATATTGTATAAAAATAAGTATATGTACAATATATGCATTCATTTTAAGGTTTTGGACATCTTAATGTAAAAACAAAATTCCATGCATAAGAATTGGGATGCTTCAATCTTTTTGGCTCATTATTTTTGAACTCTCCAGCCCGGAAATATCACGGTAGCAAAGACGGAAGGGGTTAAGGTGTTTTTAGCTTTCTACTGGCTTTACTTTTTTAGAAGTCATATTTATATTTATATTTAACTTTACTAAATTAAAATTTATAATACGTACCACTATTTTCATTTACTTTTTCGATTCTTAACTACGTACAATGAATTTTTTTCTGTGCAGTCCCACACACGCGTACAGCCGAAAATTACAAACTATTTTGTACATGCGGAATGAGTATTAATACAAGTAATAGCTGTACATTAAATTCAGAATTAAAATTAGTATTACATACCTACTGTGTATTTTATTTTCAAACAGTAATATAAGGTGCAGTGTTTTAATTTAAATCCAGCTTTTTATTGTTTGTTATTACGAAAAATCTACGTACTTTTGAGAATTTCATTTATACGTTTTTTCTCATTTATACTTTTTTCCTCCCTTCGTCTCTTGAAAAACGTATATGAACGGTGCTTCGCTGTACGTATGTACGAGTACAAGAGAAAATACTGCTTTTTTTTCTTTGTGCATTGAGCAATGTAAATTTCTGCTCCAGATTAATTATCTCTCTCGATATTAGCGTAGAACTCCCGAATACCGCAACATCATTTATGCACTTTTCCTCGAATGCGCACCGAGGAAACAAATTAGTATTTATAAAAGATCTCATCTTTTGTGAGCAGTGGAGGAAGGCTTGCGTGACCCGAAAATGTATCAGAACTCCCACGTTTCCTCCAGAAAATGCCGGAATTTATTCGTTTGCGGTATTGCAGATAGGGGGGGGGGGTCGCGATTCGTTCACCATTAATAGTTAGAACACGGAAGCGTGTTTCTTAAAAGGGAAAAAAAAAAGGAAAATTGATGAATATTTGAGTTGTAATGAATGCATATAAGTTTGACGTGAACTTTTTTAGAACTCCTATAGATAAATAATTTCTCTTAAAAAGAGATACAATAGTCCGATGCTTAACCCTCTAACGTGCGGTGTCCTCGCCGTGAGGACACCAAACTCTGACGTTTTGACTGTTGCCAGTCACGAAGAATAGATTTGAGTTCTATAAAAATAGTTGCGGGTGGCATAGCTCCACGAGAATCCTTTACTTTTTTTAACACGTCATTTCCCGTAAAAAAAATGGTCACGATTATTTTGAACAGCACTGACATCTGCTGAAAAATGGAATAATGCGAGAGACAGCTGGACAGATGGCCCAATGCTGAAAAAAGGGCAGCCGTTGCCATCGCTCGACTTAACGACCAGCAAGATGGCGGACGATCGAAACGTTCATCGCATGCCACAGATCTAGAGACCCTTTTTTCGACGATAGCTGGCTGTGCCGGCACAGCCAGCTGCGTCAAAAAAGGGTCTCTAAATCTGTGGCACGCGATGAACGTTTCGATCGTCCGCCATCTTGCTGGTCGTTAAGTCGAGCGATGGCAACGGCTGCAGCCAGCTGTCGTCGAAAAAAGGGTCTCTAGATCTGTGGCACGCGATGAACTTTTCGATCGTCCGCCATCTTGCTGGTCGTTAAGTGGAGCGATGGCAACGGCTGCCCTTTTTTCAGCATTGGGAAAGGGTTGCGCCTCAAAGGGTTAAAGGTAGTTATTTTATGGGAAATACATTTTCTCTATTGGATTTTTGAAATGTAAATGTATAACTTAGAAATGAAGAGTATAAATGATCTTTCAATAAAATAGTAGTTGAAATGTACACTGAAATTACTGTTATATGTTTTTCGATGGAAAATATAGCCAGTTTTTACTCTGAATCATAATGCTACACATAGTGATATTCCGTTGCTAGAAAGAAAAGAATAATGCAAAGTGCGTCGTATATAATACATAATTAAAACGTAAATGAGCACTCAGCAGCCCCTTCATAGGAGTAGCAATGTACGGAGGAGCGCCTTCTTGCATGAATATTGTGCGATCCACACACTGACGCTGCTGAAGTGCTCGAAGGACATGGTTACGCAAAAGTGCTTCATACCGCTTGCCAGTAACGGTGCAGGTAACGGGACTCGCAGGTGTGATCTCCTCGAAAAAAACGGACCGACGATATAACGGACCGACGATGAATGCTGCCGTTATTCCGCATCACACGGATTCTCGGTCCCCCATATTCTGCAATTTCGCGTATTTACAGAACCGTGGAAATGGAAGTTTGCTTGGTTAAACCACAGAATGTTCCATGGCCAACCGTTGTCTACTTTCATCCGGCCAAGAAATTGCATTGCAAAAGAATCATGTATTTACAGGTCAGCAGGTAGCAACTGCTGGTTCTGAGTTATCTTGTATACGGATAACAGCGCAAGATGTTCCGTAGGACTTTACGCACCGTGCGGTTCGGCATATCCAGCATTCGGGCAATTCCCCGTGCACTGCTGCTTCCAGCATCACAGTTTTAGGGCGAGATTCAAGTGAAACACAATTCGAACGTTTTCCGCGTCGAACAGGGGAAACTTCGAAATATATCAATGTTTCTTATTCAACTGAAACTAAACAATCGTGTTTTGATCACGTGACAGCACGATAGGTTTGTTCATTGGAAGCATTCTGGGAACTGATAAACGTTCGATTCGAACTCGATTGTTCCCGTTTCACTTGAATCTCGCCCTTAGTCTGTTCTTGTAATGCTGTATCCGCATCTTCCACTTTCGCAGCCGAAACTGGCTTCCTTCCTCTACCTCGTTCCACGTGAAATGAACCGGTGTCTTCGAATTTAGCAATCATTTTCCGCAGGCCATTTGTGAATATTGGCTCCGATTTTATGAATTTTAATGTCCGAAACTTCTTAATAGCTATTAGTACACAGCCATCGTTCTGATAAAAAAGCTTCAACAGCAGAGCGCGATCCTTCATAGTCAGAGTGATGATGCAGCGTTCAGGCAAGGAACTGGTGCTCTGCATTTTAATGACAGCTATGTCTTCGGTGCGCATGTCTCGTATTAGTAATTTGCACATCTCCAGACAGTGTGAACTTTGACAGCGCCATCTATCGGCACATATTGGAACTATTTTTTTCTTCCTTCGCTATACAAAATTCCATTGCCTCACGATTGTTCTGATAAAATATCACGTCATTCTGAACAGTAGTTTTAAAATTTTAGATTTTTGAAATTCTAACTTTAATTATAATCACCCTGTATATATATCTACAGGTTGTTCCAAGAAGATGGTAATACGATTCAGTTCTTTATCCATTAGAGGTAAGTGGGCAATGTAAATTGGAAAAAAATTGTTCAAACTAAAGTAGGTAAAAAGACTAGTGAAAGAAAAATTCCTCTCGTTAATTTTCAAAAAATGAAACTTTTTAAATTCGCTTAAGTATTGCCCGCATACCTCAAATAAGTAGGCAATGCACATTGACCGTAATAAACCGTATATGATGCATAAAAGGTTATAATCGTAAAGAATTAAACCGTAATACCATGTTTTACATCTTTTATGATAAGAAGTAAGGATAAAAAAAGAACGATAAAGAATTAAATCGCATAATAAAAGTTAGATAAACATTTAAACTGCAAAGGATAAAGAATAAAACCGTATTATCATCTTTTTGAGACACTCTATTTGGCTACATGTACCATGTAATAACAGTTAATTTCATGTTATAGTTAGCATGTTCATTGTAGAGCAACTTTAAATCACTAGGTTGGTACAGTAGGTATATTATATGTCTCTTTTTACTGTTATAACTAGCTGCGTGCCCGTTCTTCGCATGGTAGGAAATGGAAATTTTTCTTACATGTATAATCCGAATTAATTCCAGTGATGTGGAATCTAAAAAAAAAACAAAATTATTTGACTCTTGACGTAAAGTTTGCGTCATGAGTACTAACTGGAGATCACTGCAATATCATGACACAAAAAACTAATTTGCGATCAAAAATGTGATAAGCTTGACAGTTTGCAGAGAACTCCTCACTTTCAAAATGTCTTATTTCTACATCATATTGTTTTTATGTGCAAGTTGTAGCCTTAAATACCTCAGACAACACCTGAAATGGGTAACTGTTTTACTTCAAAATAGCTGCCCACCCGCTCTTCATACGGGAAGATGCGAATATTTTACTAAAATAGGATCATAACTACATGTGACAAAACAGAATCTCAGAAAAAAAAAGGGTCCAGGTAATCTCTTTTGTTGAAATTGTTAACGCAAACAAAAATTACTTATAATTTAATTAGTTGTAAGAAAACCGTTGAAAAAGGATGAATAGAACACTTTTAAAATATTTCTTAGCGTGGTATAATGTGATTTATTCATATTATCCTTAAAAATCTACTAATACTACCTATTACTTATATTAATACTATGTATCTTCGCTTCTCCCTCTTTAATGCTCAATTTAAGGAAACAGTTTAGATATTTAGCACCAATGGGACCTTTTTATTCTATGGTGATTCTTTGCAATTTACTCATTAGCATAAACAATAATCATTTCACATTACGGTTGTCATTATTGAAGTTCCCAATGTTAGTTAATTTATGCATAATTTTTGTCAGATTGGCGTATTTAGCACCGCAAAACATTTCATCTCGCCGTGGTGGAAAATATCCAAACGGTACCAGTTAATATAGCGATACCTCATAAATCCTCCGTGGTTCTGTCTCGTGAAAAACATCAAACTGTGTAATCTCGAGGAGCTATTTAGAATCGCTCTAATTGAAAATAAGACGTTAGTGTTGCAGAGTTTACAAATTTCACGCATTTTTTTAATTTATAACGCCACGGTTTAACTGCCGTAAAAGATACCACGAATAGCTGAGGCAGTTAATCTCGTTATTTCGCCCAGTAGTTTTCAAACGGTATAATATCGAAACTTACAGCGACGTTGAAAATTTTTTGCTTTATATCGGACTGTTATGGAGGAACGTAATCCAACATTGAAATAAAACTTTACTTCCCGCATGCATATGTTAGGAAACATATATGGCTGCTGCATAATCAGATGACAAAAATAAAAAAGTAAATAGAAAGATGTTAATATATCGGACTTTTTAAAACGAATTTTGTTACTTTTAAAATGAAGAACATTTTTAGCTCAGTTAAAACATTTCAGTTTTTAAATCTGAGCAACGGTTTAAAATACCACTTATAATAATGATCGTGAATTTATTCCTTTGGTTTATTTCTATCATAAGTTACAATCAAAATATCGTCCCCTTGTTAAAAAAGGAGCGGGAATAAATTGCGTTAAAATTAGAGCGCCTTTAATATGTATATAGTAGCCTAAGAACGTGGCGTAATTTTTACGTGCTTACAGAACTGGAAAATTTTCGAAACATTTTCTTCTAATGTATCTTAAAGCAATTGACGCCGCAGAAAAAGATATCACTTGCGATTTGAAAATCCGGTGCCCCATTTAAAACTCTATCGTTAGGTTGAAAAAACAGAGTTTTTCTAATCCTTTCTTTGACAATCTAACATAAAAACTCGCATAGTGACTAACTTATATAATGGCGCTGATGCAATTATATTCTAAACATTATGTTACATTAAAATTCGTAAAAAATTACTGAATTTATGTAAATTTTTCGTTTTTATTTTAAAAGAGGGTGAAATGAATGTTTCATCATTAGTCAAAATATGAAACAGTTATAATGGATAGAATTCAAGATGCGACAGTTTTAAAATTACTTTACGAAAATTTTCGTCAAAAGTTATCTTTAGTTACAAAATTCTTAGAAATCTGCAAAAACATTGTTCCTTTCTTTTTACGTCCCAACAAAGTTAATTTTTACAATGGGGTCTAGTGTTCGGTTACTTTTATGAGGAGCTGTACATTGCATATTTAGAACGAACTCTTTTTAAAAGAAAATTTTCTCCGCTATCCGAAGATGCAAATGCCGTTTTGCTGCAAGCGTAATTACTGCCGTTATGACTCATTAAGCGAGAGAAAAAAAATGCGGAAAATCGCATTAAAAAATTTAATTCGAATTTTGAAAAAATCGCTCGGAGGTGCATAACTTCATGTTTAGAACTTCCTGTGTACCAAATTTGGTAATTCTACGAGTAGCCGTTTGTCCATAACGCCGCCAAACAAACAGATATCCTCTTTTAAAAGTAGAGATTAGGGATGCACCGAGTACCATATTTTGCCGAATAACAAATACCGAATACCGAATATTCGGTTAAAATTCTAACCGAATACTCGACCGAACACCGAATATTTGGTTAAAATTTATTAAACCGTTATTAAACTTAGACTGCAATTATTCATTTAATTAGTTTGTTTTTAAACAATATTGTATATTTCATATGGTGTAAAACTTCAGAAATTAAAATGCTGCAAAATTTAATATCCAAGTGTTTGCTTTATATATTAATAACTAGCTGACCCGGCAAACGTTGTTTTGCCATATAAATTATTCCTAGGATTATTTTAGTAGAAAGAAATGACTAACTTATTGTAAGTTTGTGAGGATGTGGTATATGAGTGGAAGAGGCACAGAGCTCTGTGAACTATGCTGAAATATAAAAATAACAATACCAAACATTTATATTTTTAATTCATTGTAATTTATTCTTTAAATTTATATATATCGCTAATTACAATAATTTTACTAAAAAATAATATCAATCCCTTAACTGGTGCGTTTATCGCTAGTTTGTTTACTTTAGTTGTCATCTAGTTCTTTTGGGCGCGTTGAAACGGTACTTACTTATTAACTCGGCGGTCACTTCCGCCAAACTACTTTTTCATAGATTTTAAATACATTGCCAATCGTATTCCAAACCATCAACAATTTCATGTGCCCGGCATTTATCTTGGTGAAAAAATTGCTTGTCTTGCGGACCGCTTGGAAAATACGTATGTACCGTTGAAACTTGTGCATAACTCCCAGAGACCCATGACTGCAAAGCTCGCCAAAGTACGGGAATTTTTTAGGTTGGCGAGAGTGGGGGTGCTAAAATAGGAATCAACTCTTTCTTGTACCATAAAATACATCTTTGGAATCGAAATCTATCTTAAAATCGCCACCTGAAACTGTTTAGAATTTCCTCCAGGCATGTTCTTCCTGTAGGCATATTCCAACTATACCGCAAAGACATTTTAAATACTGTTTGGAATGGACACCATAATCCATGAGTGTACCGTGTTTTCCTTTCTTGTTACACAGAGCACTTCTTCGGAATAGAAAGCTATATTAAAATCGCCTAATAAAACTCTTTTACAATATACGCCAGGTGTTTTCTAACTATACGCGAAATATATTTATAATAAATTGTCGCGTTTTGGCACCATATTTAGCGATCAATTATCAAAAATTGCAAACCTTGTGCGACTTTTAACATTTTATTAACTTCCCCCCCCCCTCTCCACATTATCTGGCAAACACATTTGAAAAGTGATTCGACACGCTAATGTCTACACAGAAATCCTGATTTAAATGAATAGCACTCGGGGGCTAAACATTTTGGGGTGGACCGCCCTAATGACTTAGGGGTATGAGACATAGTTAAAAACCTATTCTATGACCTAACGAATATACATAGAAAATTTCATTAAAATTGGTCGAGTGGTTTCGGAGGAGTTAGGTGACTAACACTGGGACAGGAGAATTTTATATATTAGAGATAACATTTTTAAATATTAGTGTAACCATGATAATTTTTTGACCTGCATATTTATAAAAAATAACAGTTAATAGATTTTACATATTTATGAACGCTTAATATTATGAGTCCCCCCCCCCTCATGGTTACTGTTTCCCATTTAAATGAGTTATTAAGAGCAAGGTTAATCAATTTAATGTGTCATAAGATTTAAGAAAGATTGAAAAGCAGCAACATTTAAATTTAACATCTCAGTACTTTCTCTTACTTTAAAACCAATTTGATTGTTATTTTAGTAAGTAACAACTTGAATTAATTTAGTACTATGGTACTATAACATGTCTGTCATTCATGACATAAAAATAGTGTTTGTTTATCAATTGTCGAATGCTTAAATTTGTTTACTACTCGTTTGTCGAATATTAAAATATTCGCCCGAACCGAATATTCGATTTGTCTGCCGAATAGGCAGTATACCGAATACCGTCCGAATATTCGGTACATCCCTAGAAGAGATAGATCAGTTTGAGTGCCTTTAAATGTTTTCTGCAACTGTTGAATCGTGAGTAAACTATAAAGTATGCGTATTAAGCATCATTCATATTAATTACCCAATAAATATCTATAGAGTACGTAAATTTATTTTATCCTAAAATCATACGATACATCACAAAATGATTCAAATGTGTTCGAAAATATATAACGCAGTTTCAAAATATTTTGAACTTTTTGCTTCCTTGCGATCTGAGCTGTAAAACGATTTCGTTTACGCAAATAAAGAAATATTTATGATTTTTAAGCCGCTGATTTTTACTTCCTTGTACGTAGTATATAAGGAAGTAATGTGATCCCGAAAAATTTTGGGGGCCAAATTTCGACATAAAAACCGATTTTGACTACCTCTAAATTTAATATAAAAAAATTTTTCGATGCATTTCATCGTAGGCTAGCATGCACGATCATATTAACGCGTCTGCAACTCATTTTGACCAGTGGCGAGTCTACTGTGGCCAGTTTTTCCATGCCGTCTGTACGTACGTATGTATGTAACTCGCATATCTCAAAAACTATTGGTCGTAGAATGTTGAGATTTGATATTTAGGATTGTTCTATGATCTAGTTGTGCACCTCCCCTTTTGGTGGCAATCGAATGGATAGTTTATGTACAGGACCGCCCAAAAGATTCGAAATACATTACGCTCTATGGGCCGAAATTCATTAAACTCGCCTAACTCAAAAGCTATTAGGCGTAGAATGTCGAAACTTCATATTTTGGATAGTTGTAACATCTAGTTGTGCACCTCCCCTTTTAGTTCCATTCGACTGGATAGTTTATCTACAGGACTGCCCAAAACATTCGAAATACATTACACTCAATGGGCCGAAATTCATTAAACTCGCATATCTCGAAAACTGTTAGGCGTTGAATGTTGAAACTTTATATTTAGGATTGTTGTAACATCTAGTTGTGCACCTCCCCTTTCGGTTCCATTCGACAGAATAGTTTATCTACAGGACCGCCCAAAAGATTCGAAATACATTACGCTCTATGGGCCGAAATTCATCAAAGCGTTTTTTAGAGGTATTGGGCTATTTCAAACGGCTCAGAACTGATATATGCTGTAAAGAGTTAGAAAATGAATTTCTCCATTAAAAAAAGTGTCGTTATCATTTATAGTTCTGCTACAGGAACACTCAAAAGATTTCCAATACATTACGGTCAATAGCAATTTTAGGGGCATTCATCCATTTCAAGCACAATACCGTCCTACCACATAAGTTAGGTAATGGTCCGACCACGGTCACGTGCCTCCCTCAAGAACTATGCCAAAAGTCGCCAAGCTTGGCGACTTTTGGTGTACGTGTGTGCATATTTAACTCTCAAATCTCAAAAACTATTATGAAATTTCATATATAAGAATGTTGTAACATCTAGTTGTGCATCTTGATTTTTGGTTCCAATCTACTGGAGAGTTTATTTACAGGACCACCGAAAAGAATTTCAGTACCTTAATGTCTATGGACATCTTCATTATAATACAACTGTAGACAGTCATTGTTTGGTACATGCCCAAAATCTCGCCGTCTGTCCTCGACCTTGGCGAGTTTTGGCGAAATATCGCCAAATTTGTCGATAGTCAGTCATTTGGTCCATGCCCAAAGTATCGCCATTTGTCATCGTTCTTGGCGAGTTTTGGCGAAATATCGCCAAATTTGGCGATAATCTGTCATTGTTTGGTTTATGCTTAAAATCTCGCCAAATGTCGTCGACATTGACGAGTTTCGCCGAAGTATCGCTAAATTTGGCGCCAAAAATTATTTCCTATTTTGTATAACTCTAAAACTTTAACCCGTAGATTTTTTAACTTTGTATTTAGAACTATTGTAATATCTAACTGTTTTCAATATCTTTTTTGACAGCAATCGACTGAGAATTTATTTACATGGTGAGCCAAATGACTTTGAATACATTGAGGTGTATAGATGCATTCAATTCATTGAAAGTCTGTGGTCAATGACTACTTTGGCTATCCCCAAAATCTCGCTGACTATCTCAAGTTTGTCGGCTTTTGGTGAAATATCGCCAAATAAAGTGTCAGAAGGAAATCTTTCAAATTGAACTCAGCTTGGCGATATCGAAATATTTGGCTAGAAATCGCTAAACCTTACTATTATTGATATTTTATCTCTTTCAAACAAATAAATTTAGAGGAAGTGCGTCGAAAATATTTTTGATCTAATGGACGTGCAAGGAAGTCATGTGTTGGACACATCAGATTTTTTATATCTAGCACAGCATTCGCTGTGCCAGCCCTGAAGAAAGTAAAACCAAGTTCAAACTAAGCTCAAAGCAAAAATGGCTATTATGCAGCGAGCGAGCAGTGTCATATATTCAGTACTAAATAACTTTCCTTTTATGCAGCGAATGCCGCCAAAGGGATTTCCTCAAAAAGTATGCATCGTATCAAAATAGTGCAAGCAACTTTTCCTCATAATTTTTTATGCACTTTAAAATGAGTTCTGAATGAAGTTTGTGAGATAAAAACTCGCAAAGTTTCAACGACCCTAATTTTTCTTGAAAAAGTAAAAATTTGATTTTGAGAGTAAGCGCGCTAATATCAGAAACGGCACGACCAATTTTCGTGAAATTTAGTCTGTATGTATTTTTGATGTCAATGATGAAAATCTACTAAATTAAAAAATTAAAAAAACGAAAATTATTTAACATTAAAAAAATAAAAATAAAAAAAGGCTTGAAAAGTGTCATTTTTTTTGGTTTAAAAAATAGAAGCACGCCAAATTTTAAATCATTTAGAATAATAGTTCTTTTTGTATAAGCGGCCAAACTTAAACAACTATTCAAATTTAAAATTGAATTTTCAGAGTAGTTCGCTAATATATAAAACGGTAAAGCTATTTTGGTCGTGCGGATATTTTTATAGTCACTAATTAAAATCTACTAATAGAATTTGAAAAAAAAACAATTCTTTATGTGCAAATGTTCAGAGTCGTACGTGTTAAAATTAAAAATTCAATTTTCAGAGTAGTGCGCTAAGATTTAAACGGTATTACCAGGACCTGATTAGGAAGCTTGAACTTCCCCTCAAAATTTTAAGGGGATGGTGGACACCCAAATCATCAAAATTGGCCCCAAAAATGTGTTTTTTCTTTTTTACATACTAATATTCTACAGTTAAAACTGAACCATGGAGAAAAAACCGCGTATGTCTACGGCAATTTTTTAAAGAGATATTAGGGTTTGAAAAAATTAAAAGGGACAGTTAAATGTCCACAAAAATGCATTTAAACGCGTCAATAAACATGTCATAATTTTTATTGAACGTTTTACGAAATAAGCTAATATTCGAATGAAATTATTTTAAAAATATATTTTGTTAAGGTAAAATCATAAATAAAATTATTCAGAAGAGACGGTATTAAAGGTAAATGGAAAATTACACTTTAAACTGTATTTTCTCCAAATCAAGTTTTTTGAGATTTTCTTGCCTTCAAAATGCTCCATGCGACTTAATTTTGGTCGGAATTGTACAAAATTTACTACAAACATTCTTCTCATATATTGCAATAAATCTGTGTATCCTTTTTAAATTCCGATTATGAAATTTCACTTTTATTTACGAAAACTGAAAAATTTCGGGAAAGTTTGGTATGTATCCATGAAAATATTTCTAAAAAATTAACTACTCTGTCAAATCAAAAACCGATACACAGACTTTTTTAAAATATATTTTTATGCTATTATAAAACAAAATTACTAAAAAAAAAGTTAAAATTAAAACGCATGGAGCATTTTTTCGAAACTAAAAATTAATTAATTTTTAATTAATTACTAATATTTTTAAAATTTATTTTAAAAAAATTTCAGTTGTTTATAATGCTTTTAGTTTAATATATTAAATTACAAAATTTCATAATCCTATCTTATTAAATAAAATAAAAACTTTTTAATGTCCACCATCCCCTTAAGGCTATTTAAAGGGGCCCGAAAATGACTAAAAATCTGAGATTAAAAATTCTAGTTTTTGTTATTTACCCTTATTCATTGAACCATTCCTTTGAAAAATCACTACCAAATACTTCATTTAATTAGATGACATTACAATTGCATGTTCCATCAGAGTAGATTGCTTTAAATAGACAGCTTCCCGCTCACTTTCTAATCATGTTGAGCCCCCTCCACCCCAAAAAAGAGCATTAGGGAATTTTCGCACATCAGTTTTATGATTAAAGGATTCGATTTTCTAAAAGAGCGTCAATCAAAGTATTACTTGACTCCTTCAGATTCGTTAGTCCTATACTCTTTTGAAAAAGACTCGTTAACTGTTTATAAAACCAGTCATTAAAATTATAGCTTATGCTTATTAATTTTTTCGTATTTTTCTTTTTTTTTATTGCATTAATCGGTATTTATCATTCATTGCCTAACTATAACTAGAGAAAACAAGTAGATTCAAGGTGATATTCTTGGCAATTGTTCAATCGGTAGATAAAGGGTTGCATTTTTAAAGAATTTATTTTTAAGAAAATTTACTGAAGCAAGAGAAAATATACACTATTTTAGGAATGTTCTATTATTAAGCTAAAATATGCGAGCGTTCTGAATCGATAAATTTACTTTTAATTTTTTTTAAACCATTCATGCCATCTTGCCCCTCTAGTTGGAAACTGCTCCAATATCTGGCACGAGATTTGGCCCAACTTTGTTACAATATGCTTTAATAACGTTTAATTAATTCTCTACACTGTAGTACCATGATTGCTCCCAATTCAACAACTGAAAGCAGTATAATTTTTATGTAACCACATATAATGTACAATAATTTTACATGCCAATGTATATGAGAGGGGGAAAGAATGAACTTCTACCTGAAATACGCTGTTCCAGATTTAGAATTTTAGCTTAGTGAGTTCTGTTTCAATTTGTGTAAAATTTGGAAAAATTTCCTGTGCGAAAAAGTGGAGGGGTCCCCGATGTGAGATTGAATTTCCCCTAATCTCAAAGGGGAACGAGACCCTGAGTATGACCTATTTTAGTGAAATTTGGTAAGCAGGTACTTTTAGTGGAACTAGTGAAACTTACTAAAAGAATTTGCAAGAAAATATAATATTTATTTTTGTACAAGTGCACATTTTCTTAAAGGCTCATATCCCCTCGAAAAACTTATAAAAAGCATTAAAAACAACCCTTTGCGGAACAAAATTTAAAAAATAAAAAATAAATATTAAAGCAATAAATAAATAAATAAAAAGTGTGGCTAAGAAATTACCTTATACCATTCGCAGAATCTGCCCCTCTCTATGATTTAATGAATATAAATTACATAATTAATAAAGAATTATAGCATTTCCAATATTACGTAACATACAATAGCCATTATATCCAAGTAAAAGGTATAAAATTTTAACTACAATGTTAGAAAAAAATTCTCAGAAATTGAGAAGGCACAATGGCTACTTCAATAATATAAACTAAAATTATTGCATTGTGATATGCAGAATTCATAAACTGTGCCCTCTCAAATTCTGAAAACTTTTTTTCTAACATTTTAGTTAAAATTTTACGGCATTTACTTGAAAATAATGGCTGCTGTATGATACGGAATACTGGAAATAAATTTCAGCAACACTACTTTTTTTTTAGAATTATGTAATTTATATTCAGAAAATGACACAGAGAAGTGCACATTCCACGAATGAAATCGCATAATTTTCTGAGCACGCTTTTTTTTCTTCCTTCTTTTTTTAAGCTTTTAATTTGTTTAAAATCTTTTGATGGGTAGAGGTTTGTATTACATGCTTTATAGAAGTTATTTTTTTTTGGGGGGGGGGGATGATTCTCATTCTTGCATTGCGAAACAGTAAGTTGATTTTCTAGAAAAATGCAAAATGAAATAAAATCATTCATTGTTAGATATAATTTAAAAAATTCATATAATTGTTAGTTAAAAACAGACAGCAATTGCTAAATTTCATCGATAAACATGTCATTTATTCCATTCTGGTATAATTTCTAAAAATAAAAAATTTAAACTAAGAAAATGAGAATTTTAAGCAATTTTTTTAGTAGCGATGAAATAATGATAAAAAACAATTTAAACGATAATGATGTTTTACATTTTTACGTTAATTCAGAGGCAACGAACCAAAAAGGGAAAAATATGAAAAAATGTGGTTGTGGTGCATTTAAATTCTTTTAAAAATCGTATGGAACTACATATTGTAAAAAAAACTCTGTCGAATTAATATTTTTACGTTATCTGACAGGGGAATTGCTGCTCTTTCAAGAGTAACACTTTAGAAGTTAACATTTACTTCGTGCGAAATTTTCCTTAAACACTTAATTTAAAAAAAAAAAAATTCTAAATCTCGGAAATGTCAGCTTTGTTTTTCTCGGGTGTAAAATCAAAGTTGACGCAAACTTTCTGCTCAAATTCTTGAGTAATTTAAAAGGGTAAAAGATAATATCTCAGACTTTATATTACTATGATGGGATATGATGAAGTAAAATAGGCATATAAACAGGCATTTTTGTATTCGTAGGCTGTTTCTGTTACTTATAATGTTAAACATTAAATTGTTTGCGTTATTTTAAGCTACGCATTCATTCCTTTCACATATGACAAAAAATATATATACGGTTAAATTAGTTATAAATACAAAAATGTTAAACTTTTAAAGAGCAGTTTATTCCATTAAGCCAGGGTAAAATAGGTAATAGATTGTAAAGACGAAAAAAAAACCCACTTTATCAGGTTTTATTTTTTTTTTCTATCATGACTTACAAGTTATTCAAATTTTAAAATATTGTGGTCATCACTGTCAGACTTAGATTCTGTATAAAACATTGTATTCCAAAATATCGTTGTTGCGGGTTAAGGTGGGGAAATATGAGTTGGTATTGCTTCATCAAAAATATAAATTGTTTTTAAATGATTTATTTTTTACTCTGTATTTTTAGACAGGCAACATTTAAACCCATTAAAATATTTATTAGTAGAGAGGAGAGGAGGGTATATGGAATACCATTTGCATTTCTAACTATAACTTTACAGATTTTTGAATAAAATCTCCAAAATCGTCTTGAGTATATACTATAATTGTAATAAAATGCCAATTGTAGAGAAAACACTATTTATTTTGTTATTATAGAAAAAAAATATTTTTTAAAAAAAGTTACAAATGGGGGTTAATATGGAATAGTCGGGTAATACGGAAAAGGTTGTTTAAACCGTTTAAAAATTAATTATACTTCATAACAGTTATTTTTAACCGTAAAACCATATTTTTAAAATTATATTCAAACCATTACTGTTTCGAGTCTATTTAGAAGAGTAGCAAATATAGTTTTCTTCCCTGCTCCAGCACAGTCAAGCTAAGCCCACACAGAACAGATGAAGAATTGAGTCCAAAACTCTCCTCTTGATCTTGGGAGAAATTTCTGTGCAAAAGATACATTCAGCGTCTTTGTTTTCCGGTTCTTTAGGTGATGGCATGAAATCCATTACAATATTATCTAGTATTCCGTAATACCCAACAAGCCATCTAGGAAAACGAACCTTTAAATTGATGGACAAAACACTGTCAGCTAAAAAACAATCACAGTACAACAAACTGCAAATTCTTCTTGCGTACATTATGCGCAACATCAATGTTAAGTCAAGTGTTAAAACAAGACAGCTGGCTGTGCCGCACAGCCAGCTGTCGTCAAAAAAAGTCTCTAGATCTGTGGCACGCGATGAACGTTTCGATCTTCCGCCATCTTGCTGGTAGTTAAGTCGAGCGATGGCAACGGCTGTCTTTTTTTCAGCATTGGGGAAATCTATCCAGCTGTTCTCGCATGCTTCCATTTTTCAGCAGATGTCAGTGCTGTTGAAAATAATCGTGACAATTTTTTACGGGAAATGACGTGCTAAAAAGTAAAGGATTCTCGCGGAGCTTTGTCACCCGCAACTATTTTTATAGAAATCCAATCTATTCTTCGTGACTGGTAACAGTCATAACGTGAGAGATTGGTGTTCCCAGGGCGGGAACACTGCACGTTAAAGGGTTTAGAATACATTTTTAAGAGTCCCCGATTTTTAAACTGCGTCTTGATGCCTGTTATAAAGCCCACATTTAATTCAGACTACATTTACGATAAATCAATGACTGCTTACACATAATTCATATCAGACTAACGCACGCAATATCGTGCGCAGAGGCTTATTAATAAGGCCTTTGTTTGTGTCATTGTTAGTTCTTTTTTGATTCTCACTGTGCATAAAACTTGCATTATGTTCCTGTCAAAATTTCGTGAAGAAAAAGCAACCGTACAGCCGTTGTATCTGAATATTTAGAAAGCTTCATACGTATGCCAAATGTCGAATTGGATTATTTCATGGCCAGTTTAAATTTTGAATAACTAACGGCTGTTTATTTTATAAGAGAAATTTTCCTAAAAAGATAACATATTGTTTTAAAACCTCCTTGATGTTAATGTATTTTAGAATATCTTTTTTTCCCTTCCACGTTTTAAAATGTAAGTGGTTATAGTAACATTCGAAGAAGAAATGTTTATTTGTTTTAAAACGTTAAATTATGTTCATCCTTAACGATCATATTTTCAAAAAACATCGTGGTCACAAGCTTTCCATTTGAGGATAAACTGTGTGAAATAACCAGACAATCTGACTCAATTAACCAGATTTCTCTAACAGCAGTCAAAAACGTGACGTCGTGCATTAAAAATTGCTCGAGCTTCATAAACTGTCACGAATTTACACCCAAACTTTACAAAAAAATGAAAAAACTAGTCAGATTCGAAAAACTCTTAGTATGTCACTTCACACGAGCTGTAGTATGCACTTTAGTAAATGATCGACCGATAAGATTTATGAAAAAGTTCACGGAAAACATCCTAAACACACTTTTTCCTAATGAATGCCACTCCACCCCATTTTGCAATGCTGTTTTTAAGCACTTTTCCCTGAAAGTCTTGTGCAAACCAAATAGGTTTACTGTTTGCAAAAGAGCGTAGTAGCGATTGTGAAAAAATTAGTCTGAATTTTCGGGAGTCTGGCATTACTAATTTGCTTTTAAAACCGTCCGAATGTGCTATGAGGTTTTTTTTCAGTTTTTTTTTTTTTTTTCAAAAGCCTGGACGATTATTGAAGTCCTTTAGAAACGCTGTTTCATCTACTTTAAATATTCACTGACCGATAATTTATAAAAAAAAAAGCAAGTATTTTATGATATATGTGTTCGGAATGATTTATCTTTCTTGTTTCGATTCTATTGAAAAGAAATATTTCAATTATGCAATGGTGATACGCTGTCTGTAGCTACTCAAAAGGAGTAAGACCACAGAATATGACTGCGGCGATATAAATTTACAAAACATCATTAATTCCTCTCTTACTACACTTCCATTCAATCATCTTACCTTGAATTTATACGAAAATGATTTATCTTTATTTGTGAATAAATGATTACTTCCCTAAAATCAGACTTTTTTTTTTCGTTTTAAAATCGTTTTTTTTTGTCTTCCATTGGCTTCATTCTCTATCTCTGAATTTCGCAACGATAGAATAGCTTAAAAGATCATTAAAATAAAGCAATCCTTTGTGCCTAATTTTGTTCAAGCTCTAAGCTAAAAGTACCTTACGACTCCATTCAAACTTGCACGACTCTATTATGGTCATCAAAACAATAAAATTCTTTTTTTTAAAAAAAACATTACAGTCGTATTTTTCCTCAACAATAAAAATGAGAATCAAATCAAAGAAAAAGAAAATCTACAGGAATGAAGTAAGTGCATATTCGTAATTATAAAATATGCCCTATTGTTCAGTAAAAAAAAAGTATTTTGACCTTTCCATCCATAAAAGCAAACTTTGTTTACTACCATAGAGGTATCAATATACAGGGTGATCAATTTAAAAGAGTTCCTGTTAGTTTTTATTATTACCTTTAAATCTAGCAGATGTGACAAGTATTCAACTGAATTATAATTGTTTGAAATTTTTTTAAGTGTGGAGGACCATTTCTAACACTGTTAGGCTCTTACAACTTTATTTTTGAGGTAAACAGAAATGGAGGAGCACAATATTACTCAATACTGTGATAGTTTTATTTATTTATTTATTTATTTTTTTTTTTGAAACATAATTTAATTCGGTACTTACGTATTATCCCGGCGGTCCGCCAAGACGAGCGATTTTTCGCCAAGATAAAATGCCGGACACATGAAATTATTGATGGCTCCGAATTAGTCATGGGCATGAATGAATGAAATTAATCGATTAATCGCTTATCCCTTCAGCTCATAGCATTCGAATAGTACTGGTGAAACGATTAATCGCGATTAATCGTGAATTCAACTTGAGGTAGAGATAACTGCACGAAATTCGCTCAGCTCAACATTGCATGCATGCGCGATGTGTCATACGGACCTAGTAAAAAGTTTTCATTTTAGGCTTTTATTTATTTATTTTTTTTAATTCACGCTTTCCAATCCTTGATCTAATTTCATTAAAATTAGATCAAGACTAGGAAGACGAGTAGCTCTTTACACAGATATATTGCCTTTTTTTTACGTTCTTTCTTAGCAACTAAAAACTAGGTATATTATTTTGAATGTCATAACTATAATTTTCATATTTCTGTAAGTTGTTGCATTAATTATCAAATAACATTAATTATTACTATTAAAGTTAAACTTCTTGTTGCTTAAAATCCTATTTTTCTCTATTGAAATGAATTTTTAGCTGAATGAAATGCCAATCTTGCGGAATATCAGCGGAAATCAGTAATTGCGGAATCAGTAAGTCTGAATCCCGAAATCCCGCAAAACCAAACAGAGTGGGGAATTGCATTCCCTACGCCAGGTATGGGCAACCTTTGGAAAGTTGCGGGCCAAAATTTAGGTTTTTAGCAAAGTCGCGGGCCGTGTAAGTGGGATTTATATGGGATTTTGATTTGGTTTATATATGGATTGTCTGAGGGAATTTGAAATATTCCGCACGGCGGATCAAAAACCGTGGCGGGCCACATCCGGCCCGGGTTGCCCATATGTGCCCTACGCGTAAGACAGGAATCTTCTGTACGTACATATGTACATACGAATAGACGTCACGCCCAACTTAGACAAAATGGATTCATTGGTTAGTCAAAGTCATCGAACACGCATATATGTTCAATGAATACATACGCACGTTTAAACGCCTAGTATATGCTCAAAAATTTAAGGTATCTGTACACCTGCAGAGACTTTTTTTTAAATTTTAAAAATTTTACACTTAAAAATATATTTTATCATTAAATGCAAGAAAAAAATGAGATAATCATTTAAAACAAAGTTATCAAATATCTGAAAAAAAATTGGGGCAGGAAAAGACAAAAAAGATATTTTTGCATTTCCGCAAAACACCATAACTCGAAAAATTACTTACATATTCAAAATCTGTAGAATGCATAAGATTAATGATAATATAATCTAGGGAATACACTATTATCAAGAAGTTTGTCCTATTACATGAGAAGCTGGAACAGTAAATCTGTATGAATATGGTAAGAAATGCGAAAACAGCCAAGATTTTTAAATGAAAACAGCCGTTAATTGAAATATTATTAGTTTATATTAATGAGCATAGTCTATTCCCTATCATAATATATAAACAACATGCGAACAAAAATTCATTCCATTCAATGCATTGGTTTTTAAGTTATGATGTTTTGCGACAAATAAATCGTGAGAAAATGCTAAAAGCAACTTTCATATACACTTTATTTAGCTTAGAGCTACTAATTTTCAAACTGCTATATCTCTGCTTCTACTTGAGATACAATAAAAATTCAAGTGGTTTTAGAAAGATAAAAGATCATATTTTATTATTTCATCAAAATTGAAAAATCGATTTTTTGATCGAAAATTACATTTCTGGGGTATACGGATACCTTAACAGATTTTCAAAATATGAAACACCTAAATTTTTCGCGTTTACAATATTTTCTTTACTTTTTGTAAAGGTAAAAAATACCTATTTTACAAAAACATTCAAGATACACGAGAAAGACAACATACTTTTTAATGCTAATAGTTTTCATGCAAAGGCATTTTTAAATCTAATTAAAGATAAATATCAGAAAAGTTTTGACTTTAAGTCTTACTGAAACATAGCGAAAGCCTTTAAAATGTTAAAACCTTTTGATGTTAAAATGATGCCCGAGCTTGACTGTAGCTTTTAAAAGATTTTATAGTTTTATCTGAAAGTAGAAAGGTATCTTAAAACTTTCTAATAACTTCAGCCAAAGATGGAGAACAGAATTCTGTAAGTATTGAACTATAATGTTGGGTATTACAAAAGCTGGCTTATCTTTAACATTATTTCAATAGAAAGTATTTACAAAAAATATTTATTATTTGTATTTTTTGCACAATATTTTCTTTTAAAATAAGATCTATTTTTTTTCTTTTAAAAGCGAGTAATACCAGATTATTTTAGATTAGATTGAAGATAATGATTCTCCAAAGTAACACTTATTACTTTTTCTGAAAGCTAGGCCGGTTAAATGAATTCTTTGCGCATTTCATGTAATTTGCGATTTTGTTTAATTTGAGAGGATTAATTGCGATTTTTCTTTCCGTTGCAATTTTACATTTGTTATTGCTACTAAAGATGAACAAAATTGACTTTTTTAAATCAGAAACCATATTTATTTTTCTGGAAAATAACTAGTATAATATACCGGAAAATGGTTTTAATGTTGAAACTGTCTCTCTATTCATAATAAAAATATTTTTAGCATGTTTCGCAGTAACGCGTGTTTCATTTATCATCGCTTCATTAAAATCATCATAAGTTCGCGTTTTAAGTTCCAAGATGGCAAGTGCTTGCTCTACGGATCGCTCAAGATGTGATACAATAAAAAAAAATCTGGAGTGACTCCACTCGACTTTCCGAACACTTACGATTAAGATCATTACCAAGCACTTAAATAAATTTTAATCGATGAATAATTCAAACATATATACCAAATTGAAACTCAATCGAATGCACGGTTTAAACGCTTGCGCACTTTCAAGAATTTCTCCCCATATGCCATTATGCCATAACATAAAAGAAAGTTTTGTCGTACCCCTGTAGGAGAACTATAAGTCCTATACACACCAAAATCAATACCGGTCTTAGGATGGTGGTTTGTAACATGTATACCGAATTTGAGCTCAATCGAATGTATCGTTTAAACGCTAGCGCACTTTCAAGAAATTCCCCCCATAGGCCATAATGTAAAAGAAATCTTTGTCGTAGCCCTGTAGAAAAACTATAAGTCCTATACACACCAAAATCAATACCGGTCTTGCAACGGTGGTTTATAACATGTACACCCAATTTGAACTCAATCTAATCTACCGTTTAAACGCTAGCGCACTTTCAAGAAATTCCCCCCATAGGCCATCATGTAAAAGAAATCTTTGTCGTAGCCCTGTAGAAAAACTATAAGTCCTATACACACCAAAATCAATACCGGTCTTGCGACGGTGGTTTATGACATATATATCCAATTTGAGCTCAATCGAATACTCCGTTCAGGAGCTATCGTGTTCACTCACATACACACAAACACACATACACACAAACACACATACACACACACACACATACACACATACATACATACATCTCGTAAAAATAGCATAAATGGATTCAGAAGCCCTCAAAACGTGTAAAAACACCAAAATCTCGAAGTCGAATTTTTTCATGATTACAATACTTTCCTTACATGGTACATGTTCGGAAAGTAAAAAGTACTTGATAAAATTTCGTTTTATATGTATTTTACTTGAAAAACTCTAGTGCATGCAATAAAAAAAAGCCTTTAGTAGTTTATCGTCATTTGGAAACAGATTATAAACTTCGGTGGGATTTCATGTGCATGTGACTGCTGCAGGTTAAATAGCTTACACCGCGTTAAATAAAGAACATAAGTACAATTTGTGGTTTAAAAAAAAAAAAAACATACATTTTTTAAAACGTTATAATTTGCTGAATAAATAAATGCTTGAAAAAGAGGCTAAGATTTATTTTATTTATTTTATTTATTTATTATTATTTTTTTTTTTTTACCTTCCGAACATGTAGGAAAATGCTGAAATCATGAAAAAATTCGACTGTCAGATTTTGATGTATTTGCGCGTTTAAAGGTCTTCTGAATTCATTTAAGCATTTTCATTTATTATTACATAACAAAGTTACTTATCTTTTATTTAAAATTAATTAAAAAAAACTTTTCCATTTATGTTTTATGTACGAGTGTTCCAATCAATTATCCTTTAGGCTTGCTATACTGTAACATTTGTATTAAAATTGGTAGCATAATATTACAAAAGGAAACATTGTTATTGTACTGTGCTAATAAATTATTGAGTATGTCGAGAGTTTTATTATTACATCGAGATTTTTCATCCTAATATAGTTTACTTTAATTATTAATTCATAAGTAGTCAGGCAGTCGCATTTCTCTAAATTAGCTTAATTTTCTTGCAAAACTTTTTCACAAACACATGAACACTTTCTAATTTGTTTGGAACTGATATTGAGTACTTTAAAGGTTCTCTGAGATGGGTATTGCCGGGTATTGATGGGTAAGTTACTTAGAAGTAACCGAAGTTGAAGAATGCTTTTGAGTAAAATATGGGGAAAAGTATAGATAATTTTCATTTAACAAACATGAAAAAAAAAAAAGGTCTTGAACGTTATTTTCTAAAAAAGGGATATAGAGAAACGAAATTAACACTGTTAAAGTAAAATCAAACTTTACAAATTTGAAATTTATTTGCTTCAAAATTTACTTTATTTAATACCTCTAACATTTACTATTTTTGTGAAAAATAAATGTGTTTTTCATTATCCATGTAAAAATGTACTTTGAAGGTAACTTTCGGAAAATTACCTCTTTATAATTGATATATGGCCACTTTACTCATCCAAATAGGACATTTTAATTAATATAAAATCAAATACTCAACGTAAAATTTTGAAAATTTTCACAGGCATGTAAAATTACTTTCTGCATCTATTTCATAATTTCGTTCAAATTTTCGTTCGGTCGCTATTAAATATCGGTTTGCAACGACGATATGTAGCCTTATAGCATGACGAAGGGCGGCCGAATGATGGTGAAGTGGACACCTGTTTCCCCGTAGCTGTACATGTTCCAGAGACGGCCCGAGGGGCGTGCGGGGCCACGGGCGAAGCGCAAGAGCGGGGCCTCTGTAAGCGCGGGGCCTTAGGCGATCGCCTACATTCGCACCCCCCTTCGGCCGGCCCTGCATGTTCGGAAAGTAAAAAGGACAGATCTCGTGAGTACTATATCCTACTAAAAATGTCATACGGCCTTACTAGTTATTATTATTATTATTATCATTGCTGTAACTTTTTTACAGTATTAATTACTGTAATTTTTTTACAGTACTTGTACAGAAGGGCCGGTCCTAGCTATTTTTCTAAGTGGTGCAAAATACAAAAATGTGCCCCCTCCTTCACACACACACCTGCAGCTACAAAAGTTTTCAAAGGGATTAAAACGAAATTTTCAACAATATATAGACACTCAAATATACTTATAATATGTATAAAGTAAGATATAAAATATGTATAAAGTAAGGTATTTTGGCACCCACATAGAGATGGCGCCTGGTGCGGTCGTCCCGCCCCGTTCGCTCCTACCTAGGACCGGTTCTATTGTACAGAAAATACTCCAACTATTAGGGTTATTGGGCATGCGCCGTTATTAAGACGTATTTTAGAAACTTTATCTATTTATCTCAAACCAACCGAAATCAATCTTTATTAATGAAGCATATAAAAATAATGTATGGTGTATTAACCCTTTAACGCGCAGTGTTCCCGCTCTGGGAACACCAAACTCTGACGTTTTGAGTGTTGCCAGTCACGAAGAATAGATTTGATTTCTATAAAAATAGTTGCGGGTGACATAGCTCCACGAGAATCCTTTACTTTTTAGCACGTCATTTCCCATAAAAAAATGGTCACGATTATTTTTAAAAGCACTGGCATCTGCTGAAAAATGGAAGAATGCGAGAACAGCTGGATAGATTGCCCAATGCCGGAAAAAGGGCAGCCGTTGCCATCGCTCGACTGAACGACCAGCAAGAGGGCGGACGATCGAAACGTTCATCGCGTGCCACAGATCTAGAGACCCTTGTGGCACGCGATGAACGTTTCTTCGTCCGCCATCTTGCTGGTAGTTAAGTCGAGCGATGGCAGCGGCTGCCCTCTTTTCAGTATTGGGAAAGGGTTGCGCCTCAAAAGGTTAATAGTTCTGAATAGAGAAAGAAAGGATTGCTTCTAGAATTGTAACAGACAAGGGGTTAAGTTTATTTTTCTTGCTGCCTCACTTCAATTTCCTCTTACATCACGATAACAATTTCTCATGTTCGAATACTTTAAGAGACACTCAACATTCTTTTAGAGAATCAAAAAGAGCTACCTTGATTTATCTCCGCCTGTGAATCGAACAAATAATCTGCTAAAAATAAGCGACGTTAGAATGTCCATTTTCAGTACAGTGTGATTTATGTAACCTTCTGGCATATAAATTATATTTCAGACTGATTGTTTCAATGGATTTCGTCATTGTATGTTACCATGACAGCCGAAATATTTTTCAAAAAGCAAAATTATAGATAGAGTAGCTATAAGTAGTATATGACTCTGAGGAAATATTGAAAATTATCCTTCCAGACAAAGGGCATCAATCCAGGTTGTTTGGCGCCCTCCACGAAATTCTAGTTATTCAAGAATTTTTATAGATACATTAACATAAAAGGACATGGAATTAAAAACTTATTAATAAATATTCCTGTAGCATGCCGGTTCCTCCCTAAAGTTATTAAATCTAGTTTTCCAAACACAATTTATCCTAGTGTTAACAACGAAAATCTTATTTGAAAAAAAAAAAATGTACTTACTAGTAGAAACAATCTTATATTTTAAATACGCACTGAGTTACTATATATTAAAATCGTATCATAATTCATGCGTTGGCTCTATTTGTCTTCCCTTAAGTTGGAAAGGGTACTATAATCCATAATTGTGTCTTTCTTGTTCCATAAAGCACTTCTTCAGAATTGCAAAAATCTATGTTAAAATCGACTAGGAAAACAGTTTTACAATATTGGCTTTGCATATTCCAGCTATGCATCACTTTTATTATCGGTGCCTTTATAGACGTTAATTAATATTTTCGTAAAAATAAGCAGTGGGTTTAGCAACTTCTCGCCAAATATAGAAAGATATCGCCGAACTGGGTGCAGTTTCGATGACTTACTTTTTGCCGCCAACAATGGCAAACACTGGCATTTTACTACCCCCCCCCCCTTGCTATCAGGCAACCCTTGAAAAGTGAAACGCCGTCTTTAGTGTCGACAAAAAAATAGCCTGAAATTAATAGCAGTCAAGTCCTAATGAAAATATAAATCCAGCTAAACGAATCGATGACAAAACACTTTCCTGTGCAAACTCATTCACGTGCCCACACTATGTAGGCGAAGAGTGCCGCAACTGGAGCTTTACATCACCCGGGCCAAACCTTAGATAGGGGTTCACTTTCAATATCGCTCGCTCACTCAGGTCACGTCTCAAAACGGGTGGTGCTTGTTTAACAGCCTGTGAACTGATCGAATTTGCAACAAGGAACTATAACTCAATGGCACAACAAGCCCGTGTAAAGGACAAGGCCCGCGATGCATAGCCACAGTTTCTTGACTGTGGGTGCAGAAGCACGCATGTCCCTGTTAGATGGTCAGCCTGGCATGGAACCCCCAGTGTTTAGTTCCCCCAGTGGCGGATTACTGCAAATTTCTCGGGGGGGGGGGCGGTTAGTTAGAAGATTGACATATACATCTGTAGCATCTATACATCAATAGCATCTATTTTATGGAAGTAAAATAGGATCTTTTACATTAATTTCTTTTTTCTCGGGGGGAGCGACCACCCCCCCTTTAATCCGCCCTTGAGGTTCCCCAAGAAAGCTTTTGCTCATTTCATCGATCTACTCAAGATGTAAAAGGCTGAGTTATCTTTGTCTAGCCCGGGGATCGAACCGTGGATCTGTGGCATGGCAGAGCAATGCGCCACCACTACGCCACTAGGCTTCTACTGCATGGAACAAAACAAAACACAAAAAAAAAAAACTTTTATTCTTTCTTAGCTGAATAGAGATGTCATATAGAGCCAATGAAAAAAATTTAACAATGCTGTTTTACAGGAATTGGTGTTCTCTTTTTTGGACATTTCTGGCTTACTGGGAACCAATGACAGTCAAAGGATCTCGAATCCTATTGGGTAATACCTGATTGGGTGATTTTTCAGACCATGGTAGCCTGGTTGGTAGGGTGTTGAACTATGGGTCGAAGGATTCGAGCTCTAATCCGGGCTGATCAAAGGCTACCGTGCATGCGCAGAGAACTTGCGCGTTAAATCTGGGGAGCCATGTGTCAACTTGCTGATTGCAAGTTGTCAATGGGAGACAGCCGTCTGCTATGTTCGGGATTGAATTTTTTTCGGTGACGTTGTAAATTGTGGCAAACTTCCAGATTATGAGGGATCCCCAAAGTTGATGTTAATTATCCTTCCAGTACTTGAGTGTCAGTCTTTGGCTAAAGAAGAAGAAAGAAAAGAGAGGGGGGGGGAAGAAAGAAAGAGGTATTGTTTTGTAATCTATACGTTCAGAAAAAATTACTTTTCGCATACTTTTTCTTTATTTTTTTTCTGTTAGAAGCTAGGATGATAAAGTTCATATGCTTCATTAGCTCTTTAAGAAAGCCTTATCGATCATGAAATCTTTTTTATAAAGCTTCCTTCATTCCACTTGTTTCCATATATAGCCAAAAATCAATAGTATTCGGTTTTATTGGTGCATGTAATAGATGAGGCAAGTCATCTGAATAAATATTTAATGCTTTTTTTTTACGCTATGCAGTAAAACTAACTGACTGAAAAAAAAAAAAATGTTTTAAGAATTTCGGATGTATTGAGACCGTGATTTTTATCTCAAAATTTAATTTTAGTCAGACATTTTTCTTCTTTTGCTGTTCTCGAGACGAGACAGAGATTTACAGATGCTTTGCGAGACGAGAGAAAGCTTTTCGGCTATTCCCCTTCCATATCCAACGTTCAAACAATGGGCCATAGCGGGCAACCAAAGACCAAGTAAGTTTGTTTGTGAATTAAAATAAGTTTGTGAAATATAGTGAGAAAGTAATCATCTTCTGTTTGAGCTTACAATTTTTAAATAGCATATCTCACTATCAAAAAGCATTCAGAAAAGTTCTGTGATGTCATCTGGTAAACCGCTAATTTGCTACGATTTTTTTACCGAAATATACGAGTACTTGTGATAATTTTTACGCTGAGACGTTCAGTATTATCATTACTATAGCTGATGTACCCGTTCTTCGAACCGGATGAAGCGATGTTTCTAGCACTCGTATTTGAAAGTAATTTATTCGATCGGCGTAACTAAATTGTTTCCCTCCTAATGATAATATTTAAATCTTATAGTTGACCTAAAGTAAAATAAAGAAATAAAATTATCATTGTTTTGTAGAACTTTGCAGTAGTTTGCTTTTCCTAGGATAGATTAGGTAGCATGTGCATCATAATATTTTTTAAAAAGTCTGAAATAATCCGACATCAAAATTAGCTTTCTATGGGATGGATGCTAGACGAGACAGAGATTTACAGATTTTTTGCGAGACGAGAGAAAGCTTTTCGGCTAGGCCGCCGCCGAGAATTTGCAACAGTATGAAAGATCAGATTAAAGCCAATAAGACACTAAGTGTTTTTTTTTTATCATAAATAACATCTAATCTAATCTCAGCTTTTATTTATTTCTCTCTCTCTGTAAAAATAACCATAAATGCCAGAGACACCATTTTCAACAAACAGCACTCTTTTATAAACTTGATTAAACACGCAAAAACTCCATTTAACAAATATTTGTTCTTTTGTAAGCGTTCGTTGGCAAGGTTAGATTGCATAGGGGCTTTCCAAAAAATACCAAACTTTAGATCCCTCAGATGTCTTAACCCTTTAACAGTCGTACAATTTTCAAGAAAACGGTCATTAAAGTGCCAATTTTTTATTTAAAAAAATTGAATAAAAAGAAGTGCATGTACAATACATGGATTCATTTTAAGGTTTTGAATATTTTTTCAACGCGAAAGAAGAAAAAAAAAAGTGAAATTTCTAGGAAAAGCCAACATTCAGGGTTATTGTGACCCAATGTGTGTTCTGTAGTAAACAGGGTATCATTAAAAATGTATGTTTTAACCTTTTGAGGCGCAACCCTTTCCCAATGCTGAAAAAACGGCAGCCGTTGTCATCGCTCAACTTAACTACCAGCAAGATGGCGGACGATCGAAACGTTCATCGCGTGTCACAGATCTAGAGACCCTTTTTTGACGAGCGTCAAAAAAAGGGTCTCTAGATCTGTGGCACGCGATGAACGTTTCGATCGTCCGCCATCTTGCTGGTAGTTAAGTCGAGCGATGGCAACGGCTGCCCTTTTTTCAGCATTGGGCAATCTATTCAGCTGTTCTCGCATTCTTCCATTTTTCAGCAGATGTCAGGGCTGTTAAAAAGAATCGTGACCATTTTTTGACGGGAAATGACGCGCTAAAAAGTAAAGCATTCTCATGGAGCTATGTCAACCGCAACTATTTTCATAGAAATCAAATCTATTCTTCGTGACTGGCAACAGTCAAAACGTCAGAGTTTGGTGTTCCCAGAGCGGGAGCACTGCGCGTTAAAGGGTTAAACAGTAAAGGAGAATTTTATTAAACTTATATTTCTTAAAATGAATAAATATTTGTAAAGTTTTCTTTGAACATAAGTAAAAAAAAAAAAAAGTTAGCTAAGATTGCACAATGCATATCACAAGTACACATATTGGAGCACTGCTACCCTCTATTTAAAAATAAACTATCTCCGAATTAAGTTAAAAATAGTCTGGTATTGTCATCTGCTGTGTAAAATGAGATATTAAAAAAATCCCTGCATAAGAATTGAATTGCTCCTATCTTTCAAACTATCCGGGGAAAAAAAGCATATGTGTAAATTTGAGTCTTCACGGGTGCGCTCTAACTTTCATAAGACCATGTACTTCGATTAATCGACTTCCTACACACATAAAATGATACTTCTAACAAGACACGATCGTTAGACTGAAAATTCATCAGTCATAACCCATCGTATCACTAAACAGTGTTTAGTTAAGACTGATGAAGACTGAATGAATTTTTCAGTCGAAACGATCGTTATCTTGTTAGAAGTATCATTTTATGTGTGTTCTTTACACAAAGTTTTAATTTATTTTATGGTTTCGTAACATTTTTTATTTACAACGAATGGCACTACACGATCACACAGTTTCTCATTAACAGAAAAATTGGGGAAGATACTAGGATACTAGGATACTACCTTCAGGAACGGCCTACCTATTTGGTTTAAAGCCTGTTTTAGTTCCTGAAGTGTCCTACTGTCCTGCTGAACCCTAGTCCCAGGCTCAGGTCCAGCAAGCAGCGGTTTCTCTCTTTTTTTTTTTTTTTTTTTTTTTTTTTTACAGCACAATTTTATGATTACAATTGGTAAAATACATCAGTTTTATACAATATAAAAGCCGTTAGTTTACAATGGTTTACAATTGCTCACAATATTGTTCTTAGTAACATTTGACCATATATACATATGTGTAACACGTTCCTTTTTTTTTTTTTCGTTTTTTACAATTTTGAAAGTTAAAAAAAAATAAATAAATATCTAAAAGTAAACAATAGGCTTGAGAATGATAACATTGATTTCCACAAGTAAGTAATTTCGAAAAATTTAAACATAAATACATCTAATATTCAAAATGTGCTTTAGAAAGATTTTTTTTTTTTAATTCTGAAAGCATACATATATACATATAATAATATACTGAAAAATAAATTTAGGCTTGGATATGAGGAGTTTTTTTTTTTTTTTTTTTAATTCTAACGAAATAAGAGCAGCAACAGAATTTCTATGCCAGGAATTAATGCAAATAAATTCATAATTTAAAAAAAAAATGTTCTATTTAGAGTTTTCACGTGGTTTTTAACTGAAATTCTTGTATTTATTTAATCTGGGGAATCTTAATTAATAACTCGGGGAAGAAAAAAAATACACAAAAACTGGTAGTGGACGGACGTTCCAAAAGTTATCTCGACACCTTGGTAACGCGTATGCTCCATGGCGTATTTCCGGCGGCGACACGGACGAACGTCTGGGCAAATATTTACGCAACATTTTGCACGGAAAAAATTACGACTACCAAAAATGCGTTGACAATGCTGAGTCTATTTTTTTTTTTTTTTTTCCCGTTGTTGCTCCTTCTTTTATTTGTTTGAACTTCACAACAGAACGTAAGGGAGATGGCGAAGACAAAAAAAAGAAGAAGAACGTGAGAAATGGAAAGTTTATACGACAATTCAATCAAGACAAGAAAGTCGTCATTATCTATCCTCTCTTGACTGGAGGAAGAGAGAAAGAAGAACGACTACCGCCAGTGTGGAATTAAAAAAGAAGGAGCGTGTGTGTGTGTGTGGGCATCTCGCGGTGTATGTATGTACCGCACACACACACAATAGATGCATTGAGACGAGCAGAGGAGTCATTTCTTTCTGTTGGAGAAGCGCTTGATTTGCGGTGTGAGAACGGTGGAGTACGGGCTGCCTCGGGATTATCCTTGTCCGGGAAAAAAAGTTTGGATTTCCTAGATGGCGCAAGCATCGACGGAGGTGAGTTGAGAAAAGAGCTTCCAAATTTATTTATTTTTAAATATTTTTGTTACTGAAGCGTGAGAATGGATGCAGTATTGCTAACGTGACCATTTATTTTTTCCTTCAAAACGGGACATCTATTACTTTTTTTTTTTTTTTGCAATAGCGTATTTACTTTCTTCCTCAAAACGGGACATTACCGTTTTTAAGGTAATAGTGTAAGGAGACTGAATTTACAAGTCTGGGTAGCGTTGCCAGGCGTCCGGATAAAGCCGGACATAGTTAGGTTTTTTTGATTGCGTGTCCGGCCAAACTGAACGGTGTCCGGCTATTGCTAGGCTTTTTACTGGTGACTTTGGCTGATTAGTAATAAAGTACTTGAACTGATTTGACATTCGATGTTATTTATATTTCATTAGAATTTAACAAGTTTCACGGTAATAATGAAAAAAGCTTGACATTACAAAGAGCCATAAAAATTTTTTGTCGTACCTATTAATACTGAGTCAAAATCCTCAATATTGTAGGCTGTCCGGCCTTTTTACCCAAATGTCCGGCCAAACTGGCTGGTCTGTCCGGCTATTTGGTTTGGCGACCTGGCAACCCTAAGGCTGGGTATCTTTTAGTTGTTAAGAAAACGGGCAAACAAGCTTTCGTTAATGTTAATATCAAAATAAAATGAAAAGAAAAACTTTTCCTAAAACACACATATACTATTAAAAAAATATAGCGCAAGACGTGCGTTTCGGGTGGTACAAGCGGTAGGCCCTTCTTCCATTACAAAAGTACCTCCCGACACAAGGCAGGAAGGTAGGAAAGTGAGAAATGTAAACAAAAGGACACACAGAAAAAAGAAGTTCTCATTCGAAAGGGAAATAATTCTTAGAAAACCAGAGTGAAAAGGGAAAATAAAGTGGAGATCGGGGGAGGGGGAGGAATAAGCAAAAGAGGAACATGACTTTAAAAAAAGAAATAAAAATTAAATAATTGAAATAGTTGACAAAAAAAGAACAAACACAAAAAAAATACATCCCCCCCCCCAGCGTTTTCTTTGCGTTTCGAGAGGGGAGGGAGGTCAGTTTTTTTTTTTTTTTTTTCTGACACTGCCGTTCGATGATTTTAGATTTTAGCTGCCTATATTGAAATTGCTACCGAGGGTTGCTCTCTTTCTAAAAATGGAGCATTGAAGGGGACATTTTCTAAAAATGGGACATTACGGCGTCCCGAAGCTGTGCTTGGGGACAACGGGACGAGTCACATAAAAACGGGACTGCCCCGATCAAAACGGGACGTATGGTCACCTTAGGTATTGCACGGGGCGGTTTGCCGAGCTTCCAACTGTCGTTAATTTTTTACAGAGAAACCTGTTAATGATAGTGGTAAATCCAGAAAACTTTCAAGTGAGGGGCTATAAGTAGAACGAAGACTATTATCAGAGACGGGTTACTCTTTTTTTAATTTTACCTTTTCATTTTTAATATTGAACCCAGGGCCCGGTTATGACCAATAGGGGCCCCGGGCACTGATGAATTTAAGGGGCGCCGTCTATGAAATTTGTTTTATTTTTCATAAAATTTTGATATATAAAAGACTATTTCAGAACAACATTTAAAGTTGGGGGGCCCTTTTGAGCCGGGGGGCCCTGGGCAAAGTCCCGATTTGCAAATGGGATAACAAGGCCCTGATTGAACCTATGTTTAAACTGCTCGCTCTCGTTATTCGAAAAGATTCAATGAAAAATGCGCTCGCGCAATCGCTGGATTCCGGCGGAGTGTTCAAATAACATTCTGGAAAGAAACATCTGTCAGAGTCTTCTCCGCTAGTACCTAGATTACCAATCAGACCAACTAGGCCGTGGCCTACAGATATAATCAATGTGTCCTCTCTTCCAGTTAAATATCTTTGTTTATTACCTTTTAATTATTCTAGTTGAGATCTAAATTCTAAATATCAAAAATTATTTTTTAAATTAGAATTGTTTTTTCTATATGAAATGAGGTGGTGACACTTTACTTGGCATTCGGGGCTAAAAGAAACCAAATTCTTTATCTTGCCTTAGTTTTAACCCTTGCACATGTCGTCAGTTAATTTCCAGAAGTATTGCGTTAAGTTTGAAGAGCCTGCAGACAGGGGCGTCACTTGGGAGGGGGTTGATAGAGGTACAGATCGTACTGGGTGACACCCAAAAATTGTCGACTCTAATATTTTCCGTTTACTTTAAAGAAAAAATCGAATTTGGAGGAATCATTAATGGGATTAGTAATAATAATAAATACGTATATTCTGCACAGATCTGGGAGTAAAAAGTGTTATTTTATCTGAGTTGTCTTTTCCAGTTTAAAATTTTTTACTTTTACCTCCTAAATCAAGAATATAGTAGGTTGTTGTCAACTCCATTTGTTACAATTTCGTCTGTATTTGGTCCTACTTTTAACTAGGTGTGTACCTAAAAACACGGTTTATTTTTTATTAATTATTTTATTTTATTTTATTTTTTGGGGTGCGGAGGGGAGATGGGCAATGGGTTCGAATGGGATATTTGACCAAAACTGAGGAGGGAGAGTCCAATTAAGATGACACGAAGGGTGTGTGTGTGTGGGGGGGGGGTGATACTAGATGTATCGGCACTGGTTGACACTATGCTTACCGACGCCACTGCCTGCTGACGCTGTGGGAAAAGAGATTAACCCTTCCGAAACTGATTAAGTAATTTCTCTTTGAATTAAATAAGTTTTCGTTTGGTGAAAGAAATTAAATTTGTAGTCTTAAAAAAATAAAAATTAACAAATCCTGATTTTAAATTTTTGAAAAAAAAAAATTGGCTTTTCTTTCTACATACGAATTAGGGCATCCATCCAGTACGATAATATAGGGTGAATGTCCTAATTTGTCCTCAATTGTCGGGGCAAGGTCTGAAAGGGCTAAAAAAGGCGTTTTCTGTTAATTTTTTTTATGAAAATAGCTGTTTAATTTAATGATCATTAATAGAACGATCTACATACTTGATTGCTTTTATATTTTAATTTGTAAAAAAACAAACGAAAGTTTCTTGCATATTTCCTTTGCATTCATTGCGGTATAGAAAATTATGCCAAATAACTTTACCAAAAGATTCATGGCTGTTTTTCTTTTCCATTCTATAGGAAAACGCGAATTTAGAAATAAATTTTCTGCTATAAAAAAGTTCAAGCTCTTTGTGCGAAATGTCTCAATTATGTGGCAACATCCGGGTATGTTATGTAACATCTTAAAACTAAGAGTATTCGCAGAAGGAATATATTTTGCTCTCTTTACTTTTATTTTCTCTTTTTTTTTTTAAGATAAAAGGCACTTAGAAGAAAAGCACTAGATAGAAAATTCGTTTTACGATTTCGTACCACGCTCTTCTGTATGATAGTTTTGCGTTTTTTCTTTAAAAAAAAAAAAAAAAACTTTGATTTTTGTTTTCTTATATCTGAAGAAATGTACTTCAAGAAAAGTACCTTTCGTTGAAAGATATTAACTTATAGACATAAAAGTTGTATGTTAGAGACAAGCATGAAACATAAGTTGAAATTATGTTAGGTCATTTACCTGCTTCGTGATGGCTGGCTTTACATGAACATGCTCTCTTTTTTTTTGGGGGGGGGGGGGATCATTACATGTAGAAAAAAGATCCCATACATGTAGAAAAAAGAAAAATATTGAAGCAGGCAATATTTCCCATGAACATCCTTTTTCGATTCTTTAAGTAAGCTAAATGCATAGCCCTCCTTATGTGGCACTGTTCCAAGTGTTAAAATGACTACAATCTAAACCTATGCATTTTTTAAAGGGTACAGGGTTTTTACCTTGACAGTGCTATAAAATATCAATCATTGTTCAATTTTAACTCTGTCCAACTAGTTGAAGTGTGCTTTTGATTTTGGTTTGTCGCCCCGTCTTCTGACCAGGGGCGGATCCAGGAAAACAAAATCCTGGGACAGGGAGCCCAAATTCTTTTTCTCTCGTTTTTCTCTTGCGTTTGAATTTACTTAATAAATCAGTCTTTTCTAGTTTAATCTAAATAAGTCTGAGGAACGCATGCTTCCGCGATAACCCCTCCCCCCTCTTTCACTCTAAATCCGACAATAGTTTTAACTGACAAGGAAAAGGTAAACACCTTTTGTCTTATCGGATAGCGTCTTAATTTACCGCACTCCATTTCCCTGCTCCAAACTAGATCACGCCACCATCCCTTCAGTGGTGTCCCGGAGAAACTAACTCGCACTCTCCCTCTCCCCTTCAGCGACAGATGGCGCCAGCCCCAATCCTATCCACCTCTCGCTTATTCAAAGTCCGCAACACGCGGCAGCAAAACCTACATCAGGTGGTACACGACTGAAAGTTCGCAAAGCGTAGCAGCAATCTCTCCACAACGCGTGGCAAATTCGCCAGCAACTGGAAAATCGTTCATCAACCTCTAGCTCATTCTCTAGGGGGCGAAGGGGTAGTGTCGCGGCACGAGATCAACATCGCCCACGTTATACCATGTCAATTAAAAGCCGGGCAAACGGGTACCTTTTGTCCGGTCGGATAACCCCTTGATTTACCACGCTTCATTTCTCGATTCTAAATCAGCTCACACCACACGCATCCCTTCATACACTATTGAAAATAGTGTGTAGTGTAGATCATTAAGAATCTTTACAGACAGAATCGAAAGTCTATTAATGCATTAACCCTTTGAAGCACACCCCTTTCCCAATGCTGAAAAAAGGGCAACCGTTGCCATCGCTCGACTTAACTACCGCCAAGATGGCGGATGGTCGAAACGTCCATCGCGTGCCACAGATCTAGAGACCCTTTTTTGACGACAGCTGGCTGTGCGCGGAGCACAGCCAGCTGCGCAGTATACAGCAGTAGTATACAGCAACACTCTTTACAAGACATACCATAATAACCCACCCCTCTTCACCAGCTACACCTCCATCACTCTCTCCACCAATTTCATCCTCACCTCCGTCCATACACTCAACTTCTTTTCCACCAGTTTTACCATCTTTACCTTCATCTCCACTCGTATCATCTATAGAGACATTAACCCTTTCCCAATGCTGAAAAAGCATTGGAAAAGACGCAGCTGGCTGTGCGCGCAGCCAGCTGTCATCGAAAAAGGGTCTCTAGATCTGTGGCACGCGATGAACATTTCGATCGTCCGCCATCTTGCTGGTAGTTAAGTCGAGCGATGGCAACGGCTGCCCTTTTTTCAGCAGTGGGCAATCTATCAAGCCGTTCTCGCATTCTTCTATTTTTTAGCAGATGTCAGTGCTGTTAAAAAGAATCGTTACAATTTTTTTACGGGAAATGACGTGCTAAAAAGTAAAGGTTTCTCGTGGAGCTGTGTCACCCGCAACTGTTTTTATAGAAATCCAATCTATTCTTCGTGACTGGCAACAGTCAAAACGTCAGAGTTTGGTGTTCCCAGAGCGGGAACAAAGCGCGTTAAAGGGTTAAGGTCTCTGGGCAGTTCTTGTCAATAATGCATTTCAAAATCGTTTGTCTTTTTCAAACAAAGCAAAATTAAGACAGAGAAGTTTATGAAAGAATATATGCAACAAATGTAATAATATGTAAATTATATACGTAACACCTACAGCTCTTTTAAAAAAGAAATCCTATACACTGAAGTTCTATATAAGAGCGGTGATCGAAATCGAAATGTTTTATCTGCTAGCTCCCATTGTTGCATGGAAGCAACTACAGCGATTGTGTCTTTTCTGTGTCCCTAGTCACTTCTACGCATGGATCTTCGAATGCCCCGCTGTGTCCCAACTTGCAGCAATTGACACAGAAGGTTTAAGAATCGCTGGGATAGCGTCTTTTCAACGAATTAGATTAATCATTCGTTAACCCTTTGAGGCGCAACCCTTTCCCAATGCTGAAAAAAGGGCAGCCGTTGCCATCGCTCGATTTAACTACCAGACGCACAGCCAGCTGCGTCAAAAAGGGGTCTCTAGATCTGTGGCACGCGATGAACGTTTCGATCGTCCGCCATCTTGCTGGTAGTTAAGACGAGCGATGGCAACGGCTGCCCTTTTTTCAGCATTGGGCAATCTGTCCAGCTGTTCTCGCATTCTTCCATTTTTGAGCAGATGTCAGTGCTGTTAAAAAGAATCGTGACAATTTTTTTTTACGGGAAATGACGTGCTAAAATAAAGGATTCTCGCGGAGCTATGTCACCCGCAACTATTTTTATAGAAATCAAATCTATTCTTCGTGACTGGCAACAGTCAAAATGTCAGAGTTTGGTGTTCCCAGAAAGTTAACACTGCGCGTAAAAGGGTTAAGCAGTGATGTTATAAGATCCTGCCGTGGAGTGTTTCATAATCCACGCTTTCAGCATCATTCTTTTATCTTTTTTTTTAAATTTCCTTGTTAGGAAGCAACGGAAGTATTGCAATCGCGAAAAACATCTGTATTCAGATTTTTGATGGAAAAAACGACTTCACCATCCCTGAATTTTTGTGACAAGTTTTTAAGTGACGTCTGTACGTTATGTATGCATGCATGCACGAGCAAGATCCATTTTGACTTGTTTGTACATGACGTCTGTACGTACGTATATGTGTATCTAGCATATCTCAAAAACGATATAATGTGGAAATTTTGTAGTTATCATCACTGTTGTAATATCCAGCTGCTTTTTTGATTCCAATGGACTGAGAAGTTTATCGATAGGCTTATGCAAAAGACTTTTAGTACATTAGTACAAGTCTATGCACAGTCCTTGTTTTGGCTTGACGTTATGGCGATGTCCTATATTTGGCAAGAAATCGGCAAACCTTAATGTTATTGAAGTATCGTTGCTCACTTTCAAATAAAATAAATTTAAATGAAATGCTTCAAAAATGTTTATAATTTACTAGTACAAGGAAATCTTCTGATGCTCACATCAGGATATTTTTTATTGTTTGATTAAAATATACAGTGTCTCACAAAAGTAATCGGATACTAATATCATTTAAAAAAAAAAAGATAGTTTAAAAATTCATAATACAATTTTTTTTATTTACTGATGCAAAGGATTTATTATACATCTAATTAAAATTTTACATAAAATATTTGAAAGTATTAAAGTATGAAATAAACATAAGTTCAATTATGTATTATAAAAGAATGAAATTACTCACAAAAGTATTCGAATACTAAGCAGTTCAAGTTAATAATTTTTATTAAAAATTAATTTAAATAAAACTTTAATGTTTTATTTGATTTCTTTGAGCTTTTAAAACTTAATTTAATTTTTTGGTATAGATTGATTTACTTTTTTTAAAATTCTGACACTATTTTGCATCATGATTTTCTACTGTTAATTTAAAGAAATAGAATGTTTTCGTATTTTTGACTAATTCTTTCCAAATGTGCTTACTTTACTAGGCTAAGATCTGGAGCTTGAGGTGGGCAGTTGGTTGTTTTGCGAGCAGTGGCGTAGCTAGGGGCGGCAATGAGAGATGCCTGTCTCCGGGTGCAGCACCCATGGGGCACCAAATTTTATGTAAAACCTTCCCCATTGCAGTTAGACAAATAGGTCAGGGGTTCCAAAATAATTAACTGCCCACGGCCTCTAAAAACCCTAGCTACTCCTCTATTTGGGGACAGTTATAAAGCAGCCAGAGGCGTGCATTTAAAGCCGTATGCTTCAGGTCATTGTCTTAATTTATAAGCCCTAAGACCAAGGTTTCTGGCTGAAGATTCTAAATTCTTATCAAAGATGTCAATATACTGATCCAGTATATCCTTATAAATAAAAATGAAATTCTGTTTGTTTGTTTGTTTGTTTGTTTGTTTGTTTGTGGATTTGATTCATATACAAATCCACAAAAATGGACCAATCAGCCTGAAATTTTGCACAGATATGTAAAATAATATAGAATAAATGATAGTCCACTTTAAAACTTTGAAAGTCCACCCGTTCCCGGAATTTAAGAGATTTTTTATGTTCTCCACGCAAAAAGCTTTCCGTAATTGTAACCTCTGTAGTGAAAAAAGTGTGAAATAAGGATCTTGGTTGCCATGTGTGGCGATTTTGCCGAATAAAATGTTTTAAATTCTCAAAGTAAAAAGAAAAGAATAATAATGATTTTTTTGTTAGTTTATATTTGTAAGATTATTATTTTTTATTATAATATCGTGTGCATGGGAAATCGGAGCAGGAATGAAATGTTTTATACGCAAAACAATAAGAATTCAAGATTTCCGAGGCTAATAGGTAAATTTTTTTAGTTTGGCGAAAAAACAAAATGGTTCAAATGCTGATTTTGAGAAAGTGAGTTCTAGCCGTTTGCACAGATTTCGGCTTGGCGCAATTTATTGAGAGCTTAAGGAAATAGATTTTTGAAAACAAGTGCAAAGGTTTTATTAGAATACAGCGTTAAATTTTAATGATCCGTGAAGAAATAATGCAGTTATTAAGGGATTTCAAGCGATCTATCTCCAGAATTCTCGCCAAATGAGTACATTGATTTAAGTTGGGGGAATTCCGCCAAATTTCAGAAAATTGAAATCGTCTCATTTAGTACATCGGAGTAACGATGAATAGAACACGTTATAGTTGATAATTTAAAAAATTTCGGCTGTAATAAGGGATTCAACTTTTCAAATAAAGGCTTGCTTTACTTTTCGCGGTCGAACCATTTCCCATATTGATTGCTGCTAAGTCAATGCTTCGAATGATTTCCTGAAAAAACGCTTGCAAAATGGCGTATGTTGGCACTTTGGCGAGGCTTAGATTTGAAACTAGATTTTATTTGAGACTGGAATTTATAATGACACTGGTTATAGATAAAAATGAATGTTGGTATGTGTGTATGAGGTTGAAAAACTCCAGCACCGTTGAGCACCGTTGCACCATGAAATTTGGTTCACCTAAGTCTTTTATCATGGAGAAGCTTCTTATGCTATCAGTTTTCCTGTAACTTGGCTCCAGGTGCCGCAGCAGAACGTCGAATTCTATTCCGTTAAGCCGTTTACTATGCGAATATTGGCAAACCGATTTCGATGAAATTTGCTACACGCGGATATTAGAACACGGAGAATATTTTTCAGTATCCATTTTGCTGTAACTTGCCGCTAAATGGCGCTGCAACGCATCAACTTCTATACCGTCCTACCGATCGGCATAAAATTTCTTATACTTACACATTTCAGCACGAAGAATATATTCTAACTGTGTTCCTTTTGATGTTACTCACCACTAGATGGCACTGCAATGCATTATTATTTTAACTCGCCACTAGATGACGCTGGAGCCGACCAAATTCTTGACCATTCAAACGGTCGCTATGAAAATCAGTATACATAGCTATTTGAACAATGAGAATATTTTGGTGTTATCCATTTTGCTATAACTGCCACTTGACGGCACTGTAGCGAATCATACTTTAATTAACCACTAGATCGCGCTGCAGTGTATCACTTCTTGACTGTACAACCGGTCGCTATGAAAATAGGTATACATAGATATTTGAACACGGGGAAGAGTTTCGCGTTAGATGTCGCGTCAACACATGAACTTCAGGGCTATCCAGCCGATCGTCCTGAAATTTCGTATTCATCGATATCTGAATGTGAAGAATATTTTCGCCGTATCCGTTTTGCTAAAACTCGCCACTAGATTGCGCTACGCCGCATGGCCTTCTGCACCGTACAAACGATTGCCTTGAAATTCGGTATGCATGTTTATTGAACACAATATAATGCGATATCCATTTTGCTATATCTCTTTATTACAATAAATAGTAATCACCACAAATCGTAATATCAAAAAGTCCATTCATTCCCGTGCGAAGAACGGGTACTTCAGCTAGTCATCTATAAATTCAATATTTCCTATAGTAGTTGGTGGCATGCACTCTGAAACTTAAACACCCAATTATTGGTATCATCTGGCCGAGTGGCATGAAAGAAATTTTGCGTTAATGGGGGGGAAATGACAAAGAAAACTCCGACTTTCATTTGCAAAATGGATAAAAAGAAAATAATTTTGAAGGTCGGTGCAAGGTAATACTTGCATACGAAAATAAATTTAAAAATTTCGGATCTGATCATCAAATAATGGTTTGGAGATGACTCGAAGAAAAATTCTGCCAACAGAACTTAACAAAAGTTAAACATAGTGGTAGGGAAATAATGGTTTCAGGATGAACATCCCCAACTAGAGTAGAAAATACTGACTTTATAGATCATGTTATTGGATCATAGGTTTATTGATATATTTTGAAAAATAATTTCTAATCTTTAGCAATAAAGCTTGGTCTTAGAAGTGGCTGCAGATTCTATCAAGACAGTGGCCTGAAGAATGATGTTTTGAATGTACGTACGTCCCTGGCTGCTTTTATAATTATCCCGAAACAATTAAATGCCCACCTCCATCTCCAGATCTTAACCCAGTGCAGCACATTTGAAAAAATTTAGAGTCAACAATTCTAAAACATTCTATTTCTTCAAAGAAGCTGAAGAAAATAATCATACAAAATGAGTGGGACAAAATAGGATCAGAAATTTAAAAAAAAATAACAATTCATTATATGCCAAAAAGATTAAATGAACTTTTAAAAGCTCAAAGTATTAAAGTTTTATTACAATTATTTTTTAAAAAGTTTATTAACTTCAACCGCTTAGTATTTGAATACTTTTGCGAGTAAGTTTCATTCCTTCATAATATATAATTAAACTACTGTTTATTTTATATATTTAATATTTTCAAAAATTTTATGTAAAATTTTAATTAGATGAATAATAAACTATTTTCATCAATAAACATATTTTTTTTTTACATTATAAGTTTTTAAACTAAATATTTTTTAAAGTGATGTGAGTGTCCGATTATTTTTGTGAGTCATTTGTGTAGTGAAAGATAGATTTGCACTGAACTTAGAAACTCGATTCCTGTTTTCAGCAGTTAAATGAACCTTTAAAATAAAATTTAAAATTCACCATAATATGAAAACATTCAACGAACATTTCTTTTGTCTGTTCATCCGAAGATTTTACTTAACGTTCAGATTTTTGGCCCCCGTACCTTACATGAAAATGTATCCCGAGCCTGGAACAATAATTGTCGTTCTTTCATGAATTAAATCCCAGCAGTATCATTCATCGTTGCTTTCTAATCCTTGCCGAATAATCCTCTTTCGCGTAGGAATACAGGATGGAGAGACATACATCTTGGTGAAATGTTAGCTCTTTTCCCAGTTTCTCTGTCTGTGGAGGCTTTTGGATGTGGGAAGATATTTTTAGAATGCGGTGATCGATTGAAAGAAAATAATTTTTGCCAAAGTCTGCCTAAATCTCCCCCTGCTTTATTATTATTATTGCAAATACTAATAACTCGTGGCTGATGCCGGTCGGAATTTTCATGTTTTCCAGATTAGAGACTTGAGCACTCTCGCTGATTGAGCAGCGCCGACAAGCGGTATTTTTCGATGATGGTGAATTTCAAAATGAAGTTTTAAATTTGGGAAAGAGACACGATGTCAGTCGTATTTCGTTGAGTTAACGCTTTCAGTAATTGGTAGTGCATTAAAGTTACAGTTATGAAAAGGGCTATTTAGTAAAATAAGGCAAATGACTGAATCGTTGAATGTGGGGGGGGGGGGATTTTTATCGTAAATATGTTTCCGTGTGTTACTTTGCAACAAACCTTAACATTTTCCTAAAAATTGAAAAAATGTTTATCATTTTGGTTAATCTGACCGTTTGTGCCAAACGTGTTCTAATTGTCACGGTTTTGTAGGTGTTATTGACCATCTGTAAAATGCGTTTCCTGTTAAAATGGCTTCTGTAGTTATGTTTAGCATTTTAACTGAATGTTTCATCATTTTTGGTCCTTCGCAATATATTTAAAGATCTAGTGAATGTGATTATCTCTCAAGTGTGTTTCAAAGAAGTTACTTTATTGCGACAAACGCAGGGGGACATAAATCATGTCAAACACATCATTTATAAAACAGTTTCTGAAACGAATGACTTATTTCTACATTTATTTCTGGATATTGGATAATTACACAGCAAATTAAAAAAAAAATCACAGCGTTATCATTTACATATTAGCATAACCTGTAGGAACTCTAGTCCAGTGCTGTTACGTACGGTTTCGCACGTTGTACATAGTACAAAGTTGCAAGGATAACAGTAGGCATATGCAATAAGCAATAGTTTAGGGTTTCAAACATTTTGCGGACAGCATTCTTAGAACGTTTCAAGAAAAGAAATAAAAATAATTGAAGCAAGAACGATAAATCATTCCGAACACATGGATTAAAAATCACTTTCCAACACGATTTTTTTGGAACCATAATTAACTGATGATTGATTTTTCTGTTCCCTTCATTGCAAGCAAGCGACGACAGACATCCTTTTCCTGTACTTATCGTTGCTTCCTGCATTGGTCTTTGAATGACCCCCACCCCTCCCAATGGTGCCTCCTACGCCAAGTGCAACGCTGGGCGACTAGGGATATTCAAGGCCAGGATAGCTTCCCCAGATAGCACATGCAGGTTCTTTGAACGTCTATTAACGTTCATAAAATGTTTTCTGATTGTTAATAGACGTTCAAAGAACTTGTTTGTGCTGTCTGGGTCCATTCCGAAATCCTGTACAGCAACTGAATATTCGTCACGTCATGCGACTAGAGATGGTTGCAAGATGTGACGAATTTTCGGTTGCTGTAAGCAGGCGCAGGCCTATTTCTTATTACTGAGGGATTTTACGGTGTGAGACAAAGCTTTGCAGTTGGTATGTAGGACGGGACAGCCGTATTTCTCATCTCGCAGCCATCGCTAATGGCAACGATGGGTACAGAATAGAGATGAGACGGGCTCAGCCCGAGCCCGAAAGCCCGAGCCCGAGCCCGGGCCCGAACCGGGCTCGGGCTCTGTAATTCCCAATTGCGTTCGGGCTCGGGCTCGTGAAAAATTTCTCCTGTATTGAACATACTCCTTGAAACATATTTTAAAAAGTGATTCATGAGGAAAATAAAAGTACAGTCAACTCTGGTTATAGTGAACCTCTGGGGACCATCCAATTTCGTCCACTATATCCGAAGTTCACTAAAACCAAAGTGTCTTCAAGATGGATAGAGATACTGTATGTGAATCGGAATAAATGGTTTGCTTTCACCATAGCCGATGGTTCACTATATCTGGGTTCACTATAACCGCAGTTGACTGTACTCATTAAAAAAAAAAAAAAACTAGCGGCACTGGCGCCTAGAAGGTGTTTTAAGCTCTTTGGTTATTTCAGAACGGCAGCTTATATTGATTAGTATAGTCATGAGATCCGACATTATTTGATAAACATGGATGGATATATGAAGAATTAGAAAGTGCATTGAGAGTTTGCAACAATATTTGTCTTTAATTTGCACAAACGCCAAAATTCATTGTAGTCTATCAATGAAGTAATTAGATTTTTTTTATCTTATCTGAAATTTCGGGCTCGGGCGGGCTCGGGCTCCGACTTAAATAATATTGCTCGGGCTCGGACGGGCTCGGATTAAAAGTCCTCGGGCTCGGGATACAAAAAATGAGCCCGAACTCATCTCTAGTACAGAAAGGGAATGTCTACCCACACGTCTCAAAATTAGAACGACGCAAAGAAGACTTTCCTTCTATGACCGATGTTGCTTCCCATTTTTTTTTTCTTTTTAACTCTTTAAACGAAAATATGCTTCACCTGACCTATCGCCTCTTCCCTAATACTTTTCTGGATCAGTCAAATCTAACTAGTACCTTCGTACTCTAGGTAGAGCGCTGCTTTCATGCGGTCGAAAGATACATGTAGAAACCTACGTTTAACTTCAACTTATCTGATCATTTAGCCTTAACAAAGCGAAAACAAAAAATAAGCTTTAACTTCGTTTATTACCCTCCCTATGTGATATTTTTATATTCTTTCGTCCTCTGTTATTCTTGATATAATTCTACAAAATACATAATGGATTAGGAAGTCCTGGAATCGCAAAGATAAACTGGTTAATTTTTATGGAGAGTTTTGGACAGATACTTGGAAGTGCCCCGAGGATTTATACAAGAACAGCTGATACAGTGCATCATAAAATTGGCCCGCAGATAATTCCTCTTCAATAATAAATTCAAACCACTGGTAAGCATTATACGAAAACTGTTTCATAGCAGTTTACCTGAAACTAAATAGTATGTGAAATGGCCACCATTTTTTTAATGGATCCCATTTAAAAACATTTCTGCTGTGCTTAATAAATATATATATATATATATATATATATATATATATATATATATATGTGTGTGTGTGTGTGTGTGTGTGTGTGGAGAGAAAGATAGAGAGAGCGAGAGAGAGAGAGAGAGGGAGAGAGAGAGAACATATGAAATCAAAAACGTGTAAAAATTCCAGAGTATTAAAAAGTTTTTAAACTGCGTAGTTGAGAACAAAAGAAATTCGCGATCTAAATCTGCTTAATTGCGCAACAGTCTCTAGCAATTCTTTTGTAATCTTATAAACGGTCCACGTGTTCAGTCAAACTGGTACCCTAAAAGTCAAAACAATCCTTGTTAACCTCAGTCCAGATTTGGGATCAACCAATTAATGCAAAGTGCATGGGTCATGTAACACGACCTCAAAAGATAATAAAACGGCTCGCACAGCCTGGAAAGCGAGCTTTCTCGTGGCCGCAGCTGTTAAAGGAATCTGTAATTAAAGCTGCTGAAATAAAATTATGTAAAACAATTGGGTTTAATCTTTTTGCTTACGCAGTTGCAGAGATGTAATGGGTAAGATCCCCTTCTGCGTTGCTTCTCAGATATGATTCGTGATTATCTCTCTGGTCCCCAACCTTTTCATGTACAAGCCCCAGTAAGGAATCCTAACCCCAAAGCTGGCAAGCAATGCTAGGCGCAAAAGGAAATCCTTTCGTAAATTGTACATCGTACAAAGGCACGAGAATAAAAAAAGGGTAAATGCAATAAGAACTTACTTATTTCAGGTTTCAAATATTTTGCGAGGACACTGACAGTAGTGTCCGTTTAACATCTCAAAAAAAGAAAAATATATAATAGAAGCAAGAACGATAAATCATGCCGAGCACATCGATTAAAAATCACTTTCCAGCACAATCTTTTTTGAAACCGTAGTTAATTGATGGTTAATTTGTTCATTCATATATGTTCTTGTATTTACAACGATGCGGACAAACATGTTAAACCTAGAAACAAAGGGGAGTAGTGGTGGATCCAGGAAAGGGGCTAAGAGGCCTCAGTCCCCCAGAAAGACATAGCTTCAGAAAAATATTATGCTTCAGTGTACAGATTATAGATCAAACAAGATTTTCTAAAATATTCTCTCAAATCTTTTTTTTAAAGGAAAAAAGAACTAAAGAAAGAAATTATGTATCCACTACTGATAGGGAGTATAGGGTTTAATTCGAGAATATCTTCTCCTCTTACGTAAGCCATTACGTAATTACCTGATGTGAGAAAGAGCGCCCTCTCTCTCGGAGCTATAACCCTTTGAGGCGCAAACCTTTCCCAATGCTGAAAAAAGGGCAGCCGTTGCCATCGCTCTACTTAACTACCAGCAAGATGGCGGACTGTGCGGCACAGCCAGCTGTCGTCAAAAAAAGGGTCACTAGATCTGTGGCACGCGATGAACGTTTCGATCGTCCGCCATCAATGCTGGTAGTTAAGTCGAGCGATGGCAACGGCTGCCCTTTTTTCAGCATTGGGCAATCTATTCAGCTGTTCTCGCATTCTTCCATTTTTCAGCAGATGTCAGTGCTGTTTAAAAATAATCGTGACCATTTTTTTACGGGAAATGACGCGCTAAAATGTAAAGGATTCTCGTGGAGCTATGTCACCCGCAACTATTTTCACAGAAATCCAATCTATTCTTCGTGACTGGCAACTGTCAAGAGTTGGGTGTTCCCAGAGCGGGAACACTGCGCGTTAAAGGGTTAAACTAAAATGTATCACAGACTGGAGTCTTTATCAACCAGACCCACAGTCTCTTTCTGTGCTTATTAAGAACCGAAGTATTTATACTTTGCTTTACACTGACATTTTCAAATGTTGCCCCGCCGCCACAACACTCAATTCTTTTCTTTTCAACTCTCTCTAATTGGTAAAGTTCCAAAAATTGTCGGATTTTTTTTTTCCATCTCTTTGTAAATTACACTTTTTGTTTCATATATTATTTTCAAATCTGATTGCTAATGCTTTTCTCTCTCTCTCTTTCTTCTTCTTCTTCACTTTTTTTCGGTCCTACGTAAAGAAAAAAACATTTTTTTTTGTCAACGTCGCTCTTTTAAAAACTGTGTGAAACCAAGGGAACTAACTGACTCAACCAGCCGGGCTTTCTTTTACGGCAGTCAAAAGCCTGACGTCGTCAATTGAAAACTGCGTGAGATTTGTAAAACCTTGCCACAAATCTTACGTCAGGTTCGCAATTTGTGCGATTCTGAATAGCTTCTCAAGATTAAAAACAGTTTTATATTTTTTACGTAATTGATCGTTTAAGAACTCGGAAATCGATGCAGCATCGGCTTGGCCAGAGCTTGGGTGGGTGAAAACCTCTCTCGGCTGGGCTGCTGTGGAACCGTGTACGCTGATGGGAGCTGGTGCACGTAAAGTATGTTCGTGGCTCCAATGTCCCCCATCTTCAAACGATGCCTCTGGGGGTTGGTCCCTCCTCCGGAACTGGTTCAACTTTAGGGGACCCCCCAGGCTAAAGTCGGACTTCCTCCCACTGGAGCCCATTAACCCTTTAACGCGCAGTATTCCCGCTCTGGGAACACCAAACTCTGCCGTTTTGACTGTTGCCAGTCACGAAGAATAGATTTGATTTCTATAAAAATAGTGGCGGGTGACATAGCTCCACGAGAATCCTTTACTTTTTAGCACGTCCTTTCCCCTAAAAAAAGGGTCACGATTCTTTTTAACAGCACTGACATCTGCTGAAAAATGGAAGAATGCGAGAACAGCTGGATAGATTGCTCAATGCTGAAAAAAGGGCAGCCGTTGCCATCGCTCGACTTAACTACCAACAAGAGGGCGGACGATCGGAACGTTCATCGCGTGCCACAGATCTAGAGACCCTTTTTTGACGCAGCTGGCTGTGCGGCACAGCCAGTGTACTGGGTGCTGGGGGCACCCAGTCCCAGAGTTATCCCCTATTCGGGAACGGATAAGTAAGATCCAAACCGACGGGAAACGAACCGAACAGACGCTATGATAGAATTGTTCTTCAGCCACTACAACACCTGAGGCTAATTATCTTTACTAAACGTATATTTATGAAGTCTAATCTTGTAAGCACTTTAGACGTTGGACTGCTTTCAGCCATTCCCATTCAGATACGAATTGGGATTCATTACATTTGAATTTGGAATACGGTAGCTACTTGTAAACACGAAAAAAAAAATAAAATATTTTTACTTCCGTGATCGTTACACATTAACGGTGTTCTACATACCTGTAAGGCAATAAATAGTGAGATTCTGCTAAATACGCTTAAGTCTTTTAAACGCTTTATACGTTAGGGGTTTCTGTCGAAAATCTGCTTTTTCCAAGCGCTTTTAGTTGTGACAGGTCAATCGTGCATGAGACAATCTAAATAATGCCTTTTTAACATGAAATCAGCTGCTACTGGCATTTGTTCGTATGCTCTCTATCGCTCGCGTGACTTGAGCAAACTTCAAATGGAAATTAGCACAGATATTCTACATGCACCTCGTTTGTACATTTACGTTAATGATCATCGGCTGCTTAAGAAGCTATTTATGATATGTTTTGTTCGATCTGGTAAATCTTAATTCATAGAATCAGGGTTGTTAGCCACAGTGGGTGACACCCACGGATGTAAGTGGTGTCATCAGCCTCAATCCCCCACCCTTCCCCCGGCTTTTCGCGATATTTCTTCCCACCAGTTCTTTCGAGTCTGCTTCCTATACCATCGAAAAATCTTTTTGATCAATGGCGCACATTTAGACACTACGTTTCTGCGCGAGACATCAGAATCGCCAAGACAGAAAAATGACTTGAAAAATGACTGTTTATGTCAGAATTGGTTTTTCAAAATCTCATAAAACGGCGTATTCAAAATCTCATATAATACCCCTATGGCGGGGTGACACCAGCGTCGGACCGCCACCTCCCCTAGCTACGCCACTGGACAGAATCCTGATAGTCAAAGAGCTAGCACCGTCACGAAAAGTTTATTTTAGGTCGGCTGGTTTTTGGATATTTCTTTCCTTACTGAAGTTAGGTAGGGATGCGGTATGTCTGGCACCTGGGAGCGGTTTGCGTTTAGTTCTGCGCATCTGGTCTGTAAAGGAAAAAATCGAAATTTTGAAGTCATTTTAAGGCATTTGATTCTTTTTTTTTATAATTTTCTATGTCATTTTAGCAATATAAATTTATAGTTGCCGGACACTTTTGTTCTTGCTTACATTCCGCCAGACATAGGAGTTTAAAAAATAATTTTCAAACCATTTTAGTATGTCTATCATTTAAATACGACGTAGTTCTGTAATCAGAGAATACAATACAGTAGAACCCCGATTCATCGTTTTTCAAGGGGTGCGTAGGAAAAAACGATGAATGCGGGAAAACGACAAATGCGGGTTCAAGTCAAACTACGAAGAAAGAAGTGTTTATGCAAGTACGCAATGACTGTATAACAAATACAAATTTGTTACAAATCAAATAAATCGAAGATGAAAATTAGCGATACTTATTTTCCAAAAATCAGTATTTTATGTTGGGTTTTTCATCATTTTTTAAATTAAGCAGTAAATTTTCACGATTTACAATACTTTTCTCGACCTTTGCTGTGATTTTATGTTTGTATATAAAAGTTCATACCGTTTCAAATACCATTATTACTTCAAACTTCATACTAGTGTAATCTCTTCCTCAGTGGCAAGAATATTATCCTCTGCTTCGCCACTATTTTCGTTTTTTGCATTATCACACCTTCCTTTCATGTTTAGGATACCACATGCCTCAACTTCTTGATTAATGGAAAATATTATTAAATTTCCCGCTATACACAACCTCTCCAACACGCAACCATTGTTCATCTGTTCATCATCAGACCAAGAACTCATACCAAGAAACAATTACAGTTTGTATGCCATATTTCCACTTAACCTTCAATTTCGTTTTAGCCGGGAGAAAAATTTTACAACGATGGACGCGGGAAAGTCAATTTATGACGAACGATACATGCGGGTTCCTTTAACGTTATTCAAATACAAGTTGTGCAGGGATCACAGAAATAAAACGATCAGTGCGGGAAAACGATGGATGCGGGAACGATAGATCGGGGGTTTCACTGTATTAATTTTCCAGACGCGGTAAGTCCGTTGCATTTTTAAGAACCAGACCAATTTAAGTTCCATTAAGTTGATATTGGGCCAAATCTCCTAGAAAGTCGGAACTGTAGTCCATGGAGTTTTTCTATTCAGACCCGGACTGGCTCCTTTAGGGGCCCTCGATTGAATAGCGATTGAAAAGGGCCCCCTTACTGATCAATTTAGAGGGAGTAGAATATTAGATGATATAATATTTGGAATTTAGTCTTACGTACCTAAAAACCGCATTTAACTATTTCAGAGCTTTTGGGAGCTCCCCTCAAGCCCTGGGGTCCTCCGCTGCGCCACTGCGTATATTGCTGGGAAATAAATAATCCAATTACTCTAATATATCGACTTATACAATACACTAACGTATGCCCTAACAAAATCGACGATATTTCCACGCTGCGAACGGCAAGAGCTAGATGTAAACATTAGTGCGATAACAATAACGCATCTGCAAAAATCCAAATGAACGGTTCAGTGACGTCCAATAGAGCAAGCCGCTAGATTACAAAATAACAATAATGGATACACAAACATGCAAGATCTTTCGGACTTTTTCACAGCTTTAAAATATCGAATTGACAAAACCTGGCCCATTCATCGCCCATTTAAAAAATGTCACCATGCATTGGGCTAAACCACATTTTAGCCAATTGCTGTTTCAACGTCGGCTTTTCTGATGACACCCAAAATGTTTAGCAACCCTCACCTAAATACATTTAATGACAAATACTGTTGAAACAAAGAAACATAATTTTCATTGAAATGAGTCCAGAAATTGTATCAACACTGCTTTCAGTATAAAGAACAATAAGGTTTGGGGCGGCTAGTGTATATCAAATTACCTAAATTATAGTATATCCATAAGTAGTATATCCATTTTAGGGCCTCTCCGGGGGCCCCTTGAGCCAGGGGCCCTCGGCGATCGCCGATCTACTGGACAGGCAACCTGGCCAGTCCGGGCCCGTTTCTATTTGAAAGTTTTTTATCCTAATGGACATAAAGCACAGTCAGGGCCGACCTAAGACGTCTGCGGTCGCACACGTCCACTTTTGGGAGGGTAGCCGAAATGAGAAAAAAATACGAAGAATTTTTAAACTTACCAAATTTTAGAAGTATTCAGAATGATCCCTTCTGACACCAATGCACTTTTGTAGGCGAATTTTCCAATTCAAGTTTAAAAGCCTCAAGCCATCCGTTTCTGGGAATTAATGCAAAATATGCTTTTACAGTCTCGTCAATCTCATCTTGGGAGTGAAAACGGCGACCACGTAAATTTTTCTTAATTTTAAAAGATAGCCAAAAGTCACACTTACCAACATCAGGGGAATAGGGTGGATGTTCTATCACTTTGATGTGTTTTTGTTCAAGAAATTCCACTGTAAATCTGGCCGTATGAGAAGATGGATTGTCATGATAAAGCATGAGTCTCCTTCATTAACTTCTTGAAGAATTTCTGAAAGACACTTAATGGTGTACCAGCTATTTGTGTCTGTCTTCTGTCCCTCCCTTCTGAAGAAAACGGCACACGTTACTTTTTCCATTGCTTGTTGTCTTTTCACCATTGTTGATTTGGGGTCATCTTCAGACTCATATTTTCTTGACGAATTGAATCATCAGAAAAAAAAAAGATTCGTTTCATCATCCGTTACGATTTTACAACTAAGACGATGTCAGACATCTTTAAGTAGTTTTAGGGTTTCTTTGTAGATTTTGACACGCTCCGCTTTTTGGTGTTCGGTTAAATTATGGGGCACCCAATTACAAACAATTTTTTTCATATGCAGTTCTTCATGAATAATTTTATGTACAGCTGCAATGTTAAGTTCCTTCTGTATCATTTGGTAAGAGCAGCGATTATCATCGATTAACATTTTTCGTATAGCGGAAGCATTTTCTGCGACTAAGATTCTTCCTGTATGTTCTTCATCCGGGAGAGAACTTCGAACTCTACGAAATTCCGTAAGCCTTCTGAATACAGTAGTATGATGTGGAGCTTCGTTTCCAAATGCTAATTGTAGATGTTGAAGGCATTGTTTTTTATTCAACCCCACTTTGAAGTCACAGAAAATCTGAGCTCGATAATGCTCTCGCATCAACTCCATTTTCCTTTCTTTCAAAATGTATTCTATGTTAGATAAATTGCAATTGTTGCCACAAATTATCGTCTGCGACCATAAAACAGTTCAAACTTTTAACATTTTTTTTCTCGCCTATCGTCTGCCACTGTCTCAAAATTTCAGAGTAACCCTCATCGTATAGGAAAATAATACGGAAAAAAAAAAAATTTATAAATATTTTATGCGATTTTAAAGGCAATTTGTCCTTTTGAATACGCTGCTCAAAACAATTAAAGAATATTGTAAGTTTTGTATAAAATAAAGATATAAGCTTTTTTTTTTTTTTTTTTTTTTTTTTTTTTTTTTTCCGAAAATGGAAGAAGAGAATCACAAATGCAAATTTTTCTGATTTTCAAACTGTAGAGTATGATAATTTTGAGTTCGACGTCAAAAACGTCGCTTCAGCGGCAGCGAATGAAATTGGACTTTCAACTGAATAAAAGACAATGAAGACAAGGATGATCGGCAATTTATCTAACATTTAGTGACTGCTTTGTTTCGATGAGTACGGTGTCTCAGCGAAGTCATTTAACGGATTCAGAAGCTTGGAGAGTTGTCGGTAGGTTAGAAGGGGGCCAAACTCAAGCCGAAGTAGCGCAAGCCATTGGAGTGTCACATAGTGTGATTTCCAGGATCTGGAACCGGTTTTTGGCGACTGGAAGTGCAGGCCGAAGACCAGGGCAAGGTCGTAGACGGGCAACAACGCCCATTGAAGATCTTTATTTAGTGTTAACGGCTCGGAGACACCGGAATATGAACGCTACTCTTCTCCAACAACACCTTAGCTCGGTTACTGGCACCACGGTTTCAACTCAGACTGTCCGAAACCGGCTCCATGGTGTAGGTCTGTATGCTCGCCGACCAGGGGCGTAGCCAGAAAATTTTCATGGGGGGGGGGGGGGTTACGACTACTGCAACTCACATATATGCATACATGTGTGTGATAAAGGAGTGAAGAATATACATTTTGTAAAGCAAAAAATTGCTCATGGGGGGTTATGACCCCCCCCCTAACCCCTCCCCCTTGGCTACGCCTCTGTCGCCGACCGATGGTATGTGTTAGGCTAACATCAAGGCATCGTCGCGACTGCAGGGAGTGGGCAACAGAGCATGTGAACTGGAGGAGAAATGAATGGAGCAATGTTCTTTTTTCTGACGAGTCCCGTTTTTCAGTTCATCCTGATAATAGGCGTATTTCCATCTGGAGGGACCGTGGCAGTAGGAATAATCCTGCGTTCGTGCACGAAAGTGTCAGCTTTGGCGGTGGGGGAGAGTTGGTGTATGGTGGCATCTCCATTGACGGGCGCACAGACCTCTACATCATTCGAGATGGACCTCTGACTGGTCGCCGATATAGGGATGAGATCCTCAGACCTATTGTAGTCCCTTACGCTGCAGCAATCGGAGATGACTTCATTTTAATGGATAACTGCAGGCCACATCGTGCTAACCCGGTGGAGGATTTACTTTTCGAGGAAGGAATCGTACGAATGGAATGGCCAGCGTGTTCTCCAGACATGAATCCAATAGAGCACGTTTGGGACGCTCTGGGTCATTGCTCTCACCGGAGTGTTTTTAAATGTTAACTACCCGACATTTGTGAAATCGTATTTTAAAATTGTTTGAGTGTTTCAGATTGTTTATTTTGTTTTAGTTATAACCGTTTATTTTGAATTCGTTTAACCGGATCAGGCCCGGACTGGCTCCTTTGGGGGCCCTCGGCTAGAGAATGAAAAGGGGCCCCCTTACTGATCAATTCTGAGGGAATAGAATATTAGAATATGCAATATTTGGAATTTGGTCTTACGTATCTAAAAACGACATTCAACTATTTTAAAACTTTTGGTCCCCCTGACATTTTCAGGGAGCCCCCTCGAGCCGCAAGGTTCCTGGGGTCCTCCGCTGCACCACTGCGTAAAGACGTAAGATTACTGGAAAATAAAGAATCCAATTACTCGGATATAGATATCAAATTACTCTAATTATAAAGAAGTATATCCATTTTGGGGGCCTCTCGGGGGGCCCTCATGAGTCGGGGGCCTCGGCAATCGCCGACCAGCCGACCTGGCCAGTCCGGGCCTGAACCGGATGGATTTTGATTTCAACGTTGTTGGATCATAACTTTTATTTCGATTATTGTGGGACTTTGTCATAAGCATTTGTTTAATTTTGAATTCGTTTAACCGGATGGATTTTGATTTCAACGTTGTTGGATCGTAACTTTTATTTAGATTGTTTTGGGACATTTGTTTTGTTTTTGTCAAAAATTGCCGACGAGTAAGGTAGACTTCGTGCCTATGCTAACTGTGTCAGTCAGTCTATTGACTCCGCGTCTGTGCAGTAGCGTAGCCAGGATTTAATTTCGGGGGGGGGGGGGGGAATCAAATTGTAAGCTAAAGTTGAATTGTAAACTAAGTATCAAACTGTAAGCTAAGTAAAGGGTCCCATTTCGGGGGAGGGGGCTACAGCCCCCCTCTTGGCTACGCCCCTGCGTCTATGATTTTATTTTTTCAAAATTAGAATCTTGTTACTCTGAACTTAGAATTTCTTTCTGTTGAATTTATAGAGTTCAGAGTTGTTGAAACACGACTCCAATTTAAAAAAAATAAAATCATAGTCGCGTAGTTATTAGACTGACGCAGTTAACATCCACCTCCCTCTCTTCTGTGTTCGCGTTGCGGCAGGAAGACTGATTATTATACTGACGACTGGACTCTAGTAGCTGCATAGGTATTAGCGATAAATGACTGTTAGAACACAGACATGTAGAAGGGACATGTATCAGGTGTGGCCATTGCGCACGGCCCGCGCGAGCGAGAATATTGAATTAAAAAATATATACTATAACGGACAAACTATTGAGCTTTCATTCAGCTGGTCGCCGGAAGCGAGTAGCCCGTAGGTTGCACTTTTTAGTCGCGAAGAGGCCGTCGGCTGACCAGCTGGTCGCCGGGGACGGCCCCTCAATGAAACGCGAGAAAGAGGCCCGTACGTTGCATAGGCTGGACGTGAAGCGGTCGGACCAGCTGGTTGCCGAAGGCAGACAGCCCGTAGGTTGCAAATTTCGGTCGCGAAGAGGCTCATGCCGTAGGTTGCACAAGCCAGTACCGAAGCGGCCTGTGTGCTCTAGGTTGCACATTTTGGCCGCGAAGCGGCCATCGACGGCCAAAACTGGTCACCCAAGGCGCCTAGTTACATATAGAACTTTTGTTTTAAACGTTACTCAGCATCAATCAAGGAAACTGTTTATTCCTATTTGCTCCCGAGATATTTTATATTCAGGATTACTCCTAATTTCAATTCTAACGACCACTTAAAAAGCTTATTAAAACTTAGTTAATTTAGTTTGAAATATATATGTTTATTTGTTGAGACAAAATTTTATCTTAGTTGCGAGGCGCTGTTGCATTAGAGCATAATTATTGTAATCTCATTAACTGATCTAAAAAATACACAGATTCAAATATAAATTTCTGTCGATATTGCTTTTTCTTTAAGGAGGTTCGAAGATAATTTGTGGTGTAACGGAAACTGGGAAGAACTGCATGTCTTTTTCCCAGCTGTACTATGCACTTCTGCTCTCGGTTAACCCATAAGTGTTATGAAAGGCCCGGGGGAAAAAATTAAACGTGTAATAGGTCCTTGCAGCGATAAAGCTTGGGCACATGTATTGCAAATTACTGTATTCAAGAATTTTTTTCTGAAAGTTGCATGGAACCTTAAAAGTTTACTGCTGTTAAAAGCGCATATTACTGCTTGTGAAGAAGCAGTATTCATCTTTAGCGATGAATGGTTTATCTTTAAGACGCGTGCGGTCTTTAACCCTCTGAAGCGCAAGCATTTCCATGTAATTATAGAAGACCAACTGGATAGACTGCCCAATGCTGAAAAAGTGCAGCTGTTGCCATAGATCCATTTAACTCCCATCAACATGGCGGTCGATCGAATAGCCCATCTGACGTCACAGAGCTAAAGACATTTTCTGACGCAGCTGCTTTTACAGCTTTGAGACCATTTAACCATATTTTTTGCGGCTAGCAGTGAAAGCAGCGAAATAAGATGATTTCATTCCAGAAAAATTCCATTTTATTTGAATGTGATCCTATTTAATTTAGGTTGACACTGGAAAAGGCCGAATGGATAAGACACTGGACATTGGTCGATGGCTGAAGTGTGCAAGTTCAGGGCTCTAGCCTACCGCGCGCTGTAGATCTAATGCTATGGACGGTTTTCTCCAGATTCAACCCTTTGAGGCGCAACCCTTTCCCAATGCTGAAAAAAGGGCAGCCGTCGCCATCGCTCGACTTAGCTACCAGCAAGATGGCGGACGATCGAAACGTTCATCGCGTGCCACAGATCTAGAGACCCTTTTTTGACGACAGCTGGCTGTGCCCGCGCTGCACAGCCAGCTGTCGTCAAAAAAGGGTCTCTAGATCTGTGGCACGCGATGAACGTTTCGATCGTCCGCCATCTTGCTGGTAGCTAAGTCGAGCGATGGCGACGGCTGCCCTTTTTCCAGCATTGGGCTATCTATCCAGCTGTTCTCCTCGCAATCTTCCATTTTTCAGCAGATGTCAGTGCTTTTAAGAATAATCGTGACCATTTTTTTTACGGGAATTTGCGTGCTATAAAGTAAAGGATTCTCGTGGAGCTATGCCACCCGCAACTATTTTTATAGAAATCAAATCATAATCTTCATGACTGGCAACAGTCAAAACGTCAGAGTGTGGTGTTCCCAGAGCGGGAACACTGCGCGTTAATGGGTTAAACGAAGGCGCCTCTAATTTATAATTGCTTCCTCTCCACACCATATGCTGCAAAATTTGAACTCCTCCTTTTGTGAATTTACCTGCCTTTGAATGGCTCGACCCGATGTATTGGAAGACGGAGAGTACATGTGCACAAATGCGCCAAATTATGTACCGCATTTCGGCACACTGCAACACTTAGCAAAAATCTTAACGTGATGCACCCAGCATCCCAGAACTATATATATGGCAGGGGAGGGGGGTGTTAGTGATTGCCTCGGAATTTGTACAGGGCTAACCCTCTCCACTCCCGGTTCGTGGGGGTATTTTATTTTGCAAGTAGTTATTTTTAGACTTGAGAAGGGATCGATCGAGGAAAGAAAAGTTATTTCATAGCGACGAGAGGGCGCCCCGGTACCGGCGCCCTCCACCATTGATAAAAGTGATTTCAGAATTTTCAGAATGATCTCGAGTGAAGGGATGGTGATGTTACCAAAGCAACCGGTTGGAATGAATGGGGAATTTCGCACCTGGGAAGAGAGAAAGAAAAAAAGCAAAATGTCATGTTCTTCGTAGACTAATTTCTTCATGCGTCTGATGCATTTTCTTCATGGGAGGGAAATATAGGAGAGAAAATATGAATACATCAAAGTGTAACGAATTTGGTTACGTAATACAATACCCCTCTGAAATGGGAAAGCAGAGACAGTAAGAAATAGGCGATAAGAAAAATAGATTATGCCGAAACAATCGATTATAAAACACTTTCAAACATCCTCTTACTACTACTTAATACTGTTGAGCTCAGAGCCTGATCATAGGTGGTCGAGGCAAGAGGTTATTTTGGGACCCCTATACTATCACAAGCATTTTAACTTATTTTTGTTTGCTGTTGCATTTTCCCGACATAAAAATAAAACATTTTTAAAGAATACTAAAATTGAATTAAAAATTAATTACCTATTTATTTATACTTATTTAGAACAAGACTATGCATTTAAAAGTGAATTTAATATTTTTTTAGTCCGTTTGTAGAACCGTAACATCTTTTGGACCTCTGATTTTAATATCTCGGTTTGTCTCTGGGAAGCACGATAGGGTTTGTTATCGGTATCTTATCGGTTTATCGCTAATTAAAGTAATGTCGTGTTCTACTAAGTTGGTGGTACCGGGTAGAGATGAGTTCGGGCTCATTTTTTGAAGCCCGAGCCCGCCCGAGCCCGAAGACTTTTAATCCGAGCCCGGCCGAGCCCGAGCAATATTATTAAAGTTGGAGCCCGAGCCCGAAATTTCAGCTAAATACAAATGAAATTAACTACTTCATTAAGAGGATACAATAAATTTTGGAGCTTCACACACCTTCTAGTCCCCCGTGCTGCTATTTTTTGAAATAAGTACGTCTATTTATCCCATGAATCACTTTTTAAAATCTGTTTCAAGGAGTATGTTCAACAAAGGAGAAATTTTTCACGAGCCCGAGCCCGAACGCAATTGTGAATTACAGAGCCCGAGTCGGGCCCGGGCTCGGGCTCGGGCTCGGGCTTTCGAGCTCGGGCTGAGCCCGTCTCAACTCTAGTACCGGGGTCATTAGAGAAACCGCATGGATGCGCTTATTCAAGGAATGGCAATTACGAGGCACGGGAGCAAAGTTTCTCACTCCAAGTAATTTTCTTGATACACCAAAAAGTTCGAAAGTTTCATTCCTTCATCATGAAATAAAAAATGTTATCGAATCTATATTTTGTGATAATGACCATATATATGGCCATTATATGGCCATACCATACGTTTTCAAAAACTACTAACTTCTTATTTGTTGATCCACGAGTCTTAAAGACCATTGAATTAGGAGAACAGAAAATAAATCTCCATTTTATTGTTAAAAATTAAGTCCATTTATTGTTAAAAATTATACTATAGATATTACAAAGGAAATTTGGTTGCAAAAAAATTTATTACAGTATATATGAATATGTAATAAATCATGATAACAATCCATCGGGAGATTTGGGGGCCCTTATTTTTCCGGGGCCCCGGGCTATTGCCCCGCATGCCCGTGTGATAATCAGGCTCTGGTTGAGCTGTTCATTTCTATCGTTGAAAAGACGCCCACCTTCGGTGCCCATCGCTGCTTCCCAACAAGGATCTTAGAACACTCCTGCTAAATTTCGGGAGGGGAAGGGTATCTAAAATCCATGATCCCCTCTCCCCCCCCTGGCTATAGCCTTGTAATTGATAAATATCTGTTTTGGCTGAGACAAACAAGCAATCCAAAATCATTAACACTTTTCAAATTTTCTTGCAAAATGTTTAACCCTTTATCGCGCAGTGATCCCGCTCTGGGAACACCAAACTCTGACGTTCTGACTGTTACCAGTCACGAAGAATAGATTGGATTTCTATAAAAAATAGTTGCGGGTGACCTAGCTCCACGAGAACCCTTTACTTTTTAGTACGTCATTTCGCGTAAAAAATGATCACGATTATTTTTAACAGCACTGACATCTGCTGAAAAATGGAAGAATGCGAGACCAGCTGGGTAGATTGCCCAATGCTGAAAAAAGGGCAGCCGTTCATCGCGTGCCACAGATCTAGAGACCATTTTTTGACGCAGCTGGCTGTGCTCCACGCACATCCATCGTCCGCCATCTTGCTGGTAGTTAAGTCGAGCGATGGCAACGGCTGCCCTTTTTTCAGCATTGGGAAAGGGTTGCGCCTCAAAGGGTTAAAACAAACAATAACTATCTATAATCGACTGAAAGAATTTTAGCCATTGCGTGTAAAAGTACGAGTATATTGAGAGTCATCGGAATTATACGTGTATGCTAAGTTTCAGCGCGATCTTACTATATAGAAATTGGGTTAAAATTTGTATGCAAATTTTGAACTGTAACGACATAATTAACAGAACATGCTTATAAAGGTTTGGAAAAAAAGAAATTAACAAGGGACAAAACAAAAAAATTAAAGAAAGAAAAAGCAATTGTCCATGATGAATGGTAATTTTTGTTAAATTGGACTTTTTGGTGGCGACTTGGTTAGATTAGATTTATACGGACAAAAGCATTTTTATTGGTAAGTAGATTAGTAATATACGGACAAAAGCATTTTTATTGGTAAGTAGATTAGTAATATACGGACACAAAGCATTTTTATTGGTAAGTAGATTAGTAATGTACGGACAAAAGCATTTTTATTGGTAAGTAGATTAGTAATATACGGACAAAAGTATTTTTACTTGTTCTCGGTACAATTTGAACTTTCGCGGGTAAAATACGATTGACACCTAGTTCATCGCGCTTTACCAAATTGACCGCGGCTACAGAATGATGCACGACATCGAAAATGTATTTCCGTGGAAACCAACTGATGGTTGCGAATAAAATACGATTTTCGGAACAAAACATTAAATAAATAAAACTTGGCAGTTCGAGCCTCGACAGGGGAAGACCCCCCTGAACCCCCTAATTTTTTAGTTTCATTATTGCCATATTAAAACGATATTAATTGACTATGTCATTTTATTTCTCATCTTTCGTGTATTTCGCCTGGTAACCCTATGTTGAAATTTTTAGGATTGTAACCTATTTATAGAAAAATACATGTGATTCCTATTCTACAGCTTACGAAATATTGTAACAATAGATTAAAGCTGCTGTGAACTAATAATATTTAAATATATGTAAAATTATGTCGCATTTTTATGTCGCATTTTTGGGACAATTTTCAATAAAGGGGGTCAGAGATAAAATGAGATTGCCATTAATAAAAAACTAATTTAAAGTATCGAAAAAAGAAAAACAGTGATATTGAGTTTCAAAGGAATTATACATGTATGCAAAGTATGAGGTCAATCGGGCGATAGGAAGTGGATTTAAATGTTACAAATGTTGGACTGGAAAGACACAGCAAGCTAATGAAAAGCTTGGGAAAATATTGGCACAATAGCAAAAACAGACTAGCTTTTGAAGAGAAATGAAGTGACAATCTTAGGAAAGTCATTACAAATCTGTAAAGCCGAACCGCACACCGACGTATTCCCAGCCTATTTTATTTTCATTGGCACTAGCCCCAGTAACACAACTATATAGTTCAAAAGTCGCTCTCTGAACATCTTTGAAAGTTCTGTGAAGGTTTTTTTTTTTTTTTTTTTGAGTGTCTTTTGAACTAGTTGTACTACTAGCATAGCTGCCAGCCTTCCCGATTTCTTCGGGAGATTTCCCACCACAATTTTTAAACAGTTTTATTTTACATTAAATTTTTGGCGTTATTTTAAGTATGAATTGCTGGGTAAAAATTAGTGGTGGGAAATCTTCCGAAGAAATCGGGGAAATTGGGACCTATGAACTACGGAGCTGACAGTAGAACTGTGACAACAACATCCAATTTCCTATACCTGGAATTTTTGCATCATAAAAGTATTAAATTTCGTATGAAAGTGACTTCCAAAATCTCTCTTTCCGTCCTACAAGATTTTCATATTAATTGATCGATTTTTAAAAGGCAATAAGAAAATAAGAAATATTTCCTGTATTTTTGAAAGCTGATCACTCAATAAAAAAGTTAGAATGGTGATGTGAGAATTTAAAAACGATACGCAATTAGCACTGTTTGTTAGATGCTATATAGAGAATCACAAGTTTGCATTTTTTTTTTTTTGGATTTTTGTGCTCAAACTCTCAACATTACATATATGCCATATGCGATGTATGCACAGGTTCTGCTACTGTTTTTTTTTTTTTTTTTTTTACTTAGGAAAAGCGTTAACGATAAAGCTACCTTTTACATCAGAGGATATTTTGAAAAAAGGGTGATAATAACTGAGCTAATATCAAAGCCTGTACATTAATATGCAAGACCGTTTTGAAACATGCTTGACAGCCGTTAAGAAACTGTTTGTTGTGCTTCTCGAATTTGATAAGAACATTTAAACATGATAAAAAATAAAAACAAAAATGTGAAAATTCTTTTCTTCTCTTAGATACTCTACGTCCCAGTATTGAATTGGATTAATAGATCACTTTTATCGAAACGGTTAACATGTTTAGCATCACGAGCTTCAATCAAACTAAACTTTTATCTATACGTAGAGACTTTCAAAGAGTTTACCTACCCATTCTCCGCATTCAAAGATAACGAAAGTAGGGAGGTGACTATAAAGTCAGTTATAAGTCAATCGGGGATCAGTATTATCATGCGGCCTTATGTATGTGTGTTTCATCTTTAAAAAAGAAACTTAAAAAGTGTAAAAGCGCTATTGCGTTATCAAACATGGCCCTTAGATTTCAAAAATACCTGGATAACAGGGACTTGCCTTGAGGGTTCTTCCGAAGCCTATACATTTTTATGAGTTTTTTTTTTTTTTTTTAATCCTTCAAGAGTAATAAAAGCACAGTCCTTTTTCAGTTCTTCATAACCTGTATTATTACATTATAACACACCCTAAAAAGTACACATTAGTAGAGAAAAATTAATCTTTTTCACAGCACTCAGGCTGTTTCTATTAATTTACAACCTTTTACTCCAGATTTTTTTATTAATCAAAAACACACCATTTCGTAAAAAACAGGGCTTAAGCTATGAAAAAAATAAAGTTCTGTTAGACTCTCGATTGTTTTATAAAAAAAGAAGGATATTTTAAACTTCATTTTAAAATCTGAGATTGTCTAATAATGCTTAATTTACTAAATTTCTACGAGTAGTATACGAGGATACAGCTCCCTACGCCTTCACCTCCATGCAAGATGGATTGAAAGCAATGAGATAAACTAAGGGAAATTTTCCGTTCTATGAGCATAGTTTTCAGTCAGTTCGATTTTTTTTTTTTTCCTCTTTCGTCCCCTAATTTTATGTGGTCCTGTGGGGATGCATCTCTTGCTTTCCTAAAGCACATCTCACTAGGATAATCCCAAGGAAGTTCCTCCTCTAGTATTTGGTAGAAGAGTTTTCTATGTGAACTTATATAGCAACGAGTTTTAACGTGCAATCTATTAGTCTCTTCACTTCTTTCTCTGTAAACAGGGGATAACATTTTATCAAAGCGGTTCATCAAAATGTACTTTGCAGTTGAAATTTAAGATACTTTGCTGTGTTGCTGTTATTCTCAGCATCAAAAGCATTTACATTCATAAAAACGGCATAAAAGTTCTTTTACTTTTACCTTCAATAAAAATTCCCTATTCAGTCAGGGCCGGCTTTACCATTAGGCGAACCTAGGCGACCGCCTAGGGCCGCCCATTAAAGGGGGCCGCCGATCAAATAATTTTCAATAAAAATCTAAATGCATGTTTTTTTTTGTTTTTTTTTTACCATTCCCAGTTTTTGCCTATAGCCGCTAATGACTGATTCTTGAAAGAAGCTTCTTTAACGATCTCGAAATAATTTGCAACCTTCACAATTTTTCTAATCGGGGTTTCTTTTGTCGGTTTTTGATGCAGAAGATTTAACAAATAATAGTGATTAGCACTTGAAAGGCAAATGTATGAATGCAAAAAGACTGCTTACAAATAAAAACACAGAAAAAGATGTTGATGGAATGAACCTTTTTACGGAGCTCAGTACTTTTAGAAACATCGCAGCAGATAATATGTCTCCTGCAAGTACTTTAAAATATTTACTTGAAACAGGATTGGATGAAGTTTTACCGAATTTATGCATCATACTGAGAATTTTATTAACAATGCCTATGACTGTTGCATCTGCTGAACGCAGCTTTTCAAAACTAAAGCTCATTAAAACTTACTTAAGATCAACTATGTCTCAAGAAAGGTTAGTTGGATTGTCTCTAATATCAATTGAAAATGACATTGCGCGTTCACTCAATTACACGGAGTTAATTGATGAATTTGCAAATAAAAAGGCCCGAAAAATCCCGTTATAAAATATGCCACTAAACAATCTTCTGAAGAAGATTTAATGCATTATTTGGTTTTTGATTCTTCAGCTGAGTAAATATAAAAGCCAATAGTTCAAATTATTTCTGGGAATGAGTCTTCACCAACCAGCAGAAGATTCTTCCATTGACTGATATTACACTAATCCATTACACTAACACGATTGACTGATATAAACCCTAAAAACAAACTAGCAAATAATCTTTTTTGCCAATTCACGATCAACTGTAAATTAGCTATTTTTAGAAATGTATACTTCTTTTTTACTATTAAAATTTAATAATTTCTATTCATATTTTTTAAATTATGTTTTGTTTGCATTATTTTAATGTGTCCTAAAGGAATCAAGAACTGGTTTATTAAACTAAAGCTTAACAATCGTATTTTATATTGGTCCTAACCAAGATAAATTAAACAAATAAGCAAAAAAAAAAAAATTATTGTATAAATCAGAGGTTTCCAAACTGTGTGTGAATATTTTTTCACAATGAGTGAACCTATTATAAATGTATCAATGCATTTATGTAAATGTACGTATGTGTGTATGGAGGCATTAATGTTTGAAAATGTGTACAGGGCCGCCTATCTTGATTTTGACCAGGGCCGCCTTATTTGACTTTGCCTAGGGCCGCCAAATTTCTAAGGCCGGGCCTGTATTCAGTATACATTTTTATAATTTTTGTGAATATAAAAATTAGCAAGTTTAAATTTCGGAAAAGAAACTAATAAAATTTATCGCCAATGCGCAATCCTGGTTGTCATGGATTTAATGTTGGAAAAGTGTTACATTCTGGAATCCAAGTGTTATTTAAGTTACTTTCAGCCAATGTCCACTTTTTTTTGGTAAAATCTTATTTTAATTAACTCAGGATACCCCCACCCCCTTTCCTACGTGTATTAGTTAATTGAATACACTCTTTTTTTTTTTTAAATTTTTCGTAGCTGGTTCTTTTCTTTCTGACTATCCATATTTCAGTTGATTACTGACTGTATTGTATACTCTTTCAGCTTATTTCTTGAAAGAGTCAGAAAGTGTATCTCTTTAGATCCGGTCTCTCCGATTACTAATTACCCTCGGGATTCCTACATGGTGTTTGCGTGTGCCCAAAGAGCTATTGTATAGTTTTTTTTTTTTTTTTTTTTTTTTTTGGCAATGCAACGTGGAGTATATGACCCACTAGCTATTCTTTGGTGAAGGGTGTAACCGCATATAGTAGACTTGTGACTACGTCAGACGAGCCTACTTAAGTTGTATATATTACATCATTAAGTGAGCATCGAAGAGAATAAATTGGATCATGTAAAAGAAGATCATTTCGATATCAGATAGCCCATTTCGATATCAGATAGCAAGCAAAATACGAAACATCGCTTTTCGATTATGTTACTGTGTGTATTGGGGTTGTGGCAAGCCAACACGAGAGGTACCTGCCCAGGGAAGCTTTGCCTTAGGCGGAGGACTTTTAACCGGCGGAGGACTTTCAACCCTTTGAGGCGCAACCCTTTCCCAATGCTGAAATGCCTTCCCAATGCACAGCCAGCTGCCGTCAAAAAAGGGTCTCCAGATCTGTGGCACGCGATGAACGTTTCGATCGTCCGCCATCTTGCTGGTAGTTAAGTCGAGCGATGGCAACGGCTGCCCTTTTTTTCAGCATTGGGCAATCTATGCAGCTGTTCTCGCGTTCTTCCATTTTTCAGCAGATATCAGTGGTGTTAAAAATAATCGTGACCATTTTTTTACGGAAAATGACGTGCTTAAAAAGGAAAGGATTCTCGTGGAGCTATGTCACCTGCAACTATTTTTATAGAAATCAAATCTATTCTTCGTGACTGGTGACATTCAAAACGTCCGAGTTTGGTGTTCCTTGAGAGGGAACACTGCGCGTTAAAGGGTGAAGGATACGATTGCATTAAACCAAAACCGTTGTATTAATCCATCTGCATTCGTGAGAAACAATTTAAAATGTAATAATTTGTGTTGCATATCGTTTAGATATCTAACGGTATGTGGTATTTAGTCGTTACCTTTATCTGATCACATAGCAAAAAGATTGAATTAATCCACGCTCATAATAAATAAAATTAAATCCAAAAAATTTTATTATCTGTAAAATATTTTGTAATCTGTTTTAATCCGCACCCTGAAGAATGATTTTATTAAAAATAGCAAATTAATAATTTAAGCTTAATGCATCAAGCGTATTTATGATTCCCTACTGAGCTTCTAACACAGCCCCCGCCCCCCGTCTTCAAAGATTTGGACTTAAACAGGATTTCATCAAATTCCTGAGTTTGTTTTAGTAGAAAAAGTTATCCATTCATCACAAAATTATTCTACTTAAATGTAAGTGCATACGTAATATTTTAAATATTTCAGCTACCAATCGATTAAGTTTTCTTTTATCTACTTCCATATCTATGTGCACAATCATAAGCGTAGAGTCGGGGGGGGCGGAAGTTGGGGGGGGGAGGCATTGGGACACATGGTCTTCCCGTTTTGTCTCGAAATCTTCCGATTGAAATATTTGTTTTGAAATTTTAACCCATTCGTGCCTGGATATTTTTGCGACTTTCTTCGATTTTTGCTAACACCAGCAGTAATTGATAAATTTCTGATGTCAACTTTCGAACAAGGGATGATTTCATTTAAAATCATTATGTATAAAAATTGAAATGTCAACATCCTACTTGGCCATATTAAAATATTTTGTGGAATTGAAGTTCAATACTCGCGAATAAAGGCTAGGAAAAATAAATAACGTTTTCGACTACTAGCGAAAATGCCGTCCCAAAAAAGGGACGCTAGGCATAAATGGGTTAAGAAAAATTTCCTACACTTAAACTCGATAATGTGCCGCCTCTCCCTTAAAAAAATCGATTGCGCTACACTTACATACAGTCACTCAGTATTTTCTAGTGCAAATAAACTTTTCAGAACCTTGTAAAGTTCAAAATTTGTTTTTTTTAATACTACTATTCGGTAAAGTTTTCTTTTTTCTTCAAAAAATAAAATATAAAACTTACACAATCATACAGGGTGATTCAAAATTATAGGTTCAAAATGTGAGGGGTGGTAGAGATAGCCAAGACAGTTCAGAATTGCCGAAGAAATGTGGCTTCGAAACGGCGACTTCGTGTATCAGTTAATAATGACTTTGCAGAAATCTTCAGGTAATAGTGAACTTTCCGACCATGGTTTGTACAAAAGTAATTCATCTTTTACTGGAAGCACTAGATTGAAACTGATCATTTACCAGTTCTTTCCATTACATTGATAATATGCTCAGAGAAAAGCCCATTGTCCATGAAACTCCAAAAGAGTACACGAATAGTTCAACATTTCTTTAGCCCTTTAACGCCGTTTCTTTAACCCTTTAACGCCCCCCCATGGTAACGCGCAGTGTTCCCACTCTGGGAACACCAAACTCTGACGTTTTGACTGTTGCCAGTCACGAAGAATAGATTTGATTTCTATAAAAAATAGTTGCGCGGGACATAGCTCCACGAGAATCCTTTATTTTTTAGCACGTCATTTTCCGTAAAAAAATGATCACGATTATTTTTAACAGCACTGACATCTGCCGAAAAATGGAAGAATGCGAGAACAGCTGGGTGCGTCAGCTGCGTCAAAAAAAGGGGCTCTAGATCTGCGTGGCACGCGATGAACGTTTCGATCGTCCTCCATATTGCTGGTAGTTAAGTCGAGCGGCTGCCCTTTTTTCAGCATTGTGAAAGGTTTGCGTCTCAAAGGGTTAAAATTGATTATTAACGGTTACATGAAGACGCCGTTTCCGATCCCACCATTGCTACGTGAATGTAAACCGTCTTGATTCACCTTATACCTTTCGGATTTGTGATTTTGGATCACTCTGTGCATAATTTCTCTCCATACACAATTAATTTTAGAAACAAATTATCAGGAAAATATCACTCGCACTCAGAGTTGTAACTACTACGTTGCCAACTTTTTAAAAAAAAATTCTATCAAAAAGTCTCTAAAACTTACAAAAAGAACGCACAAATGCACTTAGGTTAAAATGTCACATTAGCAATTCAAAACCTTCTTATGTATCTTTGGAAGATCCGATTTCAAAAAAAAAAAAGAAAAAATTGGTCTTCAATGTAACGGTTTTTTAAATTCTGGGGTCCTTGAAAGTTGGGAAAACCTAACTTAGGTTACAGTTTACAGTCCTTCAAGTGGCTCAGTACCACTCTGTTTTGAGAAAGTACCACTCTGTTTTGAAACTTACAAAAAGAACGCACAAATGCACTTAGGTTAAAATGTCACATTAGCAATTCAAAACCTTCTTATGTATCTTTGGAAGATCCGATTTCAAAAAATAAAGAAAAAATTGATCTTCAATGTAACGGTTTTTAAATTCTGGGGTCCTTGAAAGTTGGGGAAAACCTAACATAGGTTACAGTTACAGTCCTTCAAGTGGCTCAGTACCACTCTGTTTTGAGAAAGTACCACTCTGTTTTGAAACTTACAAAAAGAACGCACAAATGCACTTAGGTTAAAATGTCACATTAGCAATTCAAAACCTTCTTATGTATCTTTGGAAGATCCGATTTCAAAAAAAAAAAAAAAAAAAAAAAATTGGTCTTCAATGTAACGGTTTTTAAATTCTCGGGTCCTTGAAAGTTGGGAAAACCTAACTTAGGTTACAGTTACAGTCCTTCAAGTGGCTCAGTACCACTCTGTTTTGAGAAAGTACCACTCTGTTTTGAAACTTACAAAAAGAACGCACAAATGCACTTAGGTTAAAATGTCACATTAGCAATTCAAAACCTTCTTATGTATCTTTGGAAGATCCGATTTCAAAAAATAAAGAAAAAATTGATCTTCAATGTAACGGTTTTTAAATTCTGGGGTCCTTGAAAGTTGGGGAAAACCTAACATAGGTTACAGTTACAGTCCTTCAAGTGGCTCAGTACCACTCTGTTTTGAGAAAGTACCACTCTGTTTTGAAACTTACAAAAAGAACGCACAAATGCACTTAGGTTAAAATGTCACATTAGCAATTCGAAACCTTCTTATGTATCTTTGGAAGATCCGATTTCAAAAAATAAAGAAAAAATTGGTCTTCAATGTAACGGTTTTTAAATTCTCGGGTCCTTGAAAGTTGGGAAAACCTAACTTAGGTTACAGTTACAGTCCTTCAAGTGGCTCAGTACCACTCTGTTTTGAGAAAGTACCACTCTGTTTTGAAACTTACAAAAAGAACGCACAAATGCACTTAGGTTAAAATGTCACATTAGCAATTCGAAACCTTCTTATGTATCTTTGGAAGATCCGATTTCAAAAAATAAAGAAAAAATTGATCTTCAATGTAACGGTTTTTAAATTCTGGGGTCCTTGAAAGTTGGGGAAAACCTAACATAGGTTACAGTTACAGTCCTTCAAGTGGCTCAGTACCACTCTGTTTTGAGAAGCATACTACGACCGAGTCACATAATGTAGCCTCTCCGTCTTTTTAATGTTTACATTACTGGAAATAATAAAACTAGGATCTTTTCTTAAAAGTACTCATTGAGATGTTTCTGCAAATTACAGCCTCTGATATAAAAGAGGGAATGACTGGAGAACTGAAACTGCTAGTGATCGCCGGAAAGTCTTCACATATTTAACTTGCACGTTCTCCTTGGTTTAATTCTCTCCTTGTATTAGCGGAATTACGCACAGGTGTTATCAGCCTTCGAAGTTTAATTGAATTGTAGTCATTCAACTGATGTCATATGATGAAATTTTCAATTCATTTACTAAATGGGGGGGTGGGTTATTGCCTCGGAAGCAGGGACGTACCCAGACAAAAATTTCGGAGGGGGTCCAAACGGTGAAAAAGGCCGAATTTTTCACAAAAAGACTTCATCATTCTTATTTTGTTCAAAAAAAAAAAACTGAAATTTCGGGAGGGTCCGGACCCCCTGGACCACCCCTCCCTGGGTACGTCCTTGTCCGGAAGCGAACCAATTTCTTTCCATGTACTACATACTTCATTTCCCTTATCAGGAATTTGCTTACTCACACATTACCTAAAAACCCTACAAATTACTTAAATTTAAAACAGTGTGGTTCGACCATCATATGTTCATCTACAATTTTCTTTTAAATCGACATTTTTTTTTTCTCCTACTAAAAATAATTGCAATATTTTTAACGTATGATTGCGTTCCTCCATAGCAGGCCTATGTAAATAAATAATTGTTTTTCAAACATCGTTGCTGTAGTTACAGGGTTACTTCAAAATTGGTTTTCTCGGACTGGCATTTCTCGGACTCAAAAACCAGATTATTCAGGAACCAGACCACACTCAAGCACGTGATAGGTATTAACATAACTTGAAAAATTCAAGTATGCCAGTCAGCTGGTTTAAATTTCGAAATTCTAATTATTTTAGAAGATGTTAACAAAAAATTCCAAGAAAAGCATCATGGTTGCCAAGCTTGCGGTTTTCGGCCGCATTAAATAATTCAGGTTCTTGAATCTAAGAGCTAGTCAGAAATGCCAAAATAATTGAATAATCTTGAATTTTAATCAAACTATCATCTGCATACGTAAAGAGCCATAATTAATTGTTTTAGGTAACAGAATAAGGATTTATTACAACAAAATATACCTAATTGAGAATTTTACGGAAAAAAGGTGAGCAAAGATAAGTAATCCTATACGTGAATAAATCCCGTATTAGTCTCAAAAAAAAAAAAAAAAAAAAAACTATGAAACCTGATTTTTTACGTTTTATTTAATATTTTTAGAAATTAATCTTTCAAAACTAATACATATTTTGTAAATACGGAAAAATAATGTTCAACAGCTTGACATAAATAAAACCTCCAAAATTATTTCCTAAAATTTAACACACTCTCTTTGTGAAATAGAAAATGTGAAACAGTATATTATACTGGATATATTCAAGTAAACCTCTACAGTCCTTTTCTGCGCCTAGCAATTTCTCATTGTATCTATTCCTGAGGCGAGCAGAACCATTATTTTCATTTCTACGGCCAACTTGTAATTTCCTCTAACAGCTGGAAAAACGAACTGGCGAAAATAATGGAACCATTACGTATGTTGGGTCAGTTTAGACCTCCAGGGACCCGGCTGCATTTGGCACTTCGGCAACCTTTGACATTCAGTCGATTATGGCACAAGTGTTGTGTGTATTTGTAAATTAAATGTTCGCTCTGCGAAACTATTCTGGGGGCGAGGATGGTCAAGTATGTTTTACATTTGACATTTGTTTAACGATAACGCTGCTTGGAGATGCGTATTTGGATCACTTAAAAATATCTTTTAATTATTCAAAACAAAAATAAAAAGTTTTCATTTGCAGAAGTACCTTTGCTTCGCTGCAATCATAGAATTTAATTTAAACTGTCATTTTTTTTTTACAAAATGTGAAAAAAAGGCACTTTTGAATAGATTTTTTTTTACATTCATTTTTAGGAAATTTCGTATGCGAATGGTACTGTTATGTTTAACCCTTTAACGCGCAGTGTTCCCGCTCTGGAAATACCAAACTCTGACGTTTTGACTGTTGCCAGTCACGAAGAATAGATTCGATTTCTATTAAAATACTTGCGGGTGACAGAGCTCCACGAGAATCCTTTCCTTTTTAGCACGTCATTTCCCGTAAAAAAAATAGTCACGATTCTTTTTAACAGCACTGACATCTGCTGAAAAGTGGAAGAATGCGCGAACAGCTGGATAGATTGCCCAATGCCGAAAAAGGGGCAGCCGTTGCCATCGCTCGACTCAACTACCAGCATGATGGCGGACGATCGAAACGTTCATCGCGTGCCACAGATCTAGAGACCCTTTCTTGACGAGAGCTGGCTGTCGTCAAAAAAGGGTCTCTAGATCTGTGGCACGCGATGAACGGTTCGATCGTCCGCCATCTTGCTGGTAGTTAAGACGAACGATGGCAACGGCTGCCCTTTTTTCAGCATTGTGAAAGGGTTGCGCCTCAAAGGGTTAAGTCACCGTACACGTTAAAAACTTTTTATTGGATAAAAATATCGATTTTTCAATTTTGCTGAAATGTTAAAATTACATCTTTTAGCTTTCCAAAATCATATAAATTTTATATGTTACTTAGAACCGAAGTTAAAGCTATTTAAATGTTCTTCAAACACCAGATATCTACATGGGTTTAAAACTTACTTCATTCTTCTCAATAAAATTTTACACTTTTCGATTTAGCGCAAAACATCAAAAATTAAAAAATTACCCAAGAAATGGCTTATTTTGCATTCCTGTTTTACAAACAGTAATGAAGGGGATAGACAATTTACATTACTATATATTTTTTAATTTATATTTTGTCTTGTGAAGAATCTTCAGAAATATTTATATATGCAAATGTTTTAAAAGCTGTAGCCTTTCAGAAATTCAGATTATTATTATGCAAATAGTCTATTCCCTGGAAAATGTCATTAGGATCGTTATTTAATAATTTACAGAATATTGGTATAGATTTATTTTTAAATTATCATGTTTTGCAGAAGTGTTAATTTATCAGGCTTTCTTCTCAACCTTCTCTGTCTAAATATACCTTCCAATACAAAATTATTATATATTTTCCATAATTTTTAAGTTATATTTAATAATAAAATGTGCCTCTGAAGTTTAAAATTAAAAAAGTTCTGAAAAAATCCTTCGAACATGTACGGTTACCTTAAAAAGATATGTATATATGAAAACAGGCATAAAAAAGATTAATATTTTTCCATAAATCCATAATCCTGAAATAAAATGAGTCTGGAAGCAATTAAAATAAGGAAAACCCACCCCCTGTTTTTCTAAAACGGTATCTTCTTGCAAAATTTTACCTGCATAGCAGTTAAATCCGAAATAGATCATTTCTAGGAAATCGCATTTATGCTGAAAATGTAATTAAAATTAGTATTATTTCAACATCTGAGTAAAGAATATCGGTTTGTTTCAAAATAGTTTCTAAAAAATTAATTTTCGAGCACAGTGTTTCAGTCACAGTGCTTAAAAAATTGTATTTGAGAAAAACAAAATTAACAAAAATATGTTATTAAAACAGGGTTATCATTATGAAATTTTAATCAGGATTATGATACAGAAATGAACATATTTTTTTTATGAACAGTATTTTTTTAAGAATAAATCGTGACAACTCATATGTTTAACGACGTATAAGTTAAATTTTGATGTCTGGAAAATATTAAAAGGTTGTTTTTATTAGAAAAAAAAAAAGAGACTGGAGAATATATATATATTACTTATTGATTTTTAAAATTTATGATATTTATGATACATTTCAATGTTCCGTTTATTATCGAAGTTTTGGGCTTGCGTGGTTGACATTGCACCAATGTACAAAATTTGAGAATTATATCCTAAAAAGTGTCAGAGAAATTCTCGAAAGGAAAAAATCATGTCGAATGATAGCATTTCAGGAGTGTACAAAAATTACAAAAGAAAATAATTTTTTCCAGTCTAGCAATAAGTACTTACATTCAAAATCGTATATAGCCATAACCCCCCCTATCATCTTTGTTTAATGATATCTTTGAGACATTTTATAATGAAAGGCTGAAATTTTGTATATCCCCTCATTAGTTATGGGGGGGGATATTTTACTAATTAGGAATTTGTTTGTGTTTGCAAATTTTAAAAGTGCAATTTTTTGAAAATTCACAAGACTAATTTTTTCTTAACGTAGTCGTTTTTCCTTCCTTATTTCGAACATTTTTTCAAATTACATTGCCCCCTTATCTCCAATAGATAAAGAATTAAAGTGTGTTACTAAACCTTTTTGGGACATACTGTATATAGTCATACAGTATGAAAAAAAAAATTCTTTTGGAAAACATACATGGAGAAAAATTATCATGCTATTTTACACGAAGTATGTTTGGCGACCCGCTATTTATTGTACGCGAATTATGTCATGTATTAGGCAGTTATCACGTCATGCATATCAATAGTTAATATAATTATGTATGAACTTTAAAAATAACAGAATTAGCGCTTTAAGGGATTGGATTCGTAGCCGGTAAGTTTTGGGTTCGATTCCGACGTGCGCTTAAAGACCACAGTGTGCATGCGGCGTACATGCACGTTTAATCTGTGGTTCCGAAATTCCTGTTGGCCGTCGCTAGCACTTTCCGAAAGGGTGCCCATATTCAGAAGTCCTCCCAACCTTCTGATGAGGATCCAAATTGTGGCGAGGAAACTCCGGGAAGGACATGTGTAGCTCTAAACGACACATTCAGCGACGTGATCTGCCCTCTCCCGGCAAACAAACTGCTCGTTGCGCAGTAGTATAGTATGTGAAAATAAGATGGTATTGGAAAGTTCGCTGGCATGGTTTTATTTTTATTATTTATTTATTTATGTATGTATTTATTTATTTATTTATTATTTATTTATTTATTATTTCTACTTTCCGAGCATGTACCATGTAAGGAAACTATTGTAATCATGATAAAATTCGACTTCGAGATTGTGGTGTGTTTGCATGTCTGGAGATCATCTGAATTCATTTTTGCTACTTTTACGAGATGTGTGTGTGTGTGTGTGTGTGTGTGTGTGTGTGCTTGTGTCAGTGAACACGATAGCTCCTAAACGGTGATTGAATTCAAATTGGATACATATGTTATAAACCACCACCGTAAGACCGGTATTGATTTTGATGTGTATAGGACTTATAGTTTTTCTACAGGTCTACGACAAAGATTTCTTTTACATTATGGCCTATGGGGGGAAATTCTTGAAAGTGCGCTACCGTTTAAACGGTACATTCGATTGAGCTCAAATTGGGTATACATGTTACAAATCATCATCGTACGGCCGGTATTGATTTTGATGTATGAGAGTTTTTCTACAGGGCTACAACAAAGATTTCTTTTACATTATGACCTACAGGGAGAAATTCTTGAAAGTGCGCTAGCGTTTAAACGGTACATTCGATTGAGCTTCAATTTGGTATATATGTTTGAATAATTCATCCATTAAAATTTATTTAAATGCTTGGTAATGATCTTAATCGTAAGTGTTCGGAATGACGAGTGGAGTCACTCCAGATTTTTTTTTTATTTATTATTGTCATTTATTTATTATACCTGTGAATTACTGAACGAAGCATTTATTTTTAAAAATCGTCTTCCAATATATTCTTGTCACGACTTATATTACAGCGTTTGCCCGCCCACATCCGAAGGTGTCCTTTTAAATTAAGAGCCGTTTTCGTAACAGTAACGTTTTCGGCTTAAATGCCAAAAGGTACGCTGCACCGCGTAGTACTGCAGCAAATGACATTTCTTTCTCATTACTCTCTCCTTCTATATGCATACATTGATTTTGCGAGCCCATTTACTGTGCGAGCTATCGGGATTGTTCACTTCCGCCAGAGACAATCGCTGCTCTCTGATATCCGGTTTCGGGGAGAAAAAAAAAAAAAACAACAACGAAGATTTCTTGGGAATTAATCTGTTTTTGAATAGTGTTCTTTTTTTTTTTTCTTGTTTCTTTTTTTCTTGTTTTTGGCCTCAAAATGGAACAGTGGTTATGTCACGGAAAATGGTAGATGGCCGAAGTGTGAAGGTCCAGGGTTGCCCCATGCGCGGATGTCGATCTGACGGTCTGGAGTTTTGGTAGGTTTTCTCCAGATGTAACGTGAATACGCGTTAGGACACTTTAGAAAGTCTTCCTACCAAGGCACCCCCATCCTTGGCAGTTTACCGTTGCCATAATCATACACAATTGTTTGTTTATATTTTTGCGTAAAATACGGATTTAACGTTTAACCCTAGAGTGCATACTGTTGCCAATTGGCTACACTCACATTTTTCCGTAATAAAAAGAAAATTTTGTAGTTTTTGTCTGAAATATGTATTTAAAATAAATATAAGACCACACGGAAATAAATTTTAGTTTTTAAAAGTCTATAGTAACATTGTTTTTAGAGCAAACAAGCATGAATTCACAGCACATGCATCCAGTTCACTGAACCAATTTTTGTCCGCATTTTTGATTGCTTCTAATTTTCATAACTAAATGAAAATGAATGCAAAACTATTAAAAATAGTAGTATTACGATTAAATAATGTAGAATCAGGCTATATTACTTTCTTTTGTTTTATGAGATCTATAGAGTGGGCACTCTAATATTTCGGATTTGAATATTTTTCATAATTTTTCTCGGAAACTACAAGCTGAAATTTTTTAAAAATATTTTTCCAAGCATAAGTAAGCCAAAACAAAGCTACAATTTTATTTTCAGCCATTTAAAAAAAAATCATGCATTGTAGGGTTAAGTTTCTGTCCTGTCATGTTTAACATTTTCCAAAAAACTTGAAAACATTTATGTTCTGGGTTTGCGTGTTTGTACGTACTCTAGCATAAGTGTCGTAAATACAAAAGATTACTGTGAAATTTATTATATGCTTTTTCTATGGGATCGGCAAATATACCTCACTGAAAACTGTATACTGTGTACATACACCTGAGTAGATTTTTTTAATGTGCATCCAGAAGTTTTTCAGTATATTAAAGTACACAGAAAGTCGGTGTTTAAAATAAAATTCCGAAATGTTCATCTATTTTAAACAAAATAAAATTTATATAAATTAATGAAGTTTATAAAGTAAGTGCCTGTTGAGAGAGAGAGAGAGAGAGAGAGAGCGAGAGAGAGAGAGAGGGAGAGAGAGAGAGAATAATGTAACATTGATGGATTTTAGATTCTAAGGGTAGTTGTTCAAAATAAATATTTTGGCATCTCACTAACCTTAAACCTGTTCTCCCATCGTTGCAAAGACGGGAAGGCAGAGATTCCACTTCTGGGTACATCGTTGCTTTTGCTTTTTGGATGCTCTGCGACGGGTTCATTGTCTGCGCGCGTATGCGCTAAGCCTCATGGGAAGCATTCAAATACCCATACCGGGAAGCAACGATGGATCAAAGGGGAAAGCGTTTCTTCCTCATCTTTACACAATGGAGACAAAAAGGGCTAACTATTCGTTCAAAATTAGCGAACTTATATGATCGTGAGGGGAAAGTGATTTATAATCGATACGTTCGGCATGATTCTCAGCCTTTCATCCCTCGAGTGGGTCGATAAAATGAGGACCAAGCTTGCTTGGGATCAAACACTGGGGGCTTCGCGTCAGGCTGACCACCTGGCCGAGGCATATGCATCCGCACCCCAGAGCCTATGATCGCGATGGCGCGGTTGGGCAGCGCAGGCCTTGGCCCAGCAGAGGGGCTGTTGCGCCAATGTTTGACTTTGACTTCACGTTCGGCATGATTTACCTTTCTTATTTTGAAACCAATTTGAAAAAAAAAAAAAGTAACACTTTCATATTTTAAATGCGGACTAAAGTTAATTGAAAGCGTATCATAATCCATACGTCTTCCCTATTTTCCTCCCATTAAGTTAAAAAGTGTACCATTATTCATGAGTGTGCCATATTTTTCTTCCTTGTTCCATAAAACACTTTTTTTTTAATAAACATCTATATCAAAATCGCCTATTAAAACTTTTTAGCAATCTTCGTCAGGCATATTCTACTTTACCTTTATAAATACTGCTTTGAAAATGCATCACAATACATGAGTGTGCCTTATTTGTCTTGCTTGTTCCGTAAACCACTTCTTTGGAATTTAAAGCTATATTAAAATCGCCATAGATTGTAGCGTTTCCTAGTTTCTCGCCAAATATGGAAGATTTCACCAAGCTAGGTTCAGTTATTGGCGACATAATTGGCGATAAATCAACAAAACCTCAAAATATGGGACTGTCCTGTATAATACGGGACGGTTGGTCACTTTATAAATAATCCTACGTTAATATAACCTGCGGTAGTTTCAGAAACTACCTGAACATTTTTTTTCTCTAAATTATATTTTAAGTTCTTTTCCTATTGTTTATATACGATTTTACTTGTAAAGCATCCGCCATTAGAATGGTAGCTTGCTTTTATAATCGCCGTACCCGTTCTTCCGATCCGGTAAACAATGTCACATCCGCCTCATGTCAACCTCCTCCCACACACACACGCACACATGCTGACACTACTTTTTTCTTCCCCCCCTCCCCTTTCGATCACTAAACACTTTTTCAACAGATGACCTACTTCTGCCGTTATTGACTATGAGAGTTTATGTCCCAGAGAGACGAGATCGATATGCGATCATTGCATATTTAATGACGGCAAGAATTAGCGAGGCCCACAAATTTGTAGTATTGTCGCAATAAAAAGAGAGAACACGGTGTTCTCAATGTCTTGCGGAAACACGTGCTCATAGTTTGTTAACCCTTTAACGCGCAGTGTTCCCGCTCTGGGAACACCCAACTCGGACGTTTCTACTGTTGCCAGTCACGAAGAATGGATTTGATGTTCGTAAAAAAATAGTTGCGGGTGACATAGCTCCCACGAGAATCCTTTACTTTTTAGCACGTCCTTTCCCGTAAAAAAAAAAAAAAAAAATGGTCACGATTCTTTTGAACAGCACTGAGATCTGCTGAAAAATGGAAGAATGCGAGAACAGCTGGATCGATGGCCCGATGCTGGAAAAAAGGGCAGCCGTTGCCATCGCTCGACTTAACTACCAGCAAGATGGCGGACGATCGAAACGTTCACCGCGTGCCACAGATCGAGAGACCCTTTTTTTGACGCAGCTGGCACAGCCAGCTGTCGTCACATCACTAAATGTGGTCCTGACTAAATGTCATACGCTCCCCCCTGTGAACCTTATAATCAGTTTGCTTGCCAGGAAAGAGCAGCTCCCGTCACTAGAGTTACAATACTTACAATTATAATTTTTAAATATTCCATTTTATTGTTTGTGACGCTTTTTTATTTTAAAATTTTCATAAAATTAATCATGCATGCTGTATGACTGCAAAACTTATTTTATTTTATTATGTATAGTCATACTTATTTTTATAAATTTTATATTGCCGAAAAAAAAAACAATTTAAAATTATTTTTAAAGGAAGGATTCATTTTGCCCTTGCGTTGAAGGTAAAATGATCCTTTGGAGACTAAAAATTCTATTTTTTTCATTACTCAATGAGCTTTTAAAATGTTATTAAAATATGTCTATGATGCAAAATATAATGTAAAATATGCTAGCAAAGGGCCAAACTTTTATTTAAACATTTGTGTCATTTTATACAAATTTGAACTTTAAGGGGTTCATTTTGGGACAAACTTCCCCTGCTTTAATCCTGATGACAACTATATTTAAAAGTACATCTTAAGAATCACTTTCCCCACGAAACGGATTTCAAAATAATTGTCAATGTTGGACATGTTTTAGAAGTCTTCTTCGAAGAAGGCTGGAACATTCTTCTTTGTGTTTGGGAAAGAAAAATATTTTAAAAGAAGCTTTTAAACAGGAATTTGAACATCCGGTGCCAAAAACGAAGCACTAGATATGCTCGTAAAAAACTGGTATGTTTATTATGCTGTTTACACTTTTCCATCCGGACTTAACGGCGTTTTCACGATTTCAAATTGTCATATAACCCGCTAACGCGCGGTGTAATAGCTGTGAGGGCACAAATCTGTGACATTTGGACTGTTCTAGTTCACAATAATAATAAGAATAAATCTGAATTCAATGAAATATTTATGGGTGGCTTAATTACATGAGAATCCTTTATTTTTCAGTACATTTGATCTTCTGCAAAAATTGTGCAGTAAAATCTATGCCAGAATCATTTTTATGGATACTGGCATCTGCTGAAAACTGGAGAATGCGACGGAAAGACACCGGTATAGATGAACAGGGAGACAATCTGCCCAAATGGTCCTGCGTTGAAAAAATGCAACCGTTGCCATCGCTCGATTTAACTACCAGAACGCACTGACATCGGTTGGCAAAAAAAGTTATTTAGCTGTTTGGTAGATGATTGGCGATTCGATTGACCGCTTTGTTGCTGGTAGTTAGATCAAGTGATGGCAACGGCTGCAGCCCAGACAGCACATAAGCTTAAATCAAGCTTGACATTTCTTCAACTCATTTTAAGCAGGCAGCAAGCTTGCAGGAGTCAAGTTGAATTGTCAAGCTTAAATACAACTTCATTTTTCCTTCCGAAAGCGAGCGTTGATGGCGCCATCTGTGAAAGAGAATGGACATTAATTGTCTTAGCGTTTTTCAAATTTGCTCAATAAAGAAAAGTTCGTAAAAGTTGTGTTTTATTTTATTATAACACAAAACCTGCACATTAGAACACGCAAGGGGCAGGAATGAATGGGATAAGCCCCTCTAAAGTGTAACACGAGGGGAGTTTTAGTTTTATTTACATCTAATTAACATTAGTAATTCCATTAACTAATTAATTAGCCCTAAAAATAAATTTTAATATAATTAACACAATTTAGTTAATTAATATACTTCACTTTATGAGGCGTAATCCGGCCTCCACAAAATAATTAATCAGTCATAAATGTACTTGACGATAGAATAAAAAAAAAAAAAATTCTATATTTCCAAATATGGGAATTCTTGAAAATAAAATACAATTATACTACGAAATTGATTTCAAAATCAGTCATTTGTCTCGATTTTGGCCAGCAGTATTGCTCAACGATGAGTGTTGCGATATTGAAAGTTTTAAAACGTGTCCTGCTTTTAAGTTTATATTATGCTTATTTCCCTATTAGTAGAGTCTATAAATCACACATAACATTATTTAAATTTTGATTCATCCCATGGAAAAATAAAAGAAACTTATCAGCATCGCCCTTACTTATCGATCTGGCGTGACAAGTCACTTCAAACTTTAGTGATAGCTGCGCGAGGCATAATGGCTGAACGGTTCGCACGCGGGCCTTCCAGCCTAAAGTTCCCGGTATCGAACCCAGCCGCCGACGTTTGATGGAAGAGCTTAAAATTTCAGCATAGAGGGGGGAAATGCGCGGAAAAATAAAGTATGTGGGGCGCGGGCGCCCCGTGTATTTAGAAATTTTTTTTGGGGAAAATTTTTTAAGCTTGAAATTAAGCTTGCTATGTCAAGCTTAATGCAAGCTGGGCGAGTGTAAACTAGAAAACTTGATTCAAGCTTGCATTAAGCTTACACGCGTGAAATTTTCAAGCTTAATTCAAGTTTATTGACTTGATAAATCAAGCTTGCTGCAAGTTTGCTGTGCTGTCTGGGAGCGTTGGGCAGTACATTCCGTTGTTCTTCTGTGTAAATGTAAAAAGGGTTGCGCTTCAAAGGCTTGTCTTATCTTTAAATTATCTGAATCTTAATTATTCCTTATCTCATCTGTCCTTTGCGTAATCTATTTGGCACTTTTTCTAGACGCTATTTGAAGTAATGCAACAGAAAAAAAGAATTAAATTTAAATTTTTATTCAGCTCATCTTCTCCTGTACTATAATTTAAAATAACTCTCCTGTAAACAACTATTGAAACGCATGTAAAACCAAACAAGAAAAATAAATAATTCCGAACGCATTGATTTTGAAACAATTTTCGACGTCATTTCATTTCTACTTGCATTACTTTTAATGAGTGATTATGTTCCCATCCTCGTACAGACGCGAAAGTAGCGATTGCGCTCTGTGCCTACCGTTGCTTCCCGTCATATGTCTGCACAGCCTCTAAAACGCTCGATCACAACGAGGCGTTCAAAATCCCATGACAGAAAGCAACTATGGAAACAGAAAAATAACTATCGCTTTGTAGCGATAAGTTAGTAATGACTGTAGTAAATAAGCTAGTAAAGTATTATTTTAACCATTGCCTGTAGAACTTGTCTGTGAAAGTTCTTTTGTTTACTTCCGTAAAAAAGAACCATAATTATTATGTACAATTTTTAATGGAGAATATTCTCTATAACTTCAACCTCAGTGGTACATATTTATCTGAAGTACATAAATGTCTTCCAGTATTCTCCCCTCCTTCCCTTTAAAATGAAGGGGTCTTGGGAAGGAGGGAGTAGGTATTTTGTTCAAATAAAGCAAATGTGTTGCATATGTTCTATGATAATATGTTATACGTGATTTACTTTCATGTTTATCGAAGAAAATTACGAAACACTGGAATAGGTGCATAACGATTTCGTTTATAAAGTTCGACCATAGTCAAATAAAAAAAAAGTTATAAAACTATCTGCGCACATAATCTAAAACCATCGTCAAACTCAAAATAGCCCTTGACAACCATAGAGAAGAAATGGGATAGAGATCGCTATGGCAACCTTAACTTGAGGACTTGTCCCATCACGCGAGTTGTGGCAAGATTTTACGAGCCCATCCAACTCTCCTTAGTTTTCTTTGGAACGTTTATGGCCTGAGGCGCCAATTTCCGTTTTCATCGTTATATTTTTATGAAAATATGGTGCATTGCTGCTCTGCGCATGTATGCAATTCATTAATTGTGAAAGGTTTTGGAATATTCACAGGTGAGTGGGATTTTTTTCCCAAATATTTGAAACATGTACTTTTTATAAATGAAGAATATTTCAACGCGTCACATCCACTAAGCCCTGGCGATGTTTTTTTTTTACACCGAGAGGATTTGAAATGCGTATGTTGGCAGTAAATTTCTCCTTGTAGTTTGCACTCTTGCCGCTTGCCAAATGTGGCGATAAAGCACCAATCTAGCCTCGCTGCACCATCTCATGGTTACTTCTTGCCTCACATTTCCAACGGGTTTTGAATGGTGATGCGCTCTCTAGTATGTATTTCTACTCTCTGGTCATAACATAATACGTAGTGCGTATACGTATATGCAATGCGCTTGCGCTATAGTGGCTTAAAAAATACTTCTGCTAGGTAACTATCCATTTAAAAAAAAAAAAAAAATCTCCATCAAACCTCGGAATACCACTAAACTATCTGCAAGACCTTCGAATGTATGCGCGCATGAGTTTGCATTATTTGACTATGCACGACTATAGCCGTATCTGCGATTGCGTAGCATTATACACCAATGAGAATCTTAATGTGCTATGACATTGAAAAAATTTAATTGTTTATTAAGAGCAAAAGAACTTGAATTTCAAACATGATTACTTTAATAGATCTGAAAGCGATTGCGTTGATAGGCTATTTAAAAGATAAATCAAGGTTTTCTTATACTGAAGCTTTTAATGTACTCAGTTCTTTCGTTTCCTTTGTACTGGCTTAATTAGTTTATCTTTTACTTTTTGCAATTAAATTAATTAGCACTATAGTGCTATTAAAATCAAGCAAATTTTTTAGCGTCGATATAGCTTGTCTACACACGATTTGTCACGCAGGGGCAGTTTTCAAATGTGTTTTCCAGATAACGCGGTGGGGAGGGAGGAGGAATAAAATGTTGAAAGCACAAGGTTTGCAATTTTTGATAACTGGTCACTAAGTTTGTTGCAAAAAAAAAAATAAATCTTCAAAACCGAACCAAGCTTCGCAATATCTTCCAAATTTAGCTACATTGAAAAAAATGTTTTGTTGAATCAACAAAAGTTTTGTTAAATCAACAAAATTATCCTGTTGAAATTGAACCTAAAATTTTTCTGTTTAATTAACAAAATAATTTTGTTGAAATTATTTCAACAGGCTTTATTAGGTTATTTCAGCAAAACATTTTGTCAATTTAGCCAAACAATTTTGTTGAAATTACCAATTGTTTTGTTAATTTAACCAAACTGATCGTTTAAATGGTTTATTTGGTTAATATAAACCAAATTTTTTGTTTGAATTAACAAAATTTATTTGTTAACTGATGCGCTGGCTGATTTAACAAAATTTATTTTGTTGAGTTTACAGTTATATTTTTCAAATCACAAACAGTTGGTTGAAAGTTTCAGAGATAGGACTAAATAATTTATCTATTCTTAAAAATTCATATTTTTATTTTAATGTTTTTATAAGTCTAGAAATTAAAAACTGAAAAAAGTCAGTTTTTTCCCCAATACAAAAACTTGATAAGATAATCCAAAATCGCATTTGTGTTCATAATAAAATAAATATGTGTACTATTTCCTCAAGTTTTTAACGAGATATTTTTGCTTCCCTAAGTAAATAATGATCCAAATTCTAGTAGAAAAATGAACATACGCGTCAGATATTTTGAAGTGTCTCCAGTGAAGTGAAAAGCTCTCTCTCATTTTTTTTTAATTTTTTTTTTTTTCTCGAAAGATCAAATAAACACCGGATGTGTAAATGAGAATATATACAATCACTTAGCTATCAGAAGCAGTTTGATAAATGTAATGCAAAGCAAATAAAAGATTTTATCACTAGTGTTGGAAAATGAATGCCTTTACCCTTAGAAAGAATATAAAAAAAAAGATGAGCGGTAATCATTAGTGATTTTCTTTCTGGCGTGATATACGAATGAAACTGCTTTCTACATAAATCCGATATGGATTTTTAAAAAGTTATTTTCGCTTTAAAACTTAAACTACAAAAATATTTTCGAAATATATATTCGAAAAACATAATGCCGGTATTGTCCAGCTAAGTCTGTTCTTACGATTTTTGCCCCCAAAATATCTTAATCAAGCCTATACATATAGTATTAACATTTTTACATAGATATTTTGCTGCCCGGTAAATTCTTGAAAAGTAATTCTGATTGTTTTAACTAAGTCTATCGGACATTCAGTGATTTTAAACTGAAACTGTATAAACTTATAAAAACACTAAAATAAAAATCTAGTTTTTTATAAATAGATAAACTAATTAGGCTGACCTCTGAAATTTCCAACAAACTGAGGAAAAACCCAATTTATTTTTGTGTTTGATGTGTGTGATATTATCCATTTGTAATTGTATTAGCAGACAGTGCAGATCCTTCCTTAGCCCTTCCTCCTTTCTCCGTAAATAAGAATTTAAAATTTTCTCCTTTGGGCGGATCTTGCTGCCTTTCACGCTCCTGCGCATATCCTTGGCGCATCCGTAAATTGACTGTCGAGCTACTTAAAAATTCATTCGTTCTCAGTTTTTAACAAAAGTGTTTTGTCAAAATTCAAAGTGTTTTGTTGAATCAAACAAACTTTTGTTAAATCAACAGAATAAAGCTACCAAACTACTTAAACAGAGAAGTTTTGTTAAATTCAACAAAACACTCTTTAGCATGTAGAGACTGGCAAACGCGACAGTTTTTACAAAGGAAAAGTATAGTTAGAATATGCCTGTCGAAGATTGTAAAATAGTTTTAGTAGGTGATTTTAATATAGATTTCAATTTCGAAGAAGTGGTTTATGGAACAGGGAAGACAAATACGGTACTCTCGTAGATTACAATACGCTTTCCAAATGGCATTTATAAAGGTGAAGTATAGTTAGAATATGCCTAGCGAAGATTGTTAAACAGTTTTGGTAGGCGAATTAAATATAGATTTCAATTTTAAAAAAGTGTTTGTGGAGCAAGAAAGACAAATAAGGCACACTCATGGATTATGATGCCCATTCCAAACAGTATTTAAAATGAAGTATAGCTGAATATGTTTGGCTAAGATTGTAAAACAGTTTTAATAGGCGATTTTAAGATAGATTTCGATTTCAAAGATGTGTTTTATGGAACAAGAAAGAAAAATACTGCACACTCATGAAAAATGATACACTTTCCAACTAAATGAAGTAAGGAATAAAAATAAAAACGACGCATGGACTATGATACGCTTTTAATGTATAACACTTAAATGCGTTTTTAAAATATGAAATTTTATTTTTATTATTTTAATTTTTACGATTTTCTTTTTATTTTACTTTCGCTCTGAGTATTTTTATCTATCTTGATTACTGCTGTCAATTTTTCATTGCAAGAATTATTACTTAGCGAAATAGAAGAATAATTTTTTATTCATAATAAATATAAAAATTACGCTAGCAAATAGAAGGGGGGGGGGGGGAATTATCGATTCCTGTTGAAAATGTCATGGAACCGTGGGTGGTGTTTTCAAGTGTTCCGATTGTGAGAAATGTAGTTGCTTATTTTCGCAGGCGTTAATAATCAAAACACCTCTAGCTTGATGAAAAACATGCTACATTATGCATAACTGAATCTAGATTGAGACTGAGCGATATGTATGTGCGTATGTTGAAATTCTTCTCGGCGTTAACGTGTTTCAGTGATACTGGAAAGTTTTATTATTTTATTATATCTATCAGCAGTTTTATGGGATAGCTTTCATGATAATTAAGTTATTTACTTCACTCGAGATTTTCTAACGGTATTCAATTTTGTTTTTCCTCCAATACCAAATGCTGAGATGTTTTACAAAATATGTTTCGATTTTCGCAATATTTGCAGTTGTAGAGTTATCAAAAGATTTTTAAGGCAATCAGGAATTGGCGGACTAGTTTACCTGATTACAACAGATAGTTTTTAATGTGTTTGTTTGTTTATGTCATGCCAAGCCTACACAAGCGACATCTGTCTGTAAGAAGAGGGTGCCTTGGACGAAGGACTTTTCATGGGGCTCTAACCGCTCGTGTTCACGTTACATCTGGAGAAAACCGGCGAAAATTCCAGACCGTCAGATCGACAACCGAGCGGTAGGAGATTCACATTTCAACCATCTACCATGTTTAGGGCCTTATCCACTCGTTCATGGTGGGGGCCCAGTGGTGGCTCGTGAGTTATGCGTGCAACTGAAAGAAAACAAGTCATCTTTGGTCTTCCATTTCGTCACCAAGATAAGTTTTAGCAAATGTGTTGTCTTGACTTTTTAGTTCATTTTTTTTTTCAAAGGATACTATTGAAAAATGTAATTGCTTTAGCTCCGAAGCACTTATTTGACTCCCATCTTAATTATTTACACTAGTTCCTAAAAAATACTGTAGTGAAAATTGATAAAAATAAATAAAATAATCAGAAAATGAAAAAAAAATGGATTAAGTAACCGAACCTAACTAACCAAGGGAGAATCCGGAAGAGATAACGGCAAGAAAAAAAAAAAAAAAAAATCTTTTCCTGAGAGCACACTAAAAATGTGCGAACGGTATGATATCAACAGCGCCTTATTTCTCCCGCAACCCTCTCCGCGTCTTTTCTCAGAGAGAGCGGTTAGGAAGGCCATTTGGCTGAGAGCACGTGCGAGCTACGAAGTACTATGCTGTAATAACCAACGATACAATGTGTTAGCTATAATAAGCGTTTTTAATAATAGTAGTGGGTGGGGGAGAATAAAACTCGCGTTTTAAATTCCCAAAAATCAAGAAGTGCGCTTAATTTTTTTTTTAAATTTAATTTGCTAATGTGTTTATTTTTTAGTTTTTCCTCTGGGGATTGGTTCACATGCTCATGTGCTCAAATGGAGAAACTACTGGGGGAGCCAGTTTTCAATCTGATAGTGATGTGATCGTTTGCATATAACTATGCATCATTCAGAAACAGATTTTTCATTTACGCTTCCATCAACAACAATCAGCACTCCTAATCGTTGGACAAAAAACTCTGGACATTTTGACTACCAAATGTCGGTCTGCAAAAATGCCCAAGCATTAGTCAATTTTCCAAGTTTTGATTCACGATAAATACATTTTATTTCAATAAAATACTTAAGTGCGACATAATTACAGATAATTCTTTCCTTCTTAGCACGTAATTTTCAGTAAAAGGTATCAATTAATTGTGAAATGGATGTCAGAATTATTTTTACCAATACTGGCATCTGCTGGAAACTGGAGAATGTGATGAAAATGTTCATCGAGGTTGTACAAGAACAACTGGATAGACTGCAGAAAAAAAAAAACACTGGTGTAAAAAGTAGAAATAAGTAAAAACTTTCTGTAAAAAACACACATAAAAAATTACTTATTGGTTGGAACGATCGTTTCGACCAAAAAAAATCTTCGGTCTTCATCAGCCCTCAACACTTAGGCTACTATGCAGATAGATTTAGTAGCTACTAAACCTATTGTTCAGTTACTAACTTAGTAAGTGGGCGGAGATACTAAATGTTCGTAAATCCGGATTCAGATACATTTAGTACTAAATCACGTGACCAACACCAAGGGAAGTCAGGGAAAATGTAGGGATAAGTTAACAGGGAAGCTAGTAGACCAATCAGAGCGCTTGTTCCAGGCGTGCGTTTATTTAGTCGGTGATTTAGCAGCTTGTTTGGTCACGTGATTTTAGCAGCTTGTTTTGGTCACGTGTTTAGTATCTCCGCCTCCAAATTCTATCTGAATCCACTTTACTAAATTTAGTAACTAAACAATAGGGTTAGTAGCTACTAAATCTATCTGAATAAGGGCCTTAGTCTCACAGAACAGCGAGGATTTGGGTACTGAAAGAGTCCAAATGGCCCCCGGGTGCTGAAAAACTACTGCCAGCTGTGCCAAAAAAAGTTCTTGAGCTCTGTAGTACACGACTGGCGATTCGATCGTGTTGCTGGTAGTTGAATATAACGATGGCAACGGCTGCACTTTTTCAGCATTGGACAGTATATCCAGTTGTTCTGGCCTATTGATGTGAAATGTTTGAGCCTCTTAAGGTGACAGATGTGAATTCATATCAGCCGCAACAGTAATAAATTTTGAAATGACATGAATTCATGTCAGTGTAATTACTTAATTTTATTAACCTATGTTCATTTAAGCTTATGACTTAAGCTTATTAAAAAATCATGCGACTTATTTACGTATTCTAAAACAAATTATATCATACATCACAGATACTTGAAAATTTTTGGTACGTTTCTTAACAACCCTTATTGCACTTTGTAAGAAATAACAAACCCGTGCTAATTATGAAACTTTCAGAAAAAAATTCTCAATTTATTTTTCTAAAGGAGCCGCACTTTAGAAAATATAACACTACAGTTCTGTGTTTAAAATTTTTGTTCTGCAAGTTTCGTAATTCGCATATGTTTTTCGTTCATTATAGTCTATAGAATAATGTTTAAAGAAATATTCTGAAATTTTCCTTGGCGCAATCAGTTAATTTTATTTTAAGGTCAAGAAAGGTGAAACAGGTTTTGTTTTTCCGAACACTGCACTTTAAATCTTCTAGCAGTTCTAATCTAAGACGGTTTGTTTTAATTCAGCAGAAACTTATAGTCGCCCATGAAAATCATTTTTATATAATTTTAAAATTTTGAATCCGAGTTGTCAGTCATGTCGCTAATATTCTTAGCCCTGAATACTTTTACTGGCCACTTTGAGCAGCAATTCTTGTAGCATTTAAAGATGATTAACGCATTTCATATATTCCCAGTTGAAAAAAGACCATAAACTGCAGAAATACCTAACTTCTTTTATGAATAAACACTGTGAAATGTGTCCTATTCTTCCCCTTGTTTTATGTTGATAATTACAAGTAACACATGTAATTATCAATATAACATTAAACATGTTACATTTACTCACACTTGTACGTAAATATAACTTGTATTTCTAATAGTATTGGTCTTACTAGGCAGGCTGCTGTGACGGAGAAAGAACCCAGGATCGAATTGAACCATAGTGTTTGGACTCTCAGTCCCGAGTTTTGGCCTCTTCCTTTAATGTAGCGTGTATATTCAGACCCTGATTTTCGAACGGGCATTTAGGGCCCGTTCAATGGGCACAGATGCAGAAATAGGCCAGAAAATTGAGTTTAGAGGTATCTGTAGGAGCTGAAATTTTGAAAAGTGCCCTCGGCTCAAAAATGTTATACTCAGCCCTAGTAAACATGCGATAGTTTCCTTGAAAATATCACCACAGCCCCATTTTCTCCTTCAGCCCATGTGCGTGCTGCTGAAAATGGACCCCTATTGTAAATAACTTGGCTGTTCGAACATCGTCACCCCATCGAGACCCCCTGAACCCCCCCCTAATTTTTTAGTTTCATTATTGCCATATTAAAACGATATTAATTGACTCTGTCATTTTATCTCTCATCTTTCGTGTATTTCGCCTTGTAACCCTGTGTTGAAATTCTTATGATTGTAACCTATTTATAGAAAAATACATGGGATGCGTATTCTACAGCTTACGAAATATTGTAACAATAGATTAAAGTTGTTGTGAACTAATAGTATTTAAATATATGTAAAATTATGTCGCTTTTTTATGACACATTTTTCGGACAATTTTCAATAAAGGGGGTGAGAGATAAGATGACATATAGTCATTAATAATTTTATTGCACTCTCATTTTCGGGATAATCTAACTAGTGTTTGTTAAAGAATAGTTTAAATGGTGAATACAGGTAGCCGAAAGACTCCTTTAAGAAAGTCTGTTCCAGATAGCTCATTTAAATTAATAAAATTAATTTACACCGGCTAGTCCTTTCTTTTGCCATATACTATAGTCTGACTTTGCGGGCATGAAAAAAAATCACAATTTTAGGACAATTCCTTTCAAGACATTTTGGCAAGATGCCTCAAATCCAAAACCCGCTATACCTTAAACGCATGATAAAGCCCTTTTGCGTGAGAATGTTTCTTCCCAGGGAAACTTCCTGTCACGCCACTGATGATACAGGATCTTTTTAGGAGCGGTTGGCATTCACACGTTCACTAACAGTATTGTTATGTTCCACTTTGTTTTGTGTTATTAAATTCAGTGTAAATTAATCGCCTTTACCTCTTTTTATTTTCGGCAGTCTATTTCTGTCTTTTGAAAATATAAATCCTGGATTTATCACGTAAAAGTATTTTCCTTAGAACCCAAGTCTCGAAATTTTTTTCCTGTTCGCACTTCCAGTCAGTTACTTACCTTTGACATTTGCTGATTCTTTTTCTCCTGTGATTCACAGTTTTCCAGAATGTCTGAGATAGAGTACTTGAAATTTTTTAACAATCAATCATTTTTCCGGGAGCCACTGATGCTCTATTCAAACTAACAAAGCATGCAAATGTTAACAGAATTATTATATGACAGAACAAAACACATAAAGGTACACCGAGTATAACCATTCAAGGCTGTAAGCTAACTTCATTTTATGCTAGTTTAATATGAGAATTCATCATAACCCACTCTTGGGCATGTTTTAGCTATTAACCCTTTGAGGCGCAACCCTTTCCCATGCTGAAAAAAGGGCAGCCGTTGCCACCGCTCGACTTAACTACCAAGAAGATGGCGGACGATAGAAACGTTCATCGCGTGCCACAGATCTAGAGACCCTTTTTTGATGCCACAGGCAGCTGCGTCAAAAAAGGGTCTCTAGATCTGAGGCACGCGATGAACGTTACGATCGTCCGCCATCTTGTTGGTAGTTAAGTCGAGCGATAGCAACGGCCGCCCTTTTTTCAGCATTGGGAAATCTATCCAGCTGTTCTCGCATTCTTCCATTTTTCAGCAGATGTCAGTGCTGTTAAAAAAAAATCGTGACCATTTTATGACGGGAAATGACGTGGTAAAAAGTAAAGGATTTTCGTGGAGCTATGTCACCTGCAACTATTTTTATAGAAATGAAATCCATTCTTCGTGACTGACAACAGTCAAAACGTCAGAGTTTGGTGTTCCCAGAGCGGGAACACTGCGCGTTAAAGGGTTAAAAAAAATATTTAATCATTTGATCGTCAGAGTAAACGACTGGCAAACAAATAACCTTCTGTTTTTACATTAATTCTTTTTACGTTCCCAGTTTGCGTACTTTGGCAAAATGCCTCTCATCTTCTCAGATGGTTGGTTAATGACCTTATTACGAAGAGTATTATTATCTTGAGTTTTCCGTTTCATTGAAATCATAGGCACTATACTCTGAAAGAAATGAGTGAACAACGGTGTCCTAAAAAATGAAAGCACCCAACTTCTCTCAGCCTCAGAGTTTACGTAACCCGTGACCAGACAACTTAGCCAGAAAGAAATTTCAGGAATGGTCCAAAAGATAAAAAAGGAATTTGTGTGTGTGTGTGTGTGTGTGTTTTACGGCAAGCCCACACGAGGGGCATTTACCTAAGAGGGATGGCTTGGGCGGAGGACTTTTAAGGGGTTCTCACGCGTATTCACGTTACATCTTGAGAAAACCGCCCAAAACTACAGACCCTTAGATCGACGGCCGTGCGACAGGCCCGAACTGGAATCTTCACACTTCAGCCATCTACCATGTACACCGTCCTATCTAATCGCCATGGTGGGGGCCCGGAAAAAGGTAGAATTTCTAGCAAAAAGGTTGCTTATTGTCATCTTATTGTCTGATTATTGTCATATAATTAACAAGCAAAATTCGAGAAAGGCACTGGACTCCGTGGCCCACTCCCTGGATGGGCCCCCACCTTACCCAGCAAACCATAATTATCGTGACCCCCTCCCATGGATTCCATTTCGTTCTCCGTGATTTGATTCGATAAAGCGGCTGATCCAATTAACCAGTGATCCAATTAAGCAGCGGTCTCACACACACACACACACACACATACATCTCGTAAAAATATCATAAATGAATTCAGAAGACCTCAAAACGTGTCAATACACCAAAATGCCGAAGTCGAAATTTTTCATGATTACAATACTTTTCCTTACATGGTACATGTTCGGCAAGTAAAAAGATCAGATAGGGGGATCACTCTCCGAATTCACTTCTTAAATTAAATCTGTAGATCGCAGAAACAAAACCTAAATCGCGGTCTTAGTAAACTACTCAAATTAAATAAAACTAATTGCGACAGAGATTAGAAAAAAAAATAGGGTTGTTCTTTTTTTTTTACTCTGCACTACACACTCGAGTGAAAAAAAAAAATAAATAAATAAATAAACGACTGTCTCATTTAAAACTTTCAGAAAAAAAAGTAGGTATTAAACATGGAATTGTACAACAAAATTTTTCGAACAGTGTCACATTTTGCACAATTTTCGATTTTTAAGAATTATTTTGAACGTTTCGTAGCTGATACATATTTATCGTATTGTTACGATTTTTCGGTCTGTTATGCCTCCTGGGTGTTAAAAATAGTTTAAAATTCGTATTCTGCGCATCAAATAGTTTAAATTTTGGATTTTGTTGCATCAAGATTGGTTACCTATACAACGCGAGATATGGAATTTTGGGTTTCTCCATTGGTTTGCATAGGGTTTTCTAGAAATGTTGATGTTAGAGCTTCGCTGCCTTCACATTTGGGGACTTATTTTTGGCGCCAAATTTGGCGATATTTCGGACAGTTGGCGCGATTTTTCCAATGGGGCCTGTAAAGGTTGTTTTACTGCATTAACATCAAATAATAGCTTACTCTAATGCGTAATCCAAATTCGCACTTTACGGGATATTTCGAGAAATAGTTTTTTTTCCAGAATTGTCGAATAGCTTCTACGACACCTATAAATACGGACATGGCAGACCGCCAGTCAGTTTTTCACGGAACATTCGTCGAGTGAATTCGCTGTATTACGATTTGAATTGTGCTACAGAAGTTATATTTAGCTTGTTTTAGAAACTTTGTTTTCGAGTGCTGTGAGTAAATTCTTCATTGCCGAGTCTTGAGGTGATTGTTTACGATTTCCCTCGTTAGTTTCCACTGAATTTTTGCCTGTGAAAGTGTTTTATTTTGTGTGAGAAATACAGTATTTGTGAACGCTTCCGTATTGAGCGGACTTACAAGAACGTCACTGGTTGATTGTGCTTGTGAAATACAACTGTTTGTTCGACAAAGTTCTGGAAGTTCGTGTTCCCTCCTGAAAAGTGGACTCTTTACAGGAACTTTATACACCTACTGGACTTTAGAACGATGTACCCAGAATTCAAGCAGAGTTTTCTTCAACAGAATCATTCATTACATTGAATATTACAGCTTACGAAAAGACATCCTAGAAATATCCAAGCACCTGATAATTTATTTGTACTTATCCAGCACCAAGTTAATTTATTTGTACTTATATAACAAATCGCATTTTTCTGAGCTACAACCAGATACACAGCCAAAAGGGAAAAGGCAAACCCAGATACCCTCCCCGAAATTTTAGATAACAAAATTGTACCAATCAAATCTCCTTGTAAGAAACTGTATCTTTAAGGTGTACCGCAAGAATTTTGTTTTCTTCTACGATGGCTTGTTAAAAATCTCTGCGTAGATTTTAACAAGCTGAGACATAATATTACGTTCACTGACTTCCAGTTATAATTGCAGTTTGTCTTTTTAAAACTGTCTTTCAACTTTAACAACATGCAAACAAACTACTAATCAATGGTAGCAAAATAATGAGCTTTAACGAATTTGCTATTGACTAATTTAAAGGGCTGAGATCATTATCAATGAAATTCAAGCAAATAAATAAGCAAAAGTAAACGTATTGGTCTTTAAATGCCCCATGAGACCTGCTACTGCATTTGGCGTAAGCTAGATATGAGCAATTCAATCAAGATTCATCGTGGGGAGCAGTGGCGGCCCGTGTCAAAACTGTTAGTGCAGCCGGAGGCATATGAGCCCCCCCCCCCTCTTCCTCCGGACAGGAATGGAAAATCCCTGTTACTGAATTCGAAAGCTGGCGGATTAAGCCCTCACCGAGGGGGAAAAAAAAAAAATTCACAAAAAATGTAAGAGATCCTAATTTTACTTCCACAAAATGGACATAAATTTCAAGCAGCCGCTCTTATCCTCAAAATTGCATTAATCCGTGTCTGATTCGAAGTTTCCTTAGAATTTTCTTTTGTAACGATAACTTGAGAAGAAAAGAAAAAAAAAGAAAACTTACTTATTACTTCCTTGTACGTAGTATAAGGAAGTAATATGATCCCGAAAAATTTTGGGGGCCAAATTTCGACATAAAAACCGATTTTGACTACCTCTAAATTTAATTAAAAAATTTTTGTCGATGCTTCTCATCGTAGGCTAGCATGCACGATCATATTAACGCGTCTGCAACTCATTTTGACCAGTGGCGAGTCTACTGTGGCCAGTTTTTTCCATGCCGTCTGTACGTACGTACGTATGTATGTAACTCGCATATCTCAAAAACTATGGGTCGTAGAATGTTGAGATTTGATATTTAGGATTGTTCTATGATCTAGTTGTGCACCTCCCCTTTTGGTGGCAATCGAATGGATAGTTTATGTACAGGACCGCCCAAAAGATTCGAAATACATTACGCTCTATGGGCCGAAATTCATTAAACTCGCCTAACTCAAAAGCTATTAGGCGTAGAATGTCGAAACTTCATATTTTGGATAGCTGTAACATTTAGTTGTGCGCCTCCCCTTTTGGTTCCATTCGACTGGATAGTTTATCTACAGGACTGCCCAAAACATTCGAAATACATTACACTCAATGGGCCGAAATTCATTAAAACTCGCATATCTCAAAAACTGTTAGGCGTTGAATGTTGAAACTTTATATTTAGGATTGTTGTAACATCTAGTTGTGCACCTCCACTTTCGGTTCCATTCGACTGAATAGTTTATCTACAGGACCGCCCAAAAGATTCGAAATACATTACGCTCTATGGGCCGAAATTCATCAAAGCGTTTTTTAGAGGTATTGGGCTATTTCAAACGACTCAGAAGTGATATATGCTGTAAAGAGTTAGAAAATGAATTTCTCCATTAAAAAAAAGTGTCTTTATCATTTATAGTTCTGCTACAGGAACACTCAAAAGATTTCCAATACATTACGGTCAATAGCAATTTTAGGGGCATTCATCCATTTCAAGCACAATACCGTCCTACCACATAAGTTAGGTAATGGTCCGACCACGGTCACGTGCCTCCCTCAAGAACTATGCCAAAAGTCGCCAAGCTTGGCGACTTTTTTGTGTACGTGTGTGCATATTTAACTCTCAAATCTCAAAAACTATTATGAAATTTCATACATAAGATTGTTGTAACATCTAGTTGTGCATCTCGATTTTTGGTTAAAATCTACTAGAGAGTTTATTTACAGGACCACCGAAAAGAATTTCAGTACTTTAATGTCTATGGACATCTTCAAAATAATACAATTGTAGACAGTCATTGTTTGGTATATGCCCAAAATCTCGTCGTCTGTCCTCGACCTTGGCGAGTTTTGACGAAATATCGCCAAATTTGGCGATAGTCAGTCATTTGGTCCATGCCCAAAGTATCGCCATTTGTCATCGTTCTTGGCGAGTTTTGGCGAAATATCGCCAAATTTGGCGATAATTTGTCATTGTTTGGTTTATGCTTAAAATCTCGCCAAATGTCGTCGACATTGACGAGTTTCACCGAAATATCGCCAAATTTGGCGCCAAAAATTATTTCCTATTTTGTATAACTCTTAAACTTTAACCCGTAGATTTTTTTAACTTTGTATTTAGAACTATTGTAATATCTAACTGTTTTCAATATCTTTTTTGACAACAATCGACTGAGAATTTATTTACATGGTGAGCCAAATGACTTTGAATACATTGAGGTGTATAGATGCATTCAATTCATTGAAAGTCTGTGGTCAATGACTACTTTGGCTATCCCCAAAATCTCGCTGACTATCTCAAATTTGTCGGCTTTTGGTGAAATATCGCCAAATAAAGTGTCAGAAGGAAATCTTTCAAATTGAACTCAGCTTGGCGATATCGAAATATTTGGCTAGAAATCGCTAAACCTTACTATTATTGATATTTTATCTCTTTCAAACAAATAAATTTAGAGGAAGTTCGTCGAAAATATTTTTGATCTAATGGACGTGCAAGGAAGTCATGTGTTGGACACATCAGATTTTTTTTTATAAGTCAAATCAATCCTCCTTTCTTTTAAACTTGCGAATCGGTCAGTGATGCCCTCATAAAAAGGCGTTTTCTTAATTCAGATATCAATAATTTTAAAAGCTCTTTAAAATTTCCCATGTTTAAAGAATTTTCTCGCTCGCCATGTCTAAATGCCAGTTCTTGCTTACTTAAGAACAATATTGCTTTGATGGATAATTGTCCATTCATAAGCGTCTATTCAGGCTTACCTTCTTGATAAATTCAGCAATATAAAGTCCAGAGTTTTCCAAACATATATTCACCTTACCTCTCCCTCACTTCTCGTCCGAGCGAATCAGTTAGTCGAGTTCTCAAGTTCAGCCGCCGTTAGAAAATCTTCCATCGGCTGTATCAGCTGCATACTCCCTATGCCGGAGAGGCTGCTGACGTAGTCGTTGTCATGGCAACGGTGCTGCCAATTTTCTTTTCAGCGCTCTGGGCTGAACCAAAGATTTTCCCAATTGAATTGCGGGAAGATTAAAGTGCTTTTTTCCTGAATGAGCGATCCGGCCACAATACGTTTTTTTTTGTTTGTTTTTTTTTTTTTTTTTGGTTTTTTTTGGAGATTTTTTTAATTTACCGTAGGAATTCCACAATTCTAATCTGAATTTAGGAAAATTAGTAGAATAAATTATTTTAAAGTATGTGCTGATAATTTCAAGTGCAGCCCGGCTGTACTTGCTGTATCCCACGAGCTGCCACTGGTGGGGAGGGACACTGGGCACAGAAAAGGAATCTTCACTGGTGCATTTTTTTTTTAAATAGAAGCGAGTAGGTTATACCTGGGTTCAAAATAAATAATTAAAATGAAAGAAAGGATGGCCCATCCGTTTAGAAAAAATTGCACAGACTACTGAGTTCAGACCATTTTAACAGCTTTGAAGCCCATTTTGATAAAGAGAACATTTATCCCATGTTCTATTTTCATGCTTTAAATGCTTAATGAAAATAGACAAATATTATAAATAACTAAATAACAACACCTTAATAATAATAACTTAAATATAAAAAATTTTAATTAGAAAAAGTAATTTTAACTAAATAATATTTTCCGACAAACGGATAGGCGCAAAAATATTATATTTCTGCAAAGTGACGTAGCCAAGGGGTTGGGGATAGGGGGGTTACAACCCCCCATAAGAAATTTTTTGCCCTACACAATGTATATTCTTCACTCCCTTATCACACACATGTATACATATATATGAGTTGTAGTAGTGGTGGTAACCCCCCTCCCTCCGCCATGAAAAATTTCTGGCTAGGCCACTGTTTCTGCAACAACATTACAATATTCAATTGGCCGCAGATCCCGCTTTAGGGACGGACATCTGAGGGCCGTGGTAGCCCGGTAGCAAGGGAATTGGCCCCTAGACGGCTGAAGTATTCGGGTTCGAGCCCACCACGTGGGCTCTCGATTTAACAGTCTGGAATTTGCAGCGGTTTTCTCCTGACGTAACGTGAATACGCGTTAGAACGTCTTAATAATGTCCCCCGCCCAAGGCACTCCCCGTAGGCATGTAGGTTTGCCATAAACACCCTGACTCTTAACGGGAAAATTTCGGGTTGTATTCCGGCGTATCCCTAATGACCACCGTGTACATGCGGTGACCGTGGTCATTAAATCCGTGGTTCTGAAAGTCCCCGCGGCGGTCACTAGCAGTTTCCGAGAGGTGCCAATATTCAGAAGCTCCCCCTTACAGATGAGGGTCCGAATTTCGACGAAATTCCGCTTTTCGGAATGATAATAACATCAAAACGTGACCAAATTAATATGGGACCACCCCTGAGTTATCCCATTTACAATTAAAAAAAGAGTTTTTGAAATCGGTCCTCGCTGTAAAAAATTATCACTGTGCATATATAAAATATATATGTAGTACAAACGCGTTGAACATATAGTACCGCCTCCTTTTTTGAAGTCGGTAAATTACGCGAGTTTAAAACGTACGCATTATAATTGCGTGACATGGTTAAATCGGTTTAACTTTGTATCAAAGCTTTCGCATTAATTTTGTACATTTCATGTGACACATGTCTATTTTACGAAACGTTTTCCAAGTCTGACGCAGTGCGTTCTTTCCCTCTTACTTTTTTTTTTCGCGTAAATCATCTATTTATATCTCACTGAAAGCTCCTTTGAGTTCTCTAAACTTTGATTATTGATGTCTGTAAAAGAGATTTATTACTGAGAAAACGTAAAGCCACAAGAGATAACCGTAAAATAAAAAATTTGGTGTCTAGAAACGAAAAAAATAAAAATTGAAATTATCCAATGCCAAAAATATGTTACAACTGCTCTTTGGACCAGGTCCAAAATATAAAATCCACTAAAATATCCTAACCGAGGTTAGCTACGAAAATAGCAATTGCATTAGGGTCCGCGATTTCAGTCTTGGATTCACCACGGGATCCTAAAGACCTCTTGCGAGCCGGCGAGAACTTTTCAAAAAGATTTCTTAAAAGTTGAATGTGAAAAGAAAGGATAAGCAGTGGCCCTGACGTCATCGAAGTGAGCGAGTTCAGAGTTCCGGTCTCGTAGCAGGAGTCGGTCAATCACAACCGTTCCATGGTAAGCAAAACAGTAAAGATGGCGTCGCATAGCAGTGACGAAGAGCAGAGCTTGAGAGAATGTGAAGCTTACGTTCAGCGTCATAACATACAAAAATTATTAAAAGATTGTATTGTTCAGTTGTGTGTGAGACGCCCTGAAAATCCAGTTTCTTTTCTTAGGGAATATTTTCAGAAATTAGAAAGGGTAAGATATAAAGGTTACTTACGAGGTAGGCTTAACACTGAACGTAACGCAGCGAAAAGAAATATTTTTATGATTGGTTATTTTGTATTATTGTAATGTGAAATAAAGATATTTAGTTTAGTTTATGTAATTAATATAACATGTACAACGATGCTTGATTCAGGACTTCTAATCTTGTTTTGTGACAAAAATTTTACAGGGCATCCGTAGTTCCCGTTTTGTTTGTTTTGATTGTCAAATTTAAAGGGACAGCTCACTTTGCGAACCACCTACGTTTGTTTTATACTACCTTGAAGTGTTTTGTTAATAAGGATATCATTTTCATTACTGCTTACAGTTTCTGTTCATAATTATGTTAAAGGTCAAGTGCTTCAATCTATGATTGGAGAAATTATCAGGTGAGATTTCGAAACCGTGCAATTTCTTAGCTGTCAAGCGTAATGTCTTCATATTCACCTAGTTTGTGTGAGTTTTTACTGTAGTGCCTGGTCGAATCTTTTTTTTTTTTTTTTTTTTTTTTTTAGTTAAAAAATAAACGTCTTTACAAGATATGGGATGCTTCGTTGTGACATTGAACTTTGTTAAATTATACATTATCTTAAAATCTTGAGCTAACATAAAAGTGAAAAGATTATTAAATATTTCATGCTGTTAAACTTTCGGACAGTTATACAGCTATAAAATATTGCATAATTGATCATAAATATGATAAGTTACTTTATTTTATTTATTTATTTTTTAAATAATTATTTGCTGTTTTAGAGTTCAGAATTTTTAATTTATCTCATTCGTAAAAAGTTTAATTTATCTATTGACTGAGTAGGGAAAAATAGTTATGTTGATTGAGTATTGCTTTTAAGCTGGTAATATAATTTTTTTTTTCCAGTATTAAAAAAAGTTTAATAAAGAGATGCTGGCATGTTCATGTTTTACTAGTTCATTTCAAAATTTACCTACTGTAATTTGTCTTGAATTAAAAGCTTTTTTTTTTTAATAACTCTGGAGTTAGTGTGTATTAATGCTATTACATATCATCGAGCATCAGGGGCATAGCCAGAAATTTTTCATGGGGGGGGGGGGAGGTTACGACTACTGCAACTCACATATATGCATGCATGCATGTGTGTGATAAGGGAGTGAAGAATATACATCTTGTATGACAAAAAATTCCTCATGGGGGGGTTATGACCCTCCTAACCCCCCCCTTGGCTACGCCCCTGTCGAGCATAAGTGTTTATCTAGTACTTGCATATTATCCCGGTAGTCCCGGAACACGACTCGCAACAGCTTGCCTGCACATTTTACGAAAAAATTGTTTGGCGAGAATGACCCCAGGATAATACATAAGTACCATTTATATTTATGCCATTTTTATATTTGAAGACAAGTAGAAGTTAAAGAATTTTATTACAATGCATACCTAGTGAAGATTGTACAGAACTTGTACTCATCTCTAAAAACAAATCCATAAGTAAATTGTTGAATTATGCAGAATGAAATTGGAGATTAAAAAATGTAGATATTTCTTTTTTTACTAATGAAAAGTATTGTATTAAAAGAAGTTGAAAAAATGGCTTTCAAAATGTGTTCAATACTATTCCCCTTATTAACATACAAAAAGCAGTTCTTATTATATAAAGCTTTTTATATGTTAATAAGGGGTCATTCTATTGTGAAACGTGTTTAGCAAAAAACTGATAGGACCAAAATCAGGGATTGATTCAGATGAAATTTGGGTCCATTTTAACGGTCCCTTCACAAAAATACAATTGATTGAAACATCCCTTTTACAAAAATATACTGTATATCAAGGCATATAACACGCACTTACAACTTCAAAACATGACTTCATTTTTTTGAGGGGTGTATTATACACCGAATATAAAATGCATAATATAAAATAAATTTCTCAACTTATCCTAAATTTACAGATGCATGTTATACACTGGGATATACGGTAGTCAATTAAAACAACCTTTCAGTGGTATTTTACCTTATATTTTAATTTGTATTTTAAATTACCTTAACCCATTAAGCGCCAAAGCTCCCATTACGGGAACATCTATTATATATTTTTTTCTTAAAATATTTTAACGCAATTTACGAAATACACATTTTATATAAACATTTACACTATAGGGTGTGTTATATAGTGTAAATGTTTATATAAAATGTGTATTTCGTAAATTGCATTAAAATATTTTAAGAAAAAAATATATAATAGATGTTCCCGTAACGGGAGCTTTGGTGCTTAATGGGTTAAGAAAGAAGCGACTTTCACAAAAAATGAAGGGATTATTAAATATCTCATGCCGACAGACTTTTGAACAATTATCAAGCATCGTTCACAAAAAATAGACTATGAAATTCACACAAATAAAACCCTGAAAAAAATTCCTGCATTGACCCCTGAAAATATTTTTTGAGTTAAAAGATTCATATTAATTTGCATAGTATAGTAAAACAGACATATAAATACCTTTGGTCTGTAAAGCACAGCCTTTCGTCATTCTAATCATTTCAATTCAGATTTGAATCATCGATAGACCTAGTTTTTTTATCATTTTTATTTTGTTTCAGGAGGCTGCAGCTGCTAATAAAAATCAACAGAAAAATTTGGCTACTAGTCCGTGCGATGAAAGAGATGACGATATCTGCGCAACACCAAATATGGCCCCTACACAAAGAGTTCGTAGAGGGGCTGTCAGTGCTGAAACATATTCAGAAGAAGATGCTACAACCTACGTGAAAAAGGTAATGAATTTAGATGTGCCTATTCAATAAAAAAATCTATTAATTAATTGATTAATCCTTCTGCTTAGATTTTGACATTTTCCTGCTATATATTGCTAAAAAAATAATTGGTTTTTATTTTGAATTGTACACATTTTTTAATTTAATATTTATTTATTTATTTTCAGTATTTATGAAAGTGTCATAATTTGTATTTGTGTCATTAATATATTTTCTAACAAAATAAATATTTATTTTATTGGAACAGGTTGTTCCGAAAGATTATAAAACTATGACGGCTCTGTCAAAAGCTATTGAAAAAAATGTTCTTTTTTCACACTTGGATGATACAGAGCGCAGGTATGCAAATTTTTTTCTTCTGGATACTTTCAGTGATTTTTAAGATAAATCATCATTAATATTTATATCACAATATTTTTGCCCAATTTCATTCAGTATTTCATGAATTTGTTTTATAAATGTTATCCAAAATTAATTTAATTTTTTTAAATTAAGTATTCTGTGCTATTTAACTGGTTAATGTTAATTTTACTATAGGTCTCTAGTTATAATGTTTAAACTGCAGTTTTTTGTCTATTACTTACTTTCAAAAAATTAATTAAATTTGGGTACTTAAAAAAACTATGGTTAGATTGGATTGCTTTTCAGAATGTTTGACTGATGTACACAGTGGCGCACAGAGGATTTTAGTTTAAAGGGGCAGGGCTACAAATACTCCTGAACTCTGTTATTGTAAGATCAATTATAGTTACAACTCTCTTATAATGTAAAGATATTCTGTACAACTTGATTGGCCCATAGAACACAAGCAATATAACTCGTAAAAGAGTTATAAATAACAATCTGATCTTTTCAGTGACATTGTAACCGAATTTAGCAGTGTTTCATAGATTAACTGTAAGTATTTATTTTAAAAACTAACATCTTTTTTGTTAAAAAATACTTTAGAAATAATTTGAAGACAGTAAAAAAAGGTACTTTTCTGTTATGCTTACCCCAGCCAAATTTGGCGATTTTTTTTTTTGTCACCAAGTAGCTGCAATTTTTTGTCACCAAATACCTACAGGATATTTATTTAGCATTTTCAATGCCTTCAAAACAAACATTTTAACACAAAATACAAAGTTAAAAATATAAAGAAACACACTCACCATTACATACTACAAAATTTAATGGTCATTAAATCCTTAAATACACAATAAATAAAACTTATTACTGTTCTAGAACTAAAATAATAATTTTCAAACCAATTAGCATTTTAAATATCGACGCTACATCTGCAAGACCTCAATTTACATTTCCAAACAATAGGACAATTAAATTACCTGTAGTAATATTTTTTGAGCAAGTTAATTTACTCACCGAGCATCTACAAGAATTTTTATCTGCTATACTCAATGCTTTCAGCATTTTCTGTCTGAAGACATAAAAAAGGCAATTCTACACAAATCAAAATAATTCAAAACATACTCAAATTTTCAGCTTTTTCTTGCAAATTTTACTGACATCAATTCTACACACGAACAAATAAAACTTTACACCGATTTTAACTTTATTCACTAAATTTCACACCTTTTACCTCTTTAAATTCCAAAGTTCACATTTCAATTCCCAACACTTCCACTGTCAGAAATAGAATTTCAAAAAATGTGTGGCGGTAAAATTTGCCCCTATCCGATTGAATTGCCAGCATTGTTATTTAACTATTATAGATTGTATGATAGTCGACACTTGTTTTATAGGGATTATAGTGCATCTGTAGAATAAATTTTCATTCATACTTTACAAATCAATACCTTCAGCAACTCTGACAAAAATTTATTTTATCTTCCTCATTCGTTGGCCTTTCCTCTTCATATTTATTTTTTAAAAAAAAAATTATATTAAACTAACATTACCTAAACTAAAATAAATATGGCAAAGAACATTAAACCTCATGGAAGAATACAACAGGATACAGAACACGTACAATCGGCTTTCATTTGCTATTCAAATACACGCTTAAAACCTACACAAGATTAATAAATCAAATAGGCGGGTGAATACAAATAGTAAAATTTGTTTTCCTTTGCTATTCAGACATGAGCTTACTTACTACTGACAAACAAGCAAGATTGCCGCCTAATCCCAGGATAGATTACCAGATAAAAACATCGCCAAGCATCCTCCTCCGCTACTGGGGAAAAATTGCTAAATTTGGCTGGGGTGCACGTAACGGAAATTACCCCAAAAAAAAATAATTCATTAGTGATAATTTTCTTTTCTAACCCATCACCTTTAGGGGGATTGAGCCCCTATAGCTCCCTCCGGGAGCGACCACCCTGCGTTCCACAAAAAATCAGACACTAAGAGCAGTGGTCGCTCAAAGGAGTATAAAAATTTGATAACCAAGAAAAATTATTTATGGAAATGTATTCTAATACACAAGTAATTATACAAAAATATTTTTTAAATTTAGTAAAATATTTAGAAATTTCGGATTGTTTCATTCTTTTTTATTTCTCTGAGAGTATTCCTCTTGCTACTTTATTTTTTACATCTGGCAAGAAAGCATTAATCCTAATATTCTTCATGCATTTTAAATTTACTGTAATAAAATTTGTCTGCTTTAAAATTTGCTTTTTGGGTTTTTCCACAACCAAAAGTAGCCACCAACTTCCTCTTCGAATTTCCTTCTATGCGTGACTGGATCACATCAGTGTGCTGCATGTACTTGCACCTGCTGCCAATTTGTAGTAGAGCAACTACTTTGAAATGTGGCTTTTGTTAACTTTACTTCCGAAAAAATGCAAGAAAATTTTTGGAGAGGGAATCGGGAGCGATTGCTTAAAGAGGTTGTGTGGTCTCTTCTAGAGGACCTTTTAACGTAAATAGATAGGGTAAAAAATTTGTCGTTGAAAGAGGGGGGTCGCTTAATAGAGTTGGTTGTTCATAGAATTTTCACTGTATTCTAATATGCAGAATGGAATCAGTCAAACTAATTTAGATCTAATCATTGATGTAACTGTTTGCGATCTGAGATCATTATAGGAAACTTTGTCTCATTTATTAAGCTAATTTTTTTATAGCAATAATAAAGGAAATTTGTGTATGACAATGCAGATTTATAAAAGAAAATTATTTACAAACAAGCTATGCCTAAACAAAGGATTCATATTTGTTTTTAAAGTAAGAAGTCTATAGATAATACTTTTGCTCTTTCTTGAAAGATGGCCACATTTCTCCTTTTCCTCATATTTTGTCCTAATATTGATTTTTATGTATTCCTGAATATTGTATTTTACATCAGGAATTTTATGGAGATTTTTTTCCTCTTTAAGATCACGTCGGATATGTGAAAAAAATCATTTTTGGCCTCCTAGCCCTCATAGGTTAGGAATTTTGGAAAATGCTGTTTAATCTAGCACATATGTTAAAAATTCACTTACATGCCAAACTTACTATTATTAGCTTCAATAATTTTATCTAAGCCAAATATTGATGTACAAAAAAAACTACATTATTTTCTGGTCCCTCTAATACAGTGGTTCCCATCTCAACTTAATCCGTGGACTAATTTTCAACTTCCAATTTATCCACAGACCACCTAAAAGAAGTCTTTCCCATTCGGGGGGGGGGGGGGGTATAATTTTTTTTTTTTTTTTTAAGTACAAAACTTTTTGCACAAAATGCAATATAAAATGAAAAATTAAAAAAAAATTCTACTGAGTCAATGATGCTGATAATACCATGCTTACTCGCATAATAGTCGCAGCGCTGTTTTTGAAGCAGAATAAATAGCTTTAGAGTTACAATATTACATAGTAAATTTTCCCCACATAATAGTCGCACTGAGACTTTCACCATGAGAAAAATACAAAAAGAAGTGTAACTATTACACAAGTAAACATGGTAGTTAATCAATCCTGTTTACATATACCTGAGCCAAAGACAAAAGATTGGCCGAGATGATACAGTATTTTATCGAATTGTATTTAGTATTGTGCCTGCCTGTATTTGTGCTGTTTTGCAAGGATTATGAAACATTTTTTGTAATCTTCTAAAAAAGACCATGAACAATTGAGCTTTTTCCTTATTTTTTATTTCATAAAATTGTAACTTGTTCGTGGACCAACAGTTTGGAACCACTGCTCTAGTATACACAAGATCAATTTAATAAACAACTGGAAAAATTGTATAAAAATGTGAAACCTCAACAAACTTTGCTTTATTTTTTGGTATGTCTTAGAACTATTATCAGATGAGCTATACATGCCTGCTTCGTAAACAGGATCCTGGGAATCAGGGCACAAAAAGGGGGAAGGGGTCACTGCTGTCATCTCTTTGCTACGATGTAAAAGAACAAGCAAGTGTGTAAATGCAAAAAGCTGTTATATAATTGCTAATTTTGGCATGATTCACTGCCAAAATGAATACTCAAATCACTTTGTGAGGGACGTACATTTTTCCATTGTGACTTCCTAGGACATGCCATGTAGATTAATGCTTTTGCTTGAATTTTTGTATGTGTATCATACACCTTCTGAAAAAAATATTTAAGTCAAATTTCCTCTTTCAAATTCATATAAAAGTGAATAATATAGCATATTATAACAACTTTTAATATTTCTGTTGAATTGTATGATTTTTGAAAAACTAAACTAATTAATTTTTCACTAAACTAAAATAGAAAACATCGCTTTCTCACACCTACTTTTTTGAATGAATGTGCATTAGGGTTGCCATTATTTTTTTACGTTTTCCCATATTTTGTATGTTTTTTTGGTGATTTCTACCTCTTACGTTTTTTTCTACCACGTAAGGCCATTTCTTCCACTGTAAGGTTTTAGTTATAGAAAATTTAAATATGGCAAAACTAAAATATTATTTCATATTTATTCATAAATAATAATTAAAAAAGCATATAAACATAAGAAAAAAGGACATGCGGTTGACACCCTTGATGTATTAGTATAGAGGTGTCCTGCTGACAGAAAGTCTGTTTTGTTTCTAAATCAGCTTCAGTAAGATAGCTCAACCAGTTCCACCCATATAAAAGCACATGAATTGTGTCTGCACATCAGTACAAGGATAGCAGTCTGGAATAAATGTTTTCTTTTAACCCATTTATGCCTAGCGTCCCTTTTTTGGGACGGCATTTTCGCTATCATTCGAAAACATTATTTATTTTTCCGAGCCTTTATTCGCGAGTATTGAACCTCAATTCCACAAAACATTTTAATATGGCCAAGTGGGATGGTGATATTTCAATTTTTATACATAATGATTTTAAATGAAATGATCCCTTGTTCAAAAAGTTGACATCAGAAATTTATCAATTACTGCTGGTGTTAGCAAAAATTGAAGAAAGTCGCAAAAATATCTAGGCACGAATGGGTTAATAGGGACCTTCGTTTCAATCATACAAATTCCATACAGTAAAAATATCAAGAGATTTATTATTAGCAATATTTTGGAAGAGTATCTGTTCTCCAAAAATATTATGTCGGGTCTGCAATTTATAATTTATACTATTCAGTATGTTTTGACATGTCTTTAATATGTACTATTTCACAGAAAATCTTCCTTTTTTTTTTTTTTTTTTTTCCAAGTAAAATCTGGCAACCCTAGTGTACATGCATGTTTATTTAATTCTCCTAAAAAGTTTCCTGGAAACCGGGAAAGTCAGAGTAATTCCCTTTGTCCATTCAGTGTTAAATTTATTTCTAGTTTGCTTTTAGGGTAAAGGAAAAGAAAGTCATGTTTTGTGTAATAAATGATATTAAGAGTTTACAAAATAAAGTTCTTTTTTTTTTTTTACTGTATGAATAAAAATCATTTGACATTTAAATTTACTGTATTTTATATTAGTTTGTTTCCTTTTGATATTTATACCTATATTTTAAGCATTTACTGAAAATAGCTTACTAAACCTTATTGTGCATTGTGTCCTGTGCTTCACATAAGTGTAACATGACGAATAATTTTGCAGTAGGGCCACATATAAAAAAATTTAAGCACAGAAAAGGGAAATGTCTCTTAAACTCTGAGGCAAATAAGCGTTTTAAAAAAGGTTTTGGCCCCTCAACTGTATGCATATGCATATGGTGCTATGTGTGCTACTGATATTTAATTTTGTTTTGTTTTTTTACACTTTTCTAGTGATATCTTTGATGCCATGTTTCCAGTTGTGCATTCAGCTGGAGAAATAATTATAAATCAAGGAGATCAAGGTGATAACTTTTATGTTATTGATCAAGGAGAAGTTGAGGTATTTTTGTGAATTTAAATATTATACCTTTCTTTTAATGTAATGTGACATTTATAGATTTTTTATTATGTAGCTTAAAAGTCGTGTAATTTTCTTGTGGTATATTATTAAAATAGCAAATTATTTTCACGAGACATGTGAGGAACATGGTAAAGTTAAGGAATTTTGGGGGATTTAAATATATTATACTATTCTGCCTTTTTTAATGATATATTATTAATTACCCCATTGTATTTTGTTAAAATAACAAATTATTTTCATGGATGTTCTCTTTACCATAATTTCTGGGGGAGATATCATAATATTTGCATGTTTAAAGGTACAAACTGTCGTTCTGAATGCATAGTAGCTTTTGTCCTGTGAGGTTATGATTTGATTCTGATCTTGCACATTTTCAATGGTACAAATAAGCATTCATAGCTCATTCTTGAATGTTTTGGTTACAGCTAAATTTTGACCTATTTAAACAGATGAAATTAGACTGGATGTCAGTTCAAAGTTCATTGCTAATACCTATGTTTAGTGCCCAAAATAAAATTGACTATCCAAGACATAAAATTTAAGCAAAATGAAAAGTGAATTGAGAAAAATAAAATTTATTTGCATGGCTAAAGAGAAACCATATGTTGACAACCGAAGTGCAGGAAATATTGTTGTGGAGCAAAAACAATTTCAATAATTTCATGCATAATTTTTAAATAAATATTATTTCTTTAAATAAATTTTTCGACCAAATGTTCTTTCACTTGTTATAAATTGGCTTTAATCTGCACTTGACTCTAAACAGTACACATAACTTTCTATTTATTTTATTTTTTTCCTTAGTTGATTATCATACATAGAATGAAGAAATCTAATTTCATGTATGCAAAAATTATTTCCTTTTATTGAGTTGTAAGTGAAGAATTAATTTTTTATAGCAATTTGATAACCAGGAAGTCTAATAACTTGAATTGAGTCTGTTCCAGGTCCCTTAATAATTAATATCCCACAAATATACAACATCAATGAAATTTGTTCATGTAAGAAATGGAAATGAGAAAGTGAGAGTGAGAAACACAAAGAAAGATAAGCAAAAGAAACATTTTATTAACATTTGATATATTAAATAAAACATTGTAGCATTATTTATGTTTGCAGCAAAACAGGTAGTTTTGATAACCCATGCAAATGTATTTCCTTGCACAACTAAAGTAAATAAAGTTAATTTGATTACCAAGATGTGATGTCACCTTTATGATGGATCATCACATCGAGACACTTAGGCATGCACAAAACTAAACCACTCAGTTTGTAGGATTTTTTCCCCATTCTTGCTACCAATAATCTTGTAAATGTTGTATAGTGCAGAGGGCACTGGGTCATCGTCTTCTTAAGAACTCTCCTAGGATTCAAATGTTCTCTCAGTAGGAAAGAGAACAGAATTTGCTACCTCGAAAACTGGGACGTTTTGTGGAAAGCCATAGTTTTGCTATTTTCACTGTATGGGGCCTTATGTTATTTTCTTTGGAAAGATTGTTTTCTACCAAGCACTGGCTGCACTGATGAGCAAAGATTCACTTTAAGAACATGTATGTAGTCTACTTTTTATAATACAAAATGCCTAACCCATTTCATGCCAAGCAACCTCACTATATCAGAGCTTGAAACTTGAAAAATGAATTCATTGGTCTACAGTACCTTATTCAGTGAGATGGAGTCCAGCTTAGGTAAGATTTGGCTTATGCACCACAGAGATGTTTAGTTGATGTCAGTGGGGAGAAATGGCTTATGGCTCATTTTGTTTAAATGTGCAGCCACACTTCTTGATACATGACAGTTGATTCAGAAATAGACTTTCTGGAACTTTATTTGTTTTGTAGAAATTAAATAATACGGAACATAAATCCATTGTAGAAAGTAAATGTACCTTTAAAATCCACACCAAATAATAATAATAAAATAAAAATAATAAAACTTTTAACCACTAAGCTTGAGTCATCAGTTACTGCGTGTTCTCAATCTCTTCTTGAGCAAAACTTCTTTCATTGATGTATGTATGTGTTAATGATGCCATGTATGGTTGAAAATGAAAATAGTCTGTTTTGAAGTAATTAATCTTCATCTTTCAATAGGTATTAACTAAATTAACCAAGTAATCAATAACAGTATTTGGAATATTGATAAGAGCAACAAAATTGTTAATGCCATCTCTAACACCCTAATTTTGAAGAATGATTAATCTCTAAGAGATTTATCAATGAAGGCAAGGTGTTCCTATAGCATCCTCCAGCTTGGGAATTATCTTTGATTGGAAAAAGTGTATTATGAATAAAATGATAAAAATAAAAATTTAATTCAATAATTACAGTTACTTGTGTGTGTTAGGTGACATTTGAAGTGTACCAAAAAAAAAAAAAGAAAAGAAAAAGGAATATTTTTACTGCTAATATTTTGTTGAATTAGGGATGCATGAATCAGGTTGAAAGGGTTAAGGATGTAAATGATTTTAATTTATAGCAAGTTTTTAAAAAATCTAAATATCAAGGTATCTTCATTTTAAACATCCAAATTTAAATTATATGTAGTATTTATTACAATGCAGCAGTAATGGGATGCTATATTTCTGAGGGTTTATTTCTATTGTATGATTTTTTAAAGGCAGTGTTCAATAAGGCAGGGCAAAATAATAAATTATCACTGTTAATCTTAAGTCATACCTCATTTTTAATTATTTTAATAGACATGGGGCCAAGGCCCCTAGACTCGCTACGCTCGCATTTCGTATGAGGCATTTGGCCCCTAAAAAGACTTATTCGTAAAAAAGACATAATTTCAACAAACAAAACCTAAACGTTGGATAAGATAGAATGTTACCGAGCTACACATTGCTTGGTTCTTGCATGTTGCTTGGAACATAAAAATTTAAACCTCGCACTATTTGTAATTATGTGAAACCCAAGGTATTGCGTATTAGTCAATTATGGAGAGCCTTGCGTATTAGTCAATTATGGAGAATTTTCATAATTTGGCGGAATTTTAGCTAATTATTAACTATACTTGCATGTATGTATAGTTAATAATTAGCTAAGAAAACAGTAATTCATATGTTTTCTTTGATAAAAACTACAGAACAGGTAGGATAGCTTGCCACCAATGGCGACTTTTCATTATTTGGCAATTTACACATGCTCACAAACTATAATTACTGTTCATTTAAGATTCCCGGAAAACCGTTATCCATATTTTCATTTACATAGTTCTTTGCAGATTGGCGTACTTAGCATCACGAATTATACCATCTCGCCGCGCTGGCAAATATCCAAAGTGTACTATAATTGCTATAATGGCATAGTTAACGCCACCAAATATTTCTACTAATAGCAAATAATCCAGCTGGACCGAACCGGCTTTAAAATAATCTGCATTTTAATTATTTTTCATTTTCAAGATATTAGTTATTCTGTTTTGGAAAAACGACTAATCGCTCATTCTAAACTCCTGTTGTCTAAGCGAACTTACTATTTGAAAATTGTCAACTTTGTGCAACACATTTTGAGTTACTTATTTCATATACTTCTTAATTTGGCATAAAATGGATGTAATTCTACTTCATGTTTGACAATTTCACGTGATTCTACATAATTGGAATTGCTTTGTTGCAAAGGAATAAATGATTTTATGCCAAATCTGGCAACCATTATGTTTTATTTTTTCAGTTTTTTATTAATATCTTCTAAAATAATTCGATTTTCCAAATTTAAGTCGCCTTATCAGGTTCCTCGGAGTTTTCCGCATTCGGGAACATGTTTCTCGAAATTCAAATCCCCATGGATTAGGAGAAGATAGGTCAACAAGCTCTCACATCGTCGACAGCGGCCTTTACTTTTTTTTAGAATAGAGAGATACCTGTTTGTTTGAGTTGCTTGCAAGTAGTGCCTCATGACGGCTAATGTTATATTTTATTGGAAATACTGTAATCTTTATTTTAATATAGTGTATGAAATGTCATTGTGCAGGTGTTTGTCAATGGAAACATGGTGACAACTATTGGCGAATCCGGGAGCTTTGGTGAACTTGCTTTGATTTATGGAACTCCTAGAGCTGCTACAGTAAAAGTACGTATTTTTATGCTTTGAGTCTTAATTATAACATTATTTTTTAATGATATTAGTACTGTATATTAGAGATGAGTTTGAGCTTATTTTTTAAAGGCCAAGAAATATTAAAATCAGAGCCCAAGCCCAAATTTTAACTAATTAATAAATTTTTAAAAAATATTTTATTAGAACATTTATAAGTTTTGCACACAGGATTGATGCTGTGAGGGAAATTCAATCAAAATATTTGTCATTTCATCTACATCCTCTCAGATGGAAATAACATTTGTTAAGACTATAAAGAGATATATAATCTCTTTATGCACTATGCAGTAAACCACTACTCTGAAATGTACAAAATATTTTGCACATCTGCTAGGTGCCCCTATTCCCTTATATTTTTTATAAGTATGTTTGTTTCTCCCTAAATGGTGATGCATTGTTGTTTATAACCTGTTTACAAGATATATTACTTAATCCTTGGTTTGTGCATTTGACCGCTGTGTTGCGTCTTGCACTTGTTTTGCCCTAAGTGAAGAATGACATATGTTTCGGCATTCAAACTAGGACAACATTAAACATATGCATTCTTGTTCATGGCAAAAGTGATTTGTAACAGTTGTAGGAGGGCATACCTTCCAGTCAAGGTTGCCAATTTAGCCACCTAGTGGCTAGATCCTTCCTAATACAAGAATTCCTTCAAATAAATCCATACCCAATGGGCCTTTGAAATGAGCATTATTACAACTGAATCAACTGTTTTAACATTAAGTACGTGAAATAAATACTAAAGCCCTGCATACATTCAACTGAATCAACTGTTTAACACTTAAGTAAATGAAATAAATACTCAACTCCTGCATACATTTTCAGGGGTCTATGCAGACAAAAATTGGGTCCATTTTGCAGCCCCTTCACAAAATTACAATCAATTAAAATGTCCTCCTCGCAGACTTACAATCGATTATAACAGCCCCTTCACAAAAATACAATCAATTAAAACGGCCCTTCATTGGCATTTTGCCCTAGATTTTAATTTGTTATATCAAGTATTTTAACAAAAAAAGTGACTTTTACTAAAAATTTCCATGAAAATTCACAAAATAGGCAATTTTCACAAAAATGGGACCTTGGAAAAAATTCCTGGATCAACCCCCGATTTTGTCTTTTCTAGAACAAATCATGTTCAGCGAAACCTCTTGAAGACCATCTGTATGAAGAAATCATTTCTCATAAAGACTATTTATTTCTAATCTATAGATTTCGCACATTGATTTTCTCTCCATTAAAGAACCACTATTCCCCACCTATTCTTCCCTGAAAAACCATTTTTCAGTCAAAGGCAGTGATTGCGATAATGCCTCTAGATGCATATTTCACGCTTTAGAAATTCAGAATACGCCTTTAAAATTTTGGAATGCGTATTTTTATGCATTGCTTTTCCATATAAAATTAGGTATATTTTGATAAATAATTATGATTTGCTGATTTTAAATTTAAAAAATCCAGTTATTGCACTAGTTTTTGTTGAACTGACATTTATGTACCTAGACGTATAATCAGTTATTATTTATGTGTGAAATGCTATTTAATTACGTATTTGAATATTTAGCATAATTGTTCGTTGCTTTAATTACTCCTTTGGAAAAGAAAATACTCTCTCCAAAAAGGTTAAGGAGTATTTTTACTCTTCTGAAAAATTCCTAGATCAATCACTAGTCAAAGGGTTTTGCAATTCGTTTAAATATGCTAGATCAAAATTTATCCCTTTGACTGAAATTTTGAATATGTTTGAAAAAAAAAAAAACATCATTTTAAATTGTTGAAGCTATGAGGTAAAAAGATTTTTGTGCTAGCAGTTGGTGCCTGGAGAAATTTTGTCACAGAAACATCCTCTTCAAATGTAGAGAATTCATTGATGTTGATGAAGAGCTCAAAAAACACTTGTTTCAATCAATAAATTGAAAGTTCAATACCTGTTACAGATTTGCCAACTCTCCTGATTTTGGTGGGAGACCCGTTTTTTCATTGATCTCCCACCAGCCCGATTTTGGATACATTTATCTCGATTTTCAATAATATTTTCATTTTCTCCTGGTGTTTATCATTCGTCACATGAGAAATGCAATTTTCCGAATTTGAAATCATTTTTAAATGAGCTGTCATGGTAAGCAACCTTTCTCAGCATTTTTTTTTTCCTTTCCTGCAATCAAACTAATTCCAGAAAGCCACACCTTTGTGATGTCAAAAAATTCGAGCTTCTCCAACGAACGTATAATGAAGTGCTGCTTCATGTTCTAAATCATCCCAATTTTAATCTTTTTCCATCGCTCTTAAAAATAATTTTTTTTGTTTGTCATTGTTTTGTTTAATACACTAGTGTCTCTTATGAGTAAAAATTGATCGCTATTTCGAATTTTCTAACTATTTTTCAAGTTGTTAATTCTAAAGGAAGTACCTATTCCTGTTTCCTCTGTCTTGATATATATTTCGGTTGCTACATCACAGCCATCCTCAGTCTGTGTACGTTTCTTTGTCAGTGGTGTCCTTGTCACACTTCTCTCTTTCTTTTCTGAACTTCTGCTGCATGACATCACACCAGGTTCAGTCTATGCTAGCGTGCGTCATGTCATTGACACTGCCCTCTGTTTTAGATATTTCTAAAGTCTCGTGGATATAGGTATATATTCTATTATTGTAATTTTATATCTTTTAAGTCTATTGTTAAAGGTTCTTTTACGGCTAAGCATGCCAAGGCAGTATTTTGTTTATTGAATTTGATGTCGTTAAAATGCTCATTTTTTCTGTCGTTCTTTTTTCTTTTGGTAACTCCTATATAGCATCCTTTAAAATTGGTTTCGTTAAAAGATATATTAATTTTGTAGATTCTGCAGTATCTGTAGAATTAATTTGGTCTTTTTCTGAACGTATGCATTGAAAAATAGTTTGATTGGGTTTAATTGGTATTCAAATATTCTTTTTAAGTGCTACATTAGAGATTTTATTTGCAACCCCTCTGCTGAAGGGAATAGTTGTAGTATATTTTGTTTTCTTTTTACTAATTGCTTATAATATTTAATCTTCGTTTATGTGCTTTAAAATTTTTTTCAAATATTTCGTATGGGTAATTAACTTCTTGACATTGGTTCCTAATAAACGAAATTTCTTTATGTAATAAAGCTGTGTTAGAACAATCATTAAGAGCTCTGTCTATATAAGATCGGATGGCTGCTATTTTATAATTTAAAGGGGTTTTGGATTTAAAGTTAACTATATTGGTATTACTTATGGGTTTACGATAGACAGTAGTTTGTAAAAGGTTATTGTTTTTTGAAATGGTTACATCTAGCTAGTTAAGTGTATTATCCTTTTCCTTTTCGTATGTAAATTTAATGTTCTTATCCATACCTATGATTCCAGATATGGGGGATCCCATGGGTACACCTTGATTTTGTTGATAAAAATTGTTATAATGGAAATATGAGTTATTGTCTGTCTCGCACTCAATTTGAGGTCTAGATAAGGGAATGTAACAACTCTTTTTATTTGTACGTTACTTAATTTTATAGCCATGAATATAACCTGTGTTATTACTTATTATTAAATAAATGCTTGTTTGACTAAATTTCAAATGAATCAATGAATTAATTGTAAATATCTTATGAAAAATTTCAATGTCGGTGTAAATTCAGCTTATTATTTTTGCCAAAATATCTTAATTAAAAGTTTTGGTGCTGCATTATATTCAGGCTAATATGGTATGTTTATACAGAGACACACACACATGGCAATTGAGAAAAGTATTGTGTGCATTTTATGCTGAAAAAATATTCATAAGAAAACTCAAGCTTTCGATTTTAAAAAGCTGTTCCCAGGCTTTGGTAACATCAAACATCTGTTGTTGAGAAGTAAAAAAAAGTATAATAAAAAGAAATGCTGAATAATTTTTATTGGAAGAAAACTTTATAACTTCCTGGCTTTCTCTAGTACACACGCAGAATCATTTATTGACTCATTCTTTGTGAGAATCTTCAGCAAATCCATGGCATTCCTTTCATTTCTACATATTTTCTATTGTACTAGTATTTTAAGTTAATTTGCAGTTTTTAAGAATTTATCTCTGTGTTATGAGCTTCTTTTATATTCCTTTCTGGGGGTTTAAGCTGAGTTCAAACTTTCTTAGCAAAAATTCTGAAATTATGAAGAAATATTACAATGGCAACTTTTTCCTTAAATTATACACAATGGCAGTCTTCAGCTTTGTTGGATAATTTTCTTTTTTTTTAAAAGAAATTAGGTGGCAGCTCTTATTTATTATCTATATGTTAGTTATTAAAATTGAGGTCAAATCTCAAAGTCATCCTTTTAAGTTCCTCTCCCCCAGCATCAAAATGTTGACGTAAGATTTTCTGTTTGTCACAACCTTGTATTTTGTTGAAATACTTATGAAAATCCTCTTTTTAAATATTGATAGATTAATTTTTAAACTACCTTCAATAGTCTGTATCTAAAAATTATTATTACATTTATACATATAGGAATTCACATTTTATGTGTTTGATTTATTTTTACAGGCAAAAACAGACTGCAAACTTTGGGCTATTGACAGAGACACATACAGAAGAATTCTGATGGTACTAATACTATGTGTTATTAATCATCATTGAGGGTGAATTTTGAAAGCTTTATATTATATACTAATTATTTCATTAATAGGGCAGCACAATAAGGAAAAGAAAGATGTATCAAGAGTTTCTTAGCAAAGTGTCTGTTTTAGGTAAAGTTGATACTTTTCAAGTCTTGATGTTTGTGCTTGTTTTTTAAGATATTTTTAGTGTTTTATTACATGAACATTGTGTTGAATCTTATAAATAAAAATGAAATTCTGTTTGTTTGTGGATTTGATTCGTATACAAATCCACAAAAATGGACCTATCGGCCTGAAATAATATAGAATAAATCGTAGTTCACTTTAAAACTTTGAAAGTCCACCCGTTTCTGGAATTTAAGAGATTTTTTATGCTCTCCACGCAAAAAGCTTTCCGTAATTGTAACCCCTGTAGTGAAAAAAGTGTGAAATAAGGATCGTGGTTGCCATGTGTGGCGATTTTGCCGCATAAAATGTTTTAAATTCTCAAAGTAAAAATAAAAGAATAATAATGATTTTTTTGTTAGTTTATATTTGTAAGGTTATTTTTTTTAAATTATAATATCGTGTGCATGGGAAATCAGAGAGGGAATGAAATGTTTTATACGCAAAACAATAAGAATTGAAGATTTCCGAGGCTAATGTGTAAAATTTTTTAGTTTGGCGAAAAAATAAAGTGGCTGAAATATCGATTTTGAGTAAGTGAGTTCTAGCAGTTTGCACAGTTTTCGGCTTGGCGCAATTTGTTGAGAGCTTAAGGAAATAGATTTTTAAAACAAGTGCAAAGGTTTTATTAGAATACAGCGTTAAATTTTAATGATCCGTGAAGAAATAATGCAGTTATTAAGGGATTTCAAGCGATCTAACTTCAGAATTCTCGCCAATTGAGTACATTGATTTAAGTTGGGGGAATTCCGCCAAATTTCAGAAAATTGAAATCTTCTCATTTAGTACATCGGAGTAACGATGAATAAAACACATTATAGTTGATAATTTTTAAAAATTCGGCTGTATTAAGGGATTCCACTTTTCAAATAAATGTGTGCTTTACTCTTTGGCGGTCGAACCATTTCCAATATTGATTGCTGCTAAGTCAATGCTTCGAATGATTCCCTGAAAAAACTCTTGCAAAATGGCGTATGTTGGCACTTTGGCGAGGCTTTTATTTGAGACTGGTATATATAATAACACTGATTATAGATAAAAATGAATGTTGGTATGTGTTTATGAGGTTGAAAAACTCCAGCACCGTTGCATCATGAAATTTGGTTTACCTAAGTCTTATGATGGAGAAGGTTTTTATGCTATCCGTTTTCCTTAACTTGCCACTTGGTGCCGCAGCACAACGTCGAATTCTATTCCGTTTAGCCGTTTGCTATGCGAATATCATCCAACCGATTTTTGATGAAATTTGGTACACGCGAATATTAGAACACAGAGAATATTTTTCACTATCCATTTTGCTGTAACTTGCCGCTAAATGCCGCAGCAATGCATCAACTTCTATACCGTTCAACCGATCGGCTTAAAATTTTTTATACTTACACATTTGAGCGCGAAGAATATATTCTAACTGTGTTCCTTTTGATGTTACTCACCACTAGATGACACTGCAACGCATTATTATTTTAACTCGCCACTAGATGACGCTGCAGCAGGCCAAATTCTTGACCATTCAAACGGTCGCTATGAAAATCAGTATACATAGCTATTTGAACAATGAGAATATTTTGGCGTTATCCATTTTCCTATAACTCGCCATTTGACAGCACTGTAGCAAATCATTACTTTAATTAACCACTAGATAGCCCTGCAGTGTATCACTTCTTGACTGTGCAAATGATCGCTATGAAAATAGGTATACATAGATATTTGAACACGGGGAAGAGTTTGGCACTATCCATTTTCCTATAACTTGCCACTAGGTGTCGCGTCAACACATGAACTTCAGGACTGTCCAGCCGATAGTCATGAAAATTCGTGTACATCGATATCTGAATGCGAAGAATATTTTCGCCGTATCCGTTTTGCTAAAACTCGCCACTAGATTGCGCTACGCTGCATGGCCTTCTGCACCGTACAAACGATTGCCTTGCAATTCGGTATGCATGATTATTGGACACAATATAACGCGATATCCATTTTGCTATATCTGTTTATTACAATGAATACCGTATATACTCGTGTATAAGCCCACCCCCCCCCCCCCCCAACTTTCCCCAAAAAATCTTTCAGAACTGACTGACCCGTGTATAAGCCCACCCTCCTACTCTGAAAATTTACGCCCCTGTGAAAAACTCCCCTACCACATTTAGACTAGCGTCCAGTCATCAGGTGATTGTTTTGTGCCATAACCCGTTTACAGCGCAGTTCTGATTGCAAACCGATAGCGATAACCACGTTCTTCACATTCAAGAATAGCATTCGAAATGAAAGAGCTTCAGTGAAGATGGCTAAAGTAAAATGTCTGTCTTAAGACAAGGCTTTCAAACTGAAAGTAATTGAATATGCTGAACTGTACTTTATTTTTCTCTGTTTTTTTTTAATCTTCCTTGTAATATATTGCCTTTCAATACAAAAGTCCAATATGCTACATCTTTCTTTTGTTAACATAAAACCAAATTATCTCGAATACATGGGCACCGAACGGGGGGGGGGGGGGGGACAATATAAAAATTCCCGGGCATATGGTTTTCATATTTACATATACATGCTTGTGAGCATGTGTGTAGATGTTTTCCCCTCCACCGAACTCCCCTCCCTAAACCTTGAATTCTCCGATGATCAAATTTTGAAATTTTTTTACCCGTGTATAAGCCCACCCCTCCACTTTCAATCCGAATTTTTGTCAAAAAAAGGTGGGCTTATACACGGGTATATACGGTAGTAATCACCACAAATCGTAATATCAAAAAGTCCATTTATTCCCGTGCGTAGAACAGGTACTTCAGCTAGTAATATATATATTTTATTGTTATGTGTTAATAAAAGGGCTTTGTTAAGAATAAAAGTCTTAATGTCTTAGTGAAAGTATTTTCATTTTTTTTTCTGGTTAAATTGTAAATTTTGCTTTAGATCCCAATTATCTTACATTCATTAGAATACATTCAAACCATTGGTGTAGCCCCCCCCCCCTCTCCACCTTCAAAAAAAAAAAAAAGTAGAAGGGAGCTCATTTTTCTGGAATTTAACTTAAAGGTGTGTAATTGGTTTTGTGTAACTATACATGATTATTACTTTGGTGTAATTGTCTTAAAATTAATTAATTATGTCTTATGATTCTAAGTATAATTAATTATCTCTTGATTCTAGGCAATGCCATTTTTATCAACAATGCCGTAAGATTTTTTTTTTTTTTCTATATGCCACCATCAGCAGTTCTTATGTCAAAATGACTGGGATTTATTTATTTGTTGTTGTTGTTGTTGTACTGGGACCCTAGCTAACCAACTTCTCTCCCCTTTTTTCAACCATTTGGGAACACTTTGACCATGCGTGCACATGACAAGATGACACATGTATTCTAAGAATATGTGTACATAATTTGTAAGTTCTAAGGTACACTTAGATGGTCTTAAAAGCTCCTGTTGTTTGCCTTTCTGATGCAGAATTACAAAATAAAAATTTTAATAACAAAGAGAAGTTTAAGCATTCCTCTCGAAGATAAAATGTGAGGGGATGAACATGCTCAAATAAAAAAGTAGGGGGACCATGTCCCCATCCCTCGACTACACCACTGATTCAAACTTTTAAAAATGTATAATGTCAGGTTGTCAGTATGCAGGATTTTTTTTAATTGCAATATTTCATTTGTATCATAAAGGTAAAATTGTATGCTTAATTTCATTTTGCTTACCCATTATACAGAGTTTTTATTTAATTGAAATTGAATTATTTGTATTCGCAAATATCTTTCATTTGGCCTTAATCTTTTTTCTTTCACATACAGTATTATGCATTTCAAATCAGCCAATAATAATTGCTTTCTGAATTGTAAATGAGCAATGAGCAGTGATGCTGCAAAAGGGGTGATCCAGTTGAGTCGGATTTCCCCCCCCCCTTCTTACTCCAATGAGTCTAGTCAATTTCCTTATGAGCAGGGTCTGTTTATTGATAGGAAAACTGGGGCTGGTGAGTCCCTTAATTTCAGGTCTACCAATTTCAGTAAAGTTTCTATACCTATGTGGTACTGTAAAAGAGTTCTGTATCAACTTTTAAAAGAAAATAAAAACTTGTATCTCCCAGAAAGATACTAATCCAGCAGTCAGTCTAGGTTGTGTGAAGGTTATGAAATAACAGTACAAAATATATAATCAAATGAAATTTCTAAACAACAGAAATGATTATATTAAACTAATAAAAATTTTTTGCCGGGGGGGTCCGATTTAGGAACATTTGACGATGGGCACAACTTGGGATGAAGATCCCGTAACACTGATGTTGACATGAAAATGAAATTTCCAAGACTGGTCCCCCACAAAAAAAAAACATGAAAGATTGAGAAAGTACCATTTTAACAAGAATTATCTATTTAAAATGTAGAGGCCTAGACCATTATCAAATAAACAGCAATAGAGCATAATCATTTCACACTAACTTTATTCTGATTAAAAAATGTAAAAATACAAGAAATTGAATCACAGTTTTTGTGATGAAAATTTCAGAGATGGGGTCCAGTATTTCAGTGCCCCTTAGTGGAAAATCAGTTCCTGGTAGGTGGTGGTTAAATCCTCCCCCCTCTGGCCACATGCTGTTGGAGGCCCCCTCCCCCCCAAAAGAAAAGAGGCTGTGTTACTGTAAATGAGTATGTTTATAACCATGTATTTGTATAAGCTAGCTTCATTTCATAAGCATCTAAGAAATGAAAGAAAAATATTTGATTCCTTCTTCCTCTTTCTAGATAGCTAATGATGTAGTGTACCATTCAGTCAACATCCACATAGTGTTATTGTTCTATGATAACTGTAGATTTTATTTTAATTTCATCCCTATGTAAATGTTTTTAAACTATTTTCTTTCTTTCTTTATGCATTGTTGATAACAAGAAAATAGTCTTCTTGTATTTTTCATTCCATAACACTAACAATTCTACTTTGATAATTATGAACCTTTCTTCCTAGAAGTCTATAACTATTACATTTTTTGTAGGGTATCTCCTTAACAATGTGTGTGGTCCAGTACCTAATAAGTATATTTTTAATTCAGAAAATGAATAAAAATGGTCTGCAATGAGATGATATGCTGAAAAGAGACAGGGTGTTTCTTTCCTATTGCATATTGTTTAGCATAGAACGTCTGATAATTTGCCACATATCTTTTAAACATGGACATTGTTCCATTCACAAAATTTTTCAAACCAGCCATGAGATTCTTTGAATCTTTTAATTTCTGTTTTTTCAACAATCTGAAGATTTCTGTCTTGTATCATCACCTGTGATAAAGACATCTTTTTTGAGTGCCAGCTCACTAGCCATTTGATTGAATATTCTTTAAAGCTTTCATGTCTGGCCTTTTTTTCTTTTCCATTTTAGCCACTGCTAAGTTTTTATTTTTCTTTTCTGTATCTTGTTAATCTGTGCATTTATAAGTAAGAGCTATTTTGCCTGCACTCAAATTTTTGCTTTGTATTTCATTTTCTCTTTTTTTTTTTTTCCCAAGAAACTTATTCTCTGATTCCTTCATTCATTTTTGCTGCATCAAAATCAAACCACTTTAAATGTTATCCTGTCCTATAAAGTAATTCATTGAACAAAGCTAACAAGGAAAAAAAAATTCCCTCATGCAAAGGTTCCAGTCAAATACATTTTTTTTTTCATATATATCCCCCTTTAGTCACAAAGTTCTAATCACTAAAATAAACTAATTTCCGTAAACCGGTCAACTTAGACAAAAAATTTTGGTCACAATTGCACTTGTCACAGGACCAGTATTTTCAGCAGCAAATAGTTTCTACAAAAGCCTAATATCGCTTGCATAAATATTAGCTATCATTATCTCTTGTTAGGATACAGTTAAAACAAATAACAATAATGGCACATGGAGACTTTGTGATTGAAGAAGGAATTTTAGTCAAAATATGTAGGTTGTCTAAAGAAGCTGCCCAGGGGCTAGTGGAAGAATTATAACCACGTTTGAGAGGAAGGGCTTCTCACAGAGAGAGAAAAATCTCTCAGATCTTGACGATATTCAGTGTATTAGTAATTAACTTTTTGGGTATTACAGTCAGACCTCATTATCAAGGCACTCAAGGTACCACAAACAAGCATCATCATAAGTGGAGTGGAGTGATAACCAGAGTTGCATATGTATCGAACTGGACATTTGCACAAAATTGGGACTTTGAAAAACTGTTGTCATAACTGGGAGGACATGAACACAGGGTGTCGGGATAACAAGGTCCAACTGTTCTGTGTTAGAATATCACGAGTAAAATGCAATATTCAGTTTCTGGCAAGAAAAATATTGTTGAAAATAATGATAAAATCTTTAGCACTAAATATAACTAATGTTTTTATCCTGCATTTAATGTTATAGAAAGTCTTGATGAGTGGGAAAAGTTGACTGTTGCTGATGCTTTGGAGCCTATGCAGTTTAATGATGGGGATGTTATTGTTGAACAAGGACAGCCTGGTGATGACTTCTTTATCATAGAGGATGTAAGTATCTGATCAATTTTGTTTTAAACTTCCTATAGTTAGAAATATTTTGTTCTCAGATTCATAAAAATACTCAAATTTGAAAGTTCTACCTTGATTTTAAAATAATAAAAACCAGATATCACTTAAGGAAACTAAGTTTTTTAACACTTTCTAACAATATTAAAAAGCATTCATAACTTTAATTTGTCTATCCATGATATCATTTCTATAAGTACAACTGTATTGCCATGATATACTTATAAATATCACTGAAATTTAGTGTTGCATGTTCCTTTAAAAAATTGTGTATTTGATTTACTGGAGCACACACTACAGTGTATGAAAAATAACTCCCTAAAATTTGATTTCTTTTTTGTTTTAATGTTTTAAACATAAATTTAGTATATATTATCGAGATTTGTAACAGCATACTTCATATTAAAATTAATGGATGATATTTTTTATAAAATTCCTTACAGGAATACAAAAAATAATTCCAATGCATTATACTCTTTAAGTTGTTTAACATACAATTAAACGACTTTATTAATAAATATAATTTAATACTTTTCGTATTGTTTTGAGTTTTTGATTTCAGTTTTTGACTGTTTGAAATATTGGTAAATTTGCTTCAATATATATGAAATTTGCACCTTTTCTTAACATTTTACTAGAGTAACTTTCTTACTTTTTTTTCATTATTTTAACCAAGCAGATTTAAAAGCACACTCTCAAAGAAAGGTACACACTGAAAATGAATTTTTCTTACTTATGGTTCTTAAACCGCTTGTAAGATTCAGCATTTCTAGTGAAAATGTAATCAGAACATAATGGTAAACCAACATTACGAATTCATTGGCATTCTTTTTCTGCCCTTACACTTCTTGGAAAAGCTACAATAGCCTTGTTCTCCATTCTATACTACAACGGTTGCACCTGTTGCTTGAAAATTGTAAAAATAGGGTGCCCCAGTTGCTGAATCAGCATTAATGGCAACAGTATATTGCAAATTTTCCAAAGTGCAGACTATAAGCTTTCTTTGAAAAATAATAATTTTACCGAAATTTTCAAAGTTTTCCTTGTGAAGATATACATTTTAAATTCACAAGCTAGCCTGATTGTATTAGGAACTTAAGAGACTGTGACAAACAGGACTGTAATGGCGCAATTACTTTTCAAAAAAGGGTGACCTCCCAGCACACATACGCAGTTTACCCACTCACACTTTTTGAACAGACAATCGTGAAGTGTACAGATTAGTATGTGTGACAACACTATGCTGATAGAAAATTTCATGTGATTAACTTTTATGTTTTAGTTAGTGATATGCCTGTGTATGTCCATAAAATTCATTGCCTTGATTGCGAAGATACATTATTGTGTAAGAATTTGAAATAACATTATGTGAAATATCATGGATCTAAGCCTCTCCAAAATATAAATTCCTAACTACTTACAGCATGGGTGCATTTTTAAAGAACAATAACAACATGCAAGTTTTATGCAGAAACAAGAAATATGAGAGGAGAAAACAATTAATACAACTATCATGAATGACGATAAATGTCATAGGCCCAAAAGCAGTGAAACTACAAAAAAAGAAATTATTCCCCTGTAGATGGTTGACAATACTGTTACTAGACATTCACTCATACTGTTAGTAGACTCAATTGTGATTTTCTGGAGAGCTGCCTCATGTATTTTCAGTACATGAGTAATCTTGGCATTGATTTAGAAATATTTTCAATGTATATTAAAAGGATGTTGAATGTAAATTTCATTATAAATTTATGCGATACAAATGGTAAATCCTCAGCCTCTTACTTTAAGAATACAAAAACAGCGGTTACGATGTTTCTTTACGATACACATCAAGGTATTCTTCCAGATTTACTTGTGTCATCTAAAATCAAATGTTTTTGTAATGAAAGTGTAGAAAATAAGACATTTCTTTATAAAATTTTCAAAAGTGATGTTAACTTAATTGTTAAATTACTCATAGAGATGTATGTTATATGTGGACATGAAGAAGTTAATATTTTGTTAAAAAAGAAGCTAGCTTTGTTTTTAACTTTGAATATTTAAAATTTCATAACAATAATGGGTCTGAGCAGTCATTGGCGTATAAAGAGTTTAATGTAGAGGCATTTCAGGAGTATGTTAAATCATTTTCATTTCATTCAGCTGTTCTGTCCTTGACTGATAAAAAAAACATTATGGTTTGATTACAAGCAATTGTGTTTGTGGTTTCATAGTAGTTCAGCTTTCATAGAGCTGAAGATGTCTGTGCTAAAACTATGATAAAAGTTTGCAAAGTTTTCATTTTAAAACTAAGCTTCCACTTCAATTCCCATATCTGAAACTGTAAGCAAAAGTTGGGGCTCTGCTATAAATAATGTTGTGGAAAAAACATTAAGCTCCAGTGATGCAAACTAAGAAGACATTAGAACCATTAAATATTCCCCTTCAGGTTATAAAACAGGGTTTCTAAAGACCTGGAAAGTCAGGGAAATGAGTTTTGGTCAGGGATTTGGGGAAAAAGTCGGGCAAATTAGCAGAAATTGAAGAAAGGTCAGAGAAGTGCAAGAAAAATTGAATTTTGCAATAAAATCAAGAAAATATTTGCTGTTTGAACCTAAGTATAAAAATTGTTTTATTTTCCTGATTCAACCTTGAAAATAATTTTGCAATGTGTTCTTTATGAGCATATCTTGTGCAGTTGAAATATGCTTAATTTTATGGTAAATTATTATCAAACATGGTTTTTGTTGGAATCCAGTGATGTCAAATAAGATTCTTGTATATATTAATTTAATATTATTTGTAAAAAAAGGGGCAAAATATTATAAAAAAATTATTAATTAAAGGATGTAATGTTTAAAAATAGAAACACAAAATTCGGGAAACCACTCTAGATAACGTCAGGGAAAGAGCATGATAGATGTCAGGGAAGCAAAAGCTGTGAAATCTGTAGAAACCCTGTAAAATTTTAAGAAAGTGTGCAAAACTGATTGATAGTATGGCATAAATTACTATAAACATTTTAAAAATGTGTCACTGTCAGCCTCATTCCGTTTTCAATTCTATAAATTTGTAAATAGCATTTCTAAATGTTATGTTTCTCATTTCTTGATTGATTTATTTTTTAATCCTTGTTTAAGGTAAAAAGTCAAGATTTTATGAAAAAAGGATCCATCACATATAGTTTACCCAAGAGTTTTTTTTTTATTTAAAAGGCATTTTGACTGTTGATGAAAATGCAATGTCTAAAAAGTATGGAACATGTGATGCAGGCTGTTTTCGAAAAATCTTGTTAAATATGTCCTCATTATAAGTTGATCTGTTTTATTATTATCTATATTTTTTTTTTTTAATTGACATAATATACAGCATCTAGTTTCTTATGAAAACTAAACACAAACTTATGACTGTATTATTATTATTTTAGGGCACAGCTGTTGTTCTGCAACGTAGAGCTGAATCTGAACCACAAGTTGAAGTTGGACACTTAGGGCCTTCTGATTACTTTGGTAAGGCGTCAAGTAAATGAATGTTATTTAATTGCAAAATAATTTTGGACTAAATATCTGTATTTCTCTAACTTTTTAAGTAATTTTGCAAAAAAAAACTAATTTTTTTAATTATTTTAGGCCATAACCAATTAACTGTAATACCTTTTTGACTATAATAAATTTGTTTAATTATGATCTGTAATGCATAGGATTTTATAATAGCTCCTAAAGAATTCACTTGCTATTGTAAATTTATATAGTAATTATTTTCATGATTTTTGCACAATTTATTTATTTATTTCATTATTTTAATTAATTTTACGTAAACATATATTTTCTTATTTAAATTAAAGTGTCAATTTTTTATTTGGCCATTTTGTTCTTTAATAATACATTTGAACCTGTTTATCTCGAAAACCTTTGTATCTTAGATTTTTTTTAAATTTCCTTCATTTACAATCTGAATTCAATGTATTTTCCATGTTATTAATCTCAAAAAACTTTCCTTCAAAACCTCAGTATCTCGAATTATGGATAGCATAAATCACAAAAATCTGAAAAGGCCACCTTTCAACAACAACTGAGGTTGCACTTACAAACTTTTCTTATGGCTGTTCTACCTGAAAAAGGAGGATTTCGGCTTACTTTTGCTTGTTGGAAATATACTTACAATCACATAACTACGAGAATTTTCAGACTGTTTCCTTTGAAACTATACTGTGAACTGACATTGAACTAAAATTTGAAAAGTTATTTAATTTTTTAAAAACATGTTATTAAATTTGATACTTTTTCAGAGAAATATTTATTTCCTTGATTTTCGCTCACGCTCAGAGTTTTAGATACAATTTAGTTCAAAAACAAAGTAAGATTTTTTAACACTTTCAAGCAACTCTGAAAAGTATTAATGATTTTGATTTGTCTGTCTCTCCGTTCAGCCATAGTCTAACTGATCTAACTGCACATTGATTACTACAAAACTTATATATTTTATTCGTATATCTGCATTCAGGAATTATTAAAAATTGCCTATAGCATAAATAGATCTTTTACATTCTATAGGTAGTCATTCTTTAAAACATATTTTGGAGGTATTCGGCTGTGTCAAACAAAACAAAATTCATGTACAAAAAAGTATTCATACTTATTCTCAGAAAGGTATTCGTGCAAAAGTAAAACTTCCTACGCTGTTTTCGTATGTGTAAATTAATGGTTTTTCATATTTCTGTACAGTTTTGCATTTTTCAGAAACTAAATAATTATTCACAAAGCTAAAATGGGAAGCTTTGCTTATATTCAAATACTTTTTTGAGAGGATGCATGTTGTTGAGAATTACTAAATAATGCTCTCCATTAAAATTAATGCCTGTATCCTTTCTAGTGCTTCTACAAGAGCACTCAAAAGCATTACAATACATTTTATTGGAAAGTATTTTGCAATTGATGCATTTGCTGTGATTTAACCTTCTCCATTTTTTAAAAAAAGGTTGTATCACCAAATTTCATTTAATTCTTTTTTTGTCATTATTAAGTGATGTGCAAACAAAACATGCATCACCCTGGTCGTACTTAGTTCCTATATGATTGAAACAGATAGAAATTGCAAAAATGTTTAGATTACTAGTAATGTACAGACAAGTTTAATTTTATTTATACAGATATTATCAAGATTTTCTAAACATGAAAGATACATTATTGTGAATTCGGGAGTTCTTCTGTTTCGGAATGGGATGAGAGCTAATGGGTGTCTGGAAATTTTGAGAAGTTATTCCAGATAACAGGACAATTTAAATTTTATTGTTCCTGCAAGATCGTTGAACAATCTGCACGGCACAATTCACAAATTGCAATTCCCTAAATAATAGTCCATTGAGTAACCACAGTCTTAACAAATCTCAGAAATGTCAGCTAATCCTACTATATAGTTACGTTGATCCCTGACTCATTGACTCTGTAACGATTCAGGTCGAACCAATCCAAGATAAAACTTTTACCTCCATTATTTCAAAAAGATTAAAAAATTAAGCACAAAAACGTAATAAATCGAGGCTGTTTGTATGATCCGCTTGAAATTTTCATAATTATGTATGAAAATAAAGAAAATTATCTGCGCTGCTTTAAAAATCTTAAAATCCACCCATTCCCCAATTCTCAAGCTATTTTTCACTATTTGCAGCTCTATTTTATTTCTGAGAGTAAAAAAAGTTAATCATTTGTGTGAAAAAATTAGGTGTTGCAAAGGACAATGATGTCACACTGAAAAGTCATGGCTTTGAAGGGAAAATTGCCCTTCCAATTCGTTTAAAATAGTTTTTCTAGATTATTCAGTTAAGCTTTTTTTCACAAGCAAAATGATTTCCTCTGCATGTAACATTGATATAAGAGGGGATGTTCCAAGCGAAACAAACTTGTTCGAATGAGAAAAGTTTTCGCACGTTTTTTCGAAGAAAATTCAATTCTGATTTTCCTATGTAGTAAAAATTTGATATGAAATTACTTATTTTATGTGGTCAAAGATTAAATACATAGCGTGTAGACATATTTTTGTAGAATGCTTTTTCTAGCATCTGTTGTAATTACCTTCACAGTGGGCTTTGACTTCTAGTATTTTACATAATGATGCCCAGCTCTGACTCTAAGTGTAGATAGATTACAGTTAATTGTTTGTTATTCGAAAACTACAACTAATAGTTGTTAGTTAAAGCTCTCCAACTAACTCGACTCTACTAAATCAATTTTAGTTTTCTGTTCAACTGAAACTAATTTAGATGAGCCGAGTTAGTTGAACTTTACAACTAAAACTAATAGTTGTTAGTTGATGGTTGAACTAACTTTGCTCAACTAAATTAGTTTTAGTTTTCTGTTCAACTAAAACTAATTTAGTAGAGCAGAGTTAAGTTGAACCTGCAACTAACAAGTATTAGTTTGTCATTTATCTGTGAGGTTATCTTCTGATTCAGTTGAATGTTAGTTTTTGCCCGACTCTGCTTATGATGGTATACTTATTAGAATTTTCAGAATGTTTCCTCGGAAACTATTGTGAACTGACATTGAGCTAAAATTTGAAGAGCTATTTAACCTTTCTTCTTAAATTCTTAAACTTGGCACTTTTTCAGAAGAGGACATTTTTGATGGATTTTCACTGCAGAAATAAACTTTCAGTGCCAGAATTATGAAAATTTCAGACTGTTTCCCCAGAAACTATACTGTGAACTGAAACAAATTTCAAATTTGTAAAGTTATTTAATTTTTGGGGAAAAAATTATTAAACTTGGCATTTTTTCAAAGAATTCTGCTTTTTGGTTAACTTTCACTGCAGATAAGAATTACACTTCATGTTAAAAATGACATTTTCCAGAATATTTCTACAAAAGCTATGCTGTGGACTACTGTAAATTACAAATTTGAAGAACTAGACAATTTTCATAAAAAGAAGAGACATTGTTTTTTAGACTCAAATTCAAAATTGTCTGACTAAAAACTTTCTCTCAAACGTAACTTTGAAAAATAAATTTGAGTCATTCATAATACTTTAAGAATGTTTTGGGCTAAAAAATGTACTACATTTGCTTATGTAAAATTTATAATTTTGAAACTCATAATCACTTATTAATCGTAATGTATATGACTTCTGATTAAGATTTAAAATAAAATTACAGTAGAAGAGCTGTTGAAATATTTATAATGTTTCTTCTAACAATGTTATGATTTTTTATGAACATTAAGTTTATATGAGCATTTTAATTAAAAAATAAATAAGTAAGTGAGCGTGGTATTTTTCAGACTGGAATTCATAGAATCTCTGCAGTTTTAGTATATTTCAATGAAATTTCATTTCAAAAACTCAACTTGCGCTCCTCTCTAGTACTTATTACAATATTTTGTAGCAAGAAAAATCCATTTTATTGTTTTTTAAAGTTTTAATTTTATTTCTAAATTTTTTTCAAATATCAATAAAGATTAACAGTACCAATTGTTTCTAGTATATTATTGAAGATGATGCGACATGCATCCTTAAGCCCCAAAACCTCCTGTTTTTAAAGCTTTTGCAGAAATCCTGTGTCAACAGTCACTTTTCAGGTGAAATACCCTTAAATATCAGAAATGTTCCTTACGATGGATTAGCCATTCCTGTTAACCATAGAAAGCTAAGATAGTTCAACATCAAAACTTACTGTAAGACTATTTTAAATGTTAAATGTATGTATGAATGTTTTTTTTAAAAAGTCAGATGTATATATCAACAATCTAACGGGAAATCTGTTATCATTCCACTGTATCTTTCTACAAAAAGAGCCATCAGAATTTTTTAATGGACCTCACTTAAACCTCTATAACTTGAAAACTATTTATCTCAATTTCCCCCCTCCCCCTTTTCCATGCTATTCGAGATAGACAAGTTCAACTGTATTTGCATTACTTCACTTGAGGCTTGCAGGTGGCAAGTGATCATACATTGTTAACTCGTTTTATACTGGATTATTATAATTCCTCCCAGGTCTTGATATTCTATGTTCATCTGAATAAGCTTCTTACAAGGCTTAAAACATGAAATTTTGACTTTTAATTGGGAAAGGGGGGGGGGTATGTGCATGTGTATTCATGTGGCTTTTTTTAATCCCAGTAAGTAATGTTCACCTTTAAGTTTTTTTTTTTTTGTTTTTTTTTTAACTTATTAAATAAAATGAAGTTAAGATAGTTATGCGCTTTCCACTCTATGATTTATGATTGAAAAATGTCAAGAGATGTTGCATGCGTAGTTACAACTAGTTATTGACAAGTTGAGATCATTGACGTATCCAATTTTCATTAGTGTACTTTTGAACGTTTATTGTAATAAAGTAACAACAATGAAGAGGGCAGGAAATTTATGTTCATTGTATAAAAAAAATTATAAATATGAGAAAGCATTACTTTGATACTGTTAAAGACTAAAATATGTTTGCCTTTTTTGCGAAATATTAAAATCCTGCTGTATAGTATGTTTATTTGCAAACACATTTTCATTTAAGTATCATTTTATGTATTCCAGTATTTAGTCCTGCCATTTAAATTATAAAGGAATGTTCTCATATGTTTATTGCTAAGAAAATGTGCATTAAATTTTTTCAATAACTAACACACACCTTCCTTCTGTTACTGATAATCATAAAATCTTTTTAGAGATTTTTTTCTTCTCCATTAGTTATGTTTCACAAAATCTTAAAAACTATTTTTTAAAAAGAAAGGTTCGGATATTCTCTTTTATTGAAATTACTGCAAGATCTTCATAGGGTTATTTATCATTTAGTTAGTTGTAAAGTGTTTGTTGAAAAATGAATGTAACAATGGCTGTTAATTTAATATCCACAAAATGTTTATTAACTCAGTATATTGCTCTTTAATTCTTGTTGTAACAAATCTTCTAATGAATGTTTCTATTTTAGAAATTCATAATTTAAAATGACAATACATAAGTGAAAAAATTTAAAGATTATGCTAGTGTCTAAAAATAAGAACAGTTCTTGAGGAATCGGAAACTCTTCATTTAAGTTGTCTATGGTTCAGCCGTAGAAAATATTTTATTTCAGTCTCAGTAAAAATGTCAATTTGTGCAATATCATGGTATTATGGTTTCAATGGAACCTGTTAGAACCTTATCAACAGTTCGTAAGTTTTTTCTACAAAATATAAAACACATTGCTTTTGTGACACAGTCAGCTCTAGGAGTTGTTCTACTTAAGGGATAATGATCGTCACCACACCGGTATTTTTTATTTGAATTATAAGTTTAATTATAGTTGTAATGTATTTTAGCATTTGATTTGCTGCCTTGGGGGCCCCTGAAATGGTTCGTCCATAGGCTAAAGCCTACCTAGCCTTATGTATAATCTGGCCCAGTGTATGTGAGACCTTAGGAGAATCATGGGCTATACAAATGTCTTTTCCAAATTTTTAGTTTCTTACTTTTCTGTCCATGTTAACTTTATACTTTTTTAATGATTTTTACGATTTTGTGCAAAACCCTTGTTTTTTTACACTTTTTGATGAATTTTGAGGTGCTATTTTCATAAAATTTGACAATTAAAGTATGTTGCATAAAATCTCTCCCCATATTTTGTTTTAAACAGTAATCTCTTAAAATTTATCATTCATGAGAGTTTTCCACAGTTTTGTTTGTTTTAAGATTACCGGATTGTTTACCTTAATTAACAAATATTTTACGGCTGTTCAAACATTAAAAAAATCTGTTTCTCCCGACTTAATAAATGTTAAAAATATTAATGAAGGCAATATCAAAATTTTAAAATATAAGTAATCTGCAGCACATTGGTAGCTTGGTAAGGGAAGAAAAACTGGTTTAAAATAACCAAAATTATAGATGTAGGAAGCAATTGTGCATTTTCTTAGGTTAGCATGAGAGGTCCTAGTTTCATATTCTAGCAGCACATGTCAGCTTAAAACATGATCCTGCATTTTGTATATGTTGTGAAATATCTTTTATATATGGAGTGAACAGTCACAAGTTTTATGAAATGAATTTTTCAATTTAGACATGACTTGTTTTTATACTTGAAATTCTGACCATTTCACCATTTGATTTCAGGTGAAATAGCCTTGCTACTGGATCGTCCCAGAGCAGCAACTGTGAAAGCCAAAGGTCCTCTTAAGTGCATCAAACTAGATAGAGCTCGATTTGAACGTATCTTGGGTCCTTGTGCTGATATTCTGAAGCGAAACATGACTCATTATAATAGCCTCATTTCATTATCTGTGTAGTCTTTATTCGGCCAAAATATTAAGGTAATTTACTTTTTTATTACAATTTTTTCTTATTTTATAGTGCCAGATGCTGTTATAAAACTGGAAAAATATGTGTATGCAGTTGTATGAACAAATATAATGAGTAGAGAGATATCTACTACTTAGGGATAGAGGGTATCTTAGAAGAATTAAACAAAATGGATAAAATCATTAAAATTAAAAATAATAGTTCGAAAACCACAGTATATAGAAAACCTAATAGCAGCAATGAGATATTGAAAGCAAAATGCAAGATCACATTTAATTATAAATTAGCTGCATTAAAGACATCTATGAACTGGGCAATCAAAATATATTCAAATTACACCTTACTTGAAGAAATAAAGAAAATAAAAGAAATAGTCAAAAACAATGGATGTAATAAAAAAAAACTAATTCATAAATTATAAAGAAAGAGAATTAATACATTGGGGAAAAAATTGAATCATTCCAAAAAACAAATAAGCAATGTACCCCACCAATTCCATACTTTAAGGGAGCAAATAATGTATTAAAAAGAGAAGCTATGAAATATAATATTAATATATCTATCAGACCAAATAGAAACATGTCAAAGAATAAAAGCAGACAGAGACATAAATGACAGAACTGAAATCCCCAGCATCTACCTTACCAGTTATGAAAACAAATAAAAAATAAAAACTTGCTGGAGTCACCAAAAAGAAAATAGACCAAAGAATAAGAGAAAACAAAACAGAACATAAAATTTAAGAGAACAGATACAGCAATAGTAAAAATAGCACAAAAAAAAGAAATAGTTATTGAATTTTTAAAAATTAAAAAACTGGCCTACTACAAAATTTAAAATACGGATTTTTAAGAGAGACCATTGAAATTCTAACTGCACCATCCTCTTGCAATAGTATGGAACACTCAGCATTAAAAAGTAGATGGATCTAGATACTAAGAAAGTGAGGGGCAAGCCAATGAGGAAGCCAGTCAGCCCTAAAGATGAGATGGTGGATGTGTCCTGAAAGGTCTAGGCATAACTATCAGTGTAAAGGTAAATCTGATATTATGAGAGGTTTCAAAAGTTCCAGTCTACTTTCCGGAAAAAATGTTTGACAAAAATATTTTACAGAAAAATAAAATACATAACATCATATGTATTCTGTTTGTATATTTCTGTGAACATTTTGATATTCTGATATGTTCACTTAAATTTTTTTTCTTTAAAGCTGGTAAATAATTCAGTGCTTGTTTGAAAATAATTTCTAGAATTTCCGTTGAAACTACTTATAAACATTAAATGTTTTTCACATTTAACATTATTCACAGCACCTGCGACGTACACAAATACTTGCTTTAAATAAATGAAGTGTTTTTGAATATCTTGTACTTATAATTACTTCCTATATAAATAAACATAAACTAGCAGCGTTGACTGTGCAATGTAAGAGAAATGCCTATTGACCTTAAATGTATATTGTGAAGGGAAGGAATGTGAATCCTCCCGCTGCAGTGATAAAAAAAAGCACATGATACTTCCCGCTGAAAAAAAAAAAAAAAAAAAAAATTGCACCAATAGCATACAGAGGTTACTGGGAATTGGACATGACTAGGCTTCTCTCCTTCTGCCTATTGTGTTCTAATAGTCATTTATCACTAATACCTACGCACCTCATAAACTAATTATTTTTTATTTCAAATGCAGTAAAAACCACTGGAATCAAATCCTTGGGCATATATACAGTAGATAAAAACTTATAGTAATTAAAGATGGATTAAAAATCCAGGTTTTTATAATTGTTTTATGGAACATCCAGGTTTGTTTACTTGTAATGTTCAAAGTGGGTTTAATTTATCTATAAATATTGTATAAGGTAGGAGCTATCTTCTCGAGAAATTGATAATTCGTATAAAATACTGTCATCAAATTCTTCGGAACTCATACCTCCTAATGGAGTTATTTCAAATAAATCCTCCATGTTTGTTTATATCTGACGAACGCTTACAGGAGCAAGAGAGATGAACATTATGCAACAAATCTCCTTCTGAAGTAGTCCAGATACTGTAAACTTTATACATGAGCATGTGCTGTACTGTTCAAAGTCAATTAATGTTAGCGTTACCATGAGTAAAACCTCTGTGCAAAAACTCCCTAGTAACCAATCTTCGCTTTCTAATCCCATCTTTCTCTCTTTCACCCTGCCTGGTGTCAGAAGAAAATTCCTACTCCCCCTCCCATGGGATTGGGATTCCCATGAGATGTGCACCGGAACAACCTTGAGAATGAACAACCAAGGTTTCACCCCCGCCATGCTAATCTAGTGCGAAAATTGAACAAAACATAAAATAACTAAAAAACTATTAATCTGATTAATTTCATTTTTTCGTCATTAGCTTTCTCTTGTCCTTATTTAGTCAGTGTGCCAAATTTGGTCCAGATCCGACGAACAGTCTTGACGTCTGTAGCAAGTAAGCAAACAAACAAACAGACAGACAAGATTCCTCTTTTATATATATTGATTATTGCTTTGTTTTGATCATTTCAGAATGTAATTTTGTTATAAAAATTCTTGTGTGAAAATGTTGTGCAAGTTTTAAATCTTACTGTTTTTTTAGTTCATTTGAACATGTATATGGGTTTTTAAGTTGTTTTGCTCTGCCTTACTTTCAAAAAGTTTAATAGAATTTTATATATAGTTTGAAAAGTTTGTCAAACTGCATGTTTTTTTTTTTTTTTTTTTTTTGTCTCCAGTTCAATGTAGTGAAAAAACATAAGCCACTGTTGAAAATTTTCACTTTGTTCCTGGCAACATTAGATTCGATAAAGATGACAACAGTGTCATATGTTAGCCAAGTTAATATAGAATAGACATTTTTCTACATAATCATACTTTAAAGTTGCAAAATGTTTTGTCAGTTTAATGTTTTATTGAATTTTATCAGCTTAGCTTGATTTTGCAATCAAAAAGAATTTTTTAAAATTAGTTTTCATAGAAAGTAAACATAAAAATATCATGATTTCTGCCAAAAATTAAAACACTAAGTTTCAATGAGCTAACATTTCTTTCTCCTCTTTTGTTTCATCCTTAGAGTAGCTGAAAATTGTGTATTTTTTTACTTTATTTCTTTAAGCGATTTTAAATTGATAAAGGGATTTTTATTCTTGGCGTTACTGTTCTTGACTTTATTATCATTTATTTAAAATACTTTATTTTTTTAATTTTTTAAATATTAATAAATTTATTTTTAAAATAATTTTCTTAAACTACTTAAAATTTGACTTATTTTGGTATTTAGTTTCATTGCTGGTGTATTTTAAATAGATCTCTTTTATTAAGCTTAACTTGATACATAATTTTTTTTTTACCCAGTCATATTGACCACATTACTAGTAATTAATAATTTTCGCTATTATTTAATTAGAACTATAATTTTAATTGTTTAAGTATTCTTTTTTTCTGTTTCTAGTGTATATTAAAATGGATTGTATTGCCTCTACAAACTTCTGCATCAAGTGGATTGTGACAGCACATGTTTTGTGCTGTAGAAAGTGGTACATTCCCTTTCTTATCCCAAAGAAATTGAAACTACTGTATGCCTAAGATTTTTTTCTTTTTTTCAAATGAAAGCAAATGTGTCGAAACCTATCAGTCTGTGCATTTAGATGGCCATGAATGTACTTTTTTAGTGGATGTCTTCAGCTAAATTATTGGATCATTCTGTCTGTCTGTGTTTATTCTGAATCAGATTGAACCTTTAAGTTTTCTTTTCTAGAGGCAATCGGTCATTACAAGTCTGTTCAAGATTTTTAAAAAAATTATTGCGGAGATCAGATTTTCATTATAACCCAGTGTGGTCCAACTTGGAATCTGTAACCTTCTTTTGTCTCATTTTTATGACGATTTTCAGTAAAAAACATTTTAATCTGTGTTCTGTACGTCTATTGAAATAAATCATGAAGGTAAAAAGAAAAAAAAAAAAAACTTTTTATCTTCGTTATAGCTGGGCTGTGATGTAAAGTTAAAAATTGTTTTGTTTTATTGATTTTTATGTAGTGCCAATGGAAATGATACAAATTTTTTATATCTATATGTGATAGGGGCACTGTGTTATTTATTTTTAGAAATTTATTTTAAATTAAGGAACTTGAATGGCCATCAAATACTAGATATATTATGGTTTGATCTGTTCTGTATATCATATGAAACTAGTTTGTTCTTTTGAAATACATGTTTATCTTATCGTATCTCTTTGTTTGTAGTGTATATATTTAAATTGGTAGACACTAGTAGCCTTGAAAGTCAGTCCCAGCTATAATTATTCAACACATTCTTTGAAAAGCTTTTGAGTTTGCGTGAAACATCAAAATTAGTTATATGAACAAAAGAAGACATTTTCATTTTAAACACTCAATATAGAGTAGGTAGTTGGGCATGTAATCTCAGAATAGATAGTTGGGCCATGCTGAATCAACCAAAGAGGTATATATTAAACAAAAAAAAAAAGATAGTCATGTTTCTTGATGCTGTGATTTTTCAGCATAATGTAGCAATTGCACAAGTGCAACAGAATCTACAAGTTGCAAGTTTTGTGTACCAGATTTATTGAAATATATATATTTTGTATTGAAACAAACAAAATAAAAAAACTACTTTCGAGAGGTATTGATATTAAGTTTGGAAAAATTGAGCTACGGTATAAGACATGCCTGTAATGGTTCAGTGTGCTCCTTATTTCTTCTCTAGTTATTACTATGAGCTAGTCTGGGGCCTGTACTAAGACATGAACTATTCTCAAATATTCATTCAAATATCGATACCTGGTCGAGAGGGTAAGATTTGTGCTTACTTTAAAAAATGGGTTTTTTTTTTATGTTGTGAGTATATTATTTGTCAAATTTCAGAGTTTAAAATTTGTTGCTGTAATTAATGTATTCATCTTTTATGCATATCTATATTTCAGTGTTACCCTCTGTATATAATTAAAATCCAGTGTGAGCTCATGAAAATGATTTTTCCATACTTAAAATTATGAATTACTGCAAAGTAAAATAGTCTCAACCTTACAGAAAGTTACATGAAACTAGCATGTTACATGAAACTAGCATGTACAGTGAATTCTTGATTGGTCTAAATAAAAAAGACAAAGAATGATTTTGTTGCAAAATTAAATCTGTAGGTTTCAGTTTTAATTTCAAAGATTATCATGTAATATTCCCATGCATTGTTAATTTCAAAATCAGAAATAATCATAGAAGTAAAGCCATTTGTAATGTTGAAAAATCATTCTTCGTTACTTGTTCGCCCAATAACTAAATGTCTTGCAGCATGAAGCTATAAATGTCTTTTATATGTTCTCTTGAAAGTTTTGGCTAGATTAATCATGTATTTGTGCATTAAAATGTGTGCTTTCAACATGTCAGTTTTTGTAATATTTTTAAATGTTTTCCCTCATATTTCACTACATGATAAAACTTTTCTGTGGCTGGTGTTTAGGTGATCAAGAATCTACTGTATTTTATTGTTTGCATTTTTATAATTCTAAAATGAATTAATTAAAACCATACTTTAATTATAGTTACACTGTAGGCCCTGGTATTAGCTCATTTATACTGCTCCACTGATTAAATTACTTAATTCTTTCAGAGCCTACAACTGTTAAAATAGCTAATTCCACAAAAATTTGTTTTGTAAATAGCATAAGAACAGAAAAGTACTTTTCAGTCACATGTAGCTCATACATAATCCAGAGCTTCAAAAATAGATTTTTTTTTTATGTTGTATTGAAAAATCTTGTTTAAAAAAAATGTATATCTTTTTAGTTTTCGTTTTACAAAATGGAATGGTGTTTAGTGTAAAATGAGCAAGCTTGTATGGAAATAAACATTTATGCTGGAATTCTTTGTACATTTATTTATTTATTTTTACAGCAAAAGGGCTATATGCTTTTCTGTTTTCAAGTAACTGCAGATGTAAAAAAAAAAAAAAAAAAAAAAAAAAAATGGTCCAGAACTGAATGCTTATTTATTTAAATACAAAATAAAGTATTCATTAGACCAGCATAGGTTTTTTTTTTTTTTTTATACATATTACTGCCCTCCCTCCCCTCTTCCATACCTAGTGTAAGAAGATAAAATGTAACAATTCGTCGGAGTTTATATATATATATATATATATATATATATTGCTAATTCCATTCTCACTCAGCCTTTCCCTAAAGCTGTATTCACACTACTTCATAAATGACACTTATTCCATTAACCTGTTGCGTCAACCTCAACCAATGAGAATGTGACACCATAAATCTGTACCTTTCAATATGTCAGGCCTCAAATTTGAAAGTATAGAAAGCTTGAAATAATGAAATAAGTTAAAAAGTATTTGATTGAATGCAGACTACCACCAGTGTTGGGCATTAATCAATTAATTTTTTAATCGATGCGTTAGTTGATTAAAAAAGTAATTGCGATTAAATCAATCACAATTAAATTAATTTAATTGCAACCTGCAAGTTTAATTGCAGTTATTTGGATTAATGTATGTTAATCATCATTCGCAATTAAAATAATTGCAATTAACTTTTTTATATATAGTTTGTATACGCTACAGCAAATTTTCAAAATTAAAGAAAAAAAAGCTTGCTTTTATATAGGTCATTGAACATCAAAAATGCTATCAAAGTGAACGAATTGATTACATACACGAGTATTTCACGTGTATTGCGCCTGTAGCAGAAGCCCTAAACATTATGCCAAGTGAGTAGAGATGAGTTCGGGCTCATTTTTTGAAGCCCGAGCCCGAAAACTTTTAATCCGAGCACGAGCAATATTATTTAAGTCGGAGCCCGAGCCCGAAATTTCAGTTAAAGATAAATAAAATTCCATAAAATTCAAAGAACTAATTCTTTGATAGAATACAAGGAATTTTGCCGTTTGTGCAAATTAAAGACAAATATAGTTGCACATTTTTAATGCACTTTCTAATTCTTTATATCTATGTTTATGAAATAATGTCCTATCTCATGACTAACTAAGCAATATAAGCCACCATTCTGAAATACCCAAAGAGCTTCACGTGCCTTCTAGGCACCCGTGCCGCTATTTTTTTTAAGTACTTTTATTTTCCATATGAATCAATTTTTAAAAATCTGTTTCAAGAAGTATGTTCAATAAAATAGAAATTTTTCATGAGCCCGAGCCCGAATGCAATTCTGAATTACAGAGCCCGGGCCCGAACCGGGCTCGGGCTGAGAATCATCTCTACAAGTGAGATGATTCTCAGTCTGTCTCATCTCTACAAGTGAGACTAACGTATACTACCGAATAGTTCTGCCCTGCCTTCTGGCGCTAATTTAAAAATACTGAAAATTGAAAAGAAAACTTTTCTTATTGCCGTTGATCAAGACATACAAAGAGGGTGTCGAAAAAACATTTGAAAAAGTGTTTGATGTCAGCACTCCTGAAGTGGAAAGTGCGATTATTGCCGCATTATCATACCCCAGATTTAAAAATAAATAGTCAGCTTGTTTAGAGCCTGCAGATCGTACAAAAATTCTAAAAGTTTTCAAAACCAGTATTTCCAAACAAATGAATCAAGGGCATAGCCTAGGGGGGGTCATAACCCCCCCCCCCCATGAGGAATTTTTCGCCATACAAAATGTCTATTCTTCACTCCCTTATCACACACATGTATGCATATATGTGAGTTGCAGTAGTCGTACCCCCCCCCCCCCCAATGAAAAATTTGTGGCTATGCCCCTGAATGAATGAATATGTAGTAGCAACAGTGGCAATAAAAAAAGTAAGCAAGAACGCATTTTTTTAATTTTGACGCTGACTCCAACTCATTTTCAGCGACAGAAACAAGCCGAAGCTCCTCCGATGCACCAACAACTAAAGCAGAAGTTTTAATGTCTCATTTACTTGCAGAAGAAAGTCACGATTTGTAACTCCTCATTAGATATCCTGAGATAAAAAAATGTTTTTATAAAACACTACACCTTTATCATCATCATCAGCTGCAGTTGAACGCCTTTTTTCTTTTGCGACGGTGACAAATCTGCCGAATAGCCACAAGTTCTCCGACAGAATGTTTGAAAAGAGAATCTTATTAAAATGCAATCTATATAAGAAATTAAACCTGTTATTCATTACCTGTCTAATCATGTTTAAATTAAGTTATTGATGATTATTAATATTAATCTTACTTTTTATTAATATGCGTTTCAACCCAAACTCTATTATTAAGCCTGTCTCTGTTACCTTTCACGCCTATCCTCTGAATCGACTTTGATGAATTTTAGTGCAGTGATTTATGGGCCTCGAGAATGGACATATCCTACTTTTTGTCGCTAAAAATGAAGAGATCCACACCAGTCATATTTTAATTGTTAGTTTTTATTTAAATTCATAAAACAATTGAAAATTAATTGTTAACTGTGGCAAATGATGATTGACAATTAATTGTTAATTGCTGCTATTACAATTAACAATTAAAAAACTGTTAATTGCCATTTTTGACAATTACAGTTGATCAATTTTTAATTGTTACAGCTACAATTAACAATTAATCAATTGTTAATCTTTAATTGTCCTTACAATTAAAATTTGCCCAACACTGACTACCACTTTAGGAGAGAAAACAAACAATTTATTTGCTATTGATAATGTATCCCTTACTCTGGATTCTTCTTTGAAACATTTAAATTTATTGATCGTTTTTTCGTCTTAAAATTTGATTTGACTTTTGACAAGTTTTTGTAGTAAAACGTTTAATGTTTTAGAGTTTACACTCTCAATTTGTATTAAGAAATATATTTGGATACTTTTCTAAAAATCAGCTGAAAATATTTTAAACCACATAGATTTTGTTTCTAACACTGATCAATAGATGGCTATAGCATTTTGTAATCTTAATTCTCAAATAAGGAACTGAGTAATAGCCAAAATATATTTTTTTTCTTTTTAAATATAACTCTTAAGTAGAAAATTGAATTTTTATGATAAAAGTTCAATTCCTGTATTTTTTGTTTTTTCTTTTAAGAAAGCTCTTATAATTTATTTTAATATTTAAAAGGAATAATTTTACAATATATAATTAAAATTTACTGTAACTTTTTTATGTGAATTTTACACAGTATTTTCTAATTTTTAAAGTTTTGTTCATCAATTTTTCAATACAATTTAAGGAATGATATCTAAAATTTGTTTTTCAAAGCCATACGAATCAAAGATTCGGTTATTTGTATCAGTTTAGTTTTTTAAAAAAAAAACTTAAAAAAGAATGATACTGAGAACTGAGTTTTCTGGTTTTCTCTATCATATAAAATGCCGTAGCTCTTAATATTTTAACTATCTATATTTTTCATTATAATGTTCAACATATGTTTGCTTCATAAATAATAAATATTTAAAAATACCACTTTTGATGACCTATCATTGGAAAGTATGATTATGTTATTAACAGTGATGTAGCTTTTGGGGGAACACCTGTACACTCAGCATTCCCTGAACATTGAATTAGGCAATTTTATCAATTTGAATACTATTTATCATGATTTAAGTACAGATTAATTTCCTTCTTAGGTTTTAATTCTTTTCAAACATTTACTTTTGGAACAATCGTACAAAAAAATGTATCATCGGATTCTCTCCATTGTATGCTGGTTGGACACTTGAGATGATCCAGTGTATGGTTTTCTAGGCTACAATAGAGTAAGTGTTCAGTTTTAGGACACTGCACATTTCAGTCAACCAATCTTTTGTATCATAGGGATTGACGGTGCATGACTGTGAAGGTACAAGGTGCTTTCAGAGTGAAGTAAAAAATTCAGGGTGCCCACTGGGGACTTTTGCTACTAATTTAAAGATTAGTTGTTTTGGGCTACTTGTACCTTATTCCAGGCGACTAATTTGAAAATCAGATTTCGGTTTTTGTCTACTCCCTTTTCTTTTCAAATTTGCTATTGGTCGTTCATCAAACATTCTACAGTAGAACCTTGATACAACGATATGTAAGGGACCCAATAAAATTATCATTATATCGAGAAGAGATTATATTGTATTGGAGTTCCAAGAGACCACAAAATTTTATCATTGCAGGGAGATTCATCATTGTATCGGATATCGTTATATCGAAGTTTCACTGTAATCTATCCTTTTAATCATGCTATGAAAGTAAATTTACTATATCTTCTGTTATATAACACATGGTTACTCCACCAGTGGCCTAACCAGCCAGCCTGTTATTCTGGCAGAAAAATGTGGAATGCAAAATTCTCAGGCTTCGGCTGGTTAGCTGGAAAAATTCATAAAATGGTAGCTGACGCATTTCACATTTGGGAAAATCTGGAAGAAAGAATAACAGGTAGGCAAAAAATGAAACAACTGACTCTTTTTATTTTATTTTGTATTGCTTGTCATTACTACCTTTTTCTAAGGTAACTTAAAATAATTTTTTGTGGGTGAAATAATATAATGATAATAAAAGTAACATCTTTAAATATGCCAATGTATCAAGAAAAATATTCACAGTCCTAAGAATGCAAAGTGTAAAGGGTTGGTGTTGGTGCTGTAGGATTACGGCCAAGTATATGCACATGGAATTTAAGCCGATGGGTAGGGTGCACTCCGTGGGGGTCTTTCTAAGGGGTCCTAACCCATATTTACTCTGTTTCGGAGGAAAGCACGGAAAACTCCGAAGAGTTAGGTCGGCGGACGCGAACTGGTTTTGAACTAGGCACCTTCCAAAGTGTAAAGGGAAATGTTATTCTTTTACAAATTCTGTTTATGGAATATCTCTACTTAAGGACGATTTTTCACATTTTCACGATTCCTTGAAAGTCGTTAAACAGAGAGCCAACTATATATATATATGTAATGTATAAAAAGGTAATTTGGGTTTTACTATAAAACCGGTACTTTTACTGTAAGTTTTGCTTTCCTGTCATACATACCTGTCATACTGCGCGCTCTGGAGCTATGTTTTATTTATTTTGTTATTTGTCAGACATCAGGCCGTCGATTCTGAGTACTTTAGAGTGTACACGTGTCCCCACGCCCTTGTAGCCCCGGATGCGGGTCATGTTGGTAAATGTGTGTGGTTCGATCAAAGATAAGAGAGAGGCGGAGTTATGTCTTCACAAACCACGTGGTGTGGTAAGCGTAAATACTCCCGCACATCGAAAATCGAGAGACTTCTGCCACTGGAACTGCTTAATGAGTCCACGCTGATTCTTGTACCCGTCTCCCCTCCCCTCTTCTCATTCTAAATTGTAACTTAAATGTAATGTTCAATAAACCATATTACCTGCCTTAACTCTGAAACTTTACTTAAAATATCTGACGTCTCATATATATATATATATACAGGGGCGTAGCCAAGGGGGTTTAGGGGGGTCATAACCCCCCATGAGGAATTTTTTGCCATACAAAATGTATAGTTGTCGAACTCCCTTATCACACACATGTATGCATATATGTGAGTTGCAGTAGTCGTAACCCCCCCCCATGAAAAATTTCTCGCTACGCCCCTGTATATATATATATACCAAGAATATTTACACCAATCTTTATTGAATACTTGTGGACTAAACATAATTTCTTTATTTACAAAAATGATAGAGCTTTTATTTTTAGATAGAAGGAGGGGCAAAATTTATTCACTCGCTATCGCTACAGTGGCTTGAGCACAATTCCCAGTTTTATTTGTACAGTGGAACCTGTCTAATGGGACTGCCCTTAGGAAAAGCAAAACTGGTCACCTTATACAGACGGTCACCTTACAAAGGTTGTAAAGTTTGATGGTTGTAAAGCGAAATTGTCATTATAGTCAGACGATCTCTTTACCAAGGTGGTCACTTTAGCAGGTTCCACCGTATTTGAATGGACGACGGCACACTGATACGGGGGAAAAAATCTTCCGTTGCTCTCTCCATTTTATAGGGGACGGAGTTTGAGGTTTAGTGCAGAAATCTTTTATCGGCAAACCCCGAATTGCCATTAGAAAGTCGTAAAATTCGCTACGAGAATGCCCTCTTACCCACTGCAGTCACGTTAGATGCAGCGGCAATCAGCATCGGCCTTAAGTGATGCTGAAGAATAGACGAACAATCCAACCCTCCCCAATTTGTACAGCTTGCATTCTTTCAACTGCTCTCATAAGTAGTGCTGTAAAAGTAACGACAAAATGAGTATCCGTATGTATTTGTTACTTAGATGTTCGCTATTTGTTACTAAATATTCGTTACTCGTTACTTTCGTTACTACTAATAGAATCGGTATAATAGGGTGTTATATAGTGCCCCATAACAACACATCCGGGACAGTGTTGTTATGGGTATATGCCGCCCATACATAAACCCATAGCAAAACCTAACCAAAAAGAATTTTTTTTAGCGAAGTTGTACAAAGTTGTATTTAGAGCTTATTTTCTCTGATTTACAGATTGTTTTTATACACATTTATGGTTTTATACAATGCTAAATTATCCGAATTACTGAGTGCACATAGAAATCTTCCAAAGACATATGCCATTCTTTTCTTTTCTCAACCCCCCCCCCTTTTTTTAATTCTGAACGCTGGTTTAACCTGTTCATTCTTATCATAAAAAGTGTAAAGGAAAGCTTGTGACTCGTGTTTTTTCTGGGTTGCGTGTTCTCGAATACTGAGATCCAGGGATTGGGCCACATATATAAAATTCACAGGGCAGGGGATCTCAGTATGATATCAACTACTTTGCGTTTCTACAAGCATAATATCTTTATTATTTGTGAGTTCTTATTTCATATCAAAAACTTCTTTTGCTGGATCATTTTTCGAAGTAAATTAAAAATTACCATATTTTAATTTAAAATTGTTTAATTCAGTGAGAATTATCTATTTTTAAGATATTTCCAGTTCTATTTCTGCACTTTTGGGATGAAAGGGGTTAGCCCCTTCTGTGGGTGCATATATGAGAGCATTCTTTAAACAAAAATTATCACTCCTTTCATACAGAAAGAATGGTTGCACCGGATTATGCGTATTCCATGAGTTCATGGAATAAAATGTACCATAAAATAGGGCAGATGGCCCCCTAAACACCGACATTTTAGAAACATACTGAACTTTATTGAAATATTTTAATACCAGTGGCTTACGCAGGAGTGGGCATAGAAATCCCGGGTCGCTCCCAATTTTTTATATATTTTTTAAACAATTACTTAAAAAATGTGTTTAGGTTTCCATGCTAAATATTTTTTTTAGTTCCAAATAATATTTTAAATAATAAAAATGTGTGAATTCGTTTACTTTATAAAAATATTTTTTTAAAAGGTGTATTTAAATAATTTGTTATTTATTACTCATTTCGATTCTAGCTAAAAAAAAAAGAAAAAGTTAAGTTCGCAATCCTGCTTCGGAACCACCCTGAAAGAAAGAATTCTGATTGCACCACTATTTAGTACTAAAATGTTAGAAAGCCCGAAATTAGCACCCCTTACTAACATGCTTCTCTTATATGTATTGCTCCTCTACAATTATAAGAACACCCCCTTCCCCCCCCCCCGCAAAAAAAGAGTTCAACTGCGCATAATAACATACTATACACCGGATCGTATCCCCCCATTGTACGACCCATATCAATAGAGCAGCAGATACTATTCCATCTCCATAACTGTAACGAAACATACGGATTCTTCCAAACCTCATCAAAACGATACCATTCGGCGCGGCACAAACGAATTGCAACCAGAACATACTACTACTCAAATACCGAAACTGATTTTTCCCTCCCAACAGCGAGAATCCATAATACTTCCGGTATCTAGTAACGGAAAGGAACATACTATTACTCAAATACCGAAATTCATTTTCTCCCTCCCGCAGTCTTGTATTCGAAGTTCGAACCTGGTCGATCCGAAATGCAAACTCGAAAGTCATTTTCCCCCTTGAAACCGCGATCCGATATCCAGTAACCCCAGTAACAAATAACAGAAGATATTAGTACTCGATTACTGGAACCCGTTTCCCCTCTAGTTCGCCTCGCCTGGCAGTCTGTATTCGAAGTTCGAAGCTGCTCGATCCGAAACATCTTCGGATCGAGTAGTAACGATATCAACCGAAAAGTAACAATTCGTTACTTCGAGTCTGAGTGATTATCCGTATCTTAGTACCGAATACATGCGGTTTGCTTCAGCTCTACTCATAAGTTGTCCACACCACCCAGACGTATGGGTACAAATCCTCATTATAAAAGTAAAACATATTCTAAGATATAAGACAAAGCGAATGTCTGGCAATGTATAGCTACTCTGGTTTTTAAAAAGAAAGCTCAAATTGTAAATAGCAGGTACTAGTGATAATAGTTGTAAATAGCAATTGAGGTTGGTTTACTGTAGTCCTCACAGAAAAGGATAGGAATTACTTAATCTGGAAAACTTAATGCCATCCTAAAATACGAAAATGTATGCTGTGAACACTGTATATTGCACGGTGGTTGTGAAAGGGGTTCAATAATGCATTCAGCAAGTGTACTCTGTATACACTAAAATGTTAATGGGTAGGGCCCGCGAACAACAACATGAATAAAGTTCGTTGCTGATTAGCTACGTCTCGTCGTCACTACAGGGGTTAAGGCGACTTTTTTCTGGCGAATATTACGACTTTTAATGGCCAGTTGGAATCTACCAACAAAAGATTAATATGTTAAACTGAAAACTCTGTCCCCCCCCCCACACACAATGGAGAGAGCAACGGAACATTTTTTTCCCGTATCAGTCCCGTCGTCCATTGAAACGGATAAAAATCGTGGCTTATGAGCATCGACCTTAACTTGAACGGCATAGGGAGCACGATAGCTCTGATCCCCCCCCCCCTTTCCCGAGTTTTCTTTCGACAATTCTTTCAGCAGACAACATACTTATTTAGTTGTGATACACCATGTCTAGTTATGTATTGGCAGGCGCGGATCCAAGGGGAGGGCGGTGGGGGCGATCGCCCCCTCCTGGGCGAAGTCCAAAACTCAGTTATAATCTGTTAAAATATATTATGAAGGTATAATGAAAATTATGTACCCTTTTCCTAAGGAGTGTATGGCGGGTACTACTCTCCTTTTTAATCAGAGCTCATATATAGATTTTATTAATAATATAATTGATTAGATTAATTAGTACAATTAATTATATTGACTATACAATGATTTTGCGCATTCTACCCCTCCTGTTTCAGGTACGAAATCGCCCCCTCCTTGAGTAATTTCTGGATCCGCCCCTGTGTATTGGGAAATCAATGTATCATCCCTATGAAAAACGGAGTCCCCCCCCCCCAGATGGTTTCTCTGGATCCGCCCCTGGTGAAGAGGCAGTGACACAGATAAAACTGAAAGAAACTAAAACAAAACAACGGAATAAACTGGACATAAGCAACACACTTCGGATGTCATTGCCTCCTATTACCCCAGACTCGTTACAAAAAATTTCGTTCTCATTGATTTAGTGTTCTAAGTAATTTAAAATGTGAAATTACTTTATATTCATTTTTTGTGTAGCTGTGTTTTACTGTAAATAATGAAATGGAATAGAAGTTGCTTTTGTGCAGTGGAAATATCCAATGATACAGACAGATTCTTAACAATAGATGAGGGGACACGGTGGCAACAAATGATAATGGGGCCTCATCTTCATTAATTTTTCTAATCTTAACCACTGTTAATCGAATTACGGACCACTTTTCTTGCATGTATGCCATCTCCTATGTTTGGACGCCAGGTGCACTGCCCGGGGTCCCCAGTGGTAACTATGGCCCTGTATATGGAACCTCACAGTACATTAAAAAGTGCCTTTTTGGAGCTTACTATTTCCGGACTTCAAGATTTTTCGTTACGGCATTGCCTAAAACCCCTCCTAAAACTTTATTCTGGCTACACCACTGCCTAATTTATAGATGTGACAGGTAAACTTGTATTTTTTGGTATCTCTACCACGACAAAGTCTGTGGAAGCTGGATCCGATCATTTTCCCGTGAATATCGCGTTAGAACCCTTTAAAAAGTGATCTGCCCAAGGCACTCCTCTTTAGGCTTACCAGAGGTCCGGGATTAGCCTGGACAGTCCTGGCTTTTTAGTATTGTCTCGGGTAACGTCCGAGGTTATTGAAATTCGAGCTATAGGGTCGTCATACCGTTTTTAAACCACGATGACGTCACTGAGTGTAGCGGTGTCCGTGCGGAGAACAGATGTAACTATGAACTAAACTTGTACGAATGTTTCAAATAACGAACTAAATACGAACTAAAGAAAAATCACAAGAACTAATTAAATGAATAAGAGAAAATTGACTTAAACGAATTTTTGAGAATAACAATTTTTTTCCGAGAAATTCGTTATAGTAAATTTTACTCAAGTCCTGGGATGGACCCCCGAAAAAAGTGGTTTTGTCCTGGGTTGGACTTTAAAAAATATGGTAAGCCTACCCCTCCTGTCGCTCGAGTAGGCTTGCCATAACCCAAAATACCAAACCCGCCGTTTTTCCTGTTTTGGGAGGATGATGGAATAAGGGAAGGGCTGTGTGTTTTGTGAAGAGCTGTATTTTTGGTATGAAAATCTACGTACCCGCCTGTCTATAAATGTAAATGTTCGTTTGTTCAAATCCTCAAATCTCCGAAAATCTTTTACTGATTGCTTTTTTTTTTTTTTTTTTTTTTTTTAACTTTTGCTATCTGGGAGTTGGATCTAACCGATTTCGATTCTACTATATCCTTTTAGTTTACCTTGTTTCTCATTGCAATTGGCGGTGGAAGACAGGGGCGGCATTTCAGTTTTTCATTTGGGAGGGGAGGGTTGCGAGATTTGATGTCATTAAATCTAGAATATGGAATAAATAAAATGTTTGTTAAATTTGGGGTTGCGACCCCACCCCCTCCCTCCTCTTATTTGCCGTCCCTGGTGGAAGATAACGCTTTCTTGTCCATTTGGTAATCATATTGCTCCACAGCAGCGCTGGCCTGGTACGGCTAGTATATAAATAAATTCTCATTATCTTTTGATAGCAAATAGAATTTTTTGCCGTGGAAAATTCATGAATTTTTGGTAATTTTTTAAATGAATTAGTAAATTTTCTCTACTAAATAAGTTAGACGTCTATGAAAAACTGAATTAGAACTTGTAAAATAATACACATAATAAATAAATAAAAAATTACCAAAGAACTTTCTTTCGGGTGGTACAAAAGGTCTAGCCTTCTTCAACTGCATAGTTCCATCATATCATTCACACTGGCAGGAGAGTTATTAGAGAGATCGTTCGGCAATCATTTTTCTTAATTGTGTGTGTTATTTAGCAAATTTCTTGGTCAGTTCTAACCTTTGAACACTCGTTTTTAGGAAGTTCCTTACTATGCACGTTCATTTGGTGAACGTTTTCTTAAATTGCCTATACGAATAATTTAAAATAAAAATAGCCTTAAAAGGACGACAGCTGAAATCATAGCTACCATTTTCGCTTCATAATGCTTCGTGTGTGTTAGAAAACAAATTACACAATCCTCCCCATCATTTTTTTAACCCTTGAAGAAGAAGAAAAAAAAAAAGAAGAAAACTTGGAACCCCATCTGGGTTACAAATCCTTTGCTCGCTGCAAAGAGGTCAGGTTGTGAAAAGAGGCATACATCCCGATTTGGTCAAGAAAGAGTCTCTTGACGCCTTGACTGATTGCTGTGCGCATTCTAATAGCCACTTAGGTGTTTTTTTATCCCTTTCGTACTGCCATGCCAAAGATAGGCAAGTGTGGCTCTGTTGCTATATTTTGCTTTTTTTATCTCCAGCTCTCGCCCCTTTGGAGTTCCTTGCGCTTTTAGTTGTATTAGTTGCGTTTCGTATACACATATCGGGCGTAGCCATTAACCCTTTAACTAGGCGGTGGGGGGCGATCGCCCTCTCCTGGGCGAAGTCCAAAAATCTGTTAAAATATATTATGAAAGTATAATGAAAATTATGTAGCCTTTTTTCTAAGGGGTGTATTGCGGGTACTACTCCCTGTCCTTTTTAGTCATCGCTCATATATAGATTTTATCAATAAAATAATTAATTACATTAATTGGTCTAATTGATTATATTAATTAATTATAAAATGATTTTGCTCATTCTACCCCACAGTTTCAAGTACAAAATCGCCCCCTCCTTGAGTAATTTCTGGATCCGCCCCTGCCTTTAACGCGCAGTGTTCCCGCTCTAGGAACACCAAACTCTGACGTTTTGACTGTTGCCAGTCACGAAGAATAGATTTGATTTCTATAAAAATAGTTGCGGGTAGACATAGCTCCACGAGAATCCTTTAATTTTAGCATGTCATCTCCCGTAAAAAAAAAAAAAAATTATCACGATTATTTTTAACAGCACTGACATCTGCTGAAAAATGGAAGAATGCGAGAACAGCTGGATAGATTGCCCAATGCTGAAAAAAGGGCAGCCGTTGCCATCGCTCGACTTAACTACCAGCAAGATTGCGGACGATCGGAACGTTCATCGCGTGCCACAGATCTAGAGACCCTTTTTGACGACAGCTGGCTGGGCCGGCACAGGACTTTGAACAGTAATTTTTTTCGGTTCAACTAAAAATAAATATTGCGGTTCCATTCAGGTTTTTGTTCCGCCAAAAAATAACGGTTTTCGGTTCAGTTTCGCATGACTAATTTTACTTTATGTATATTCTTATTTGTACAAAAATATAATTATATCATAAACAAAAAATGTAATTCTATCAAAATTTAAAAGATTTTATTCTTTTTTTAATTGGTAAGTTGGTTACAGTATACAGTATGTTGGTTACGGCAACAAAATAACTGAAAATATATCGAACCCAAATAAATCGATATGTTTTTTTCGGTTCAGTTTCGGTTTTCGTTCCGATCAAAATGTTTTTTGTTTTTTTTTCGGTTTCCGGTTCGAAGCCCCGCATATATATACGTTTTTTTAAGAATATAGGTTTGTTTATTTTGCCAGGAAAGGACAGCTCGCATCACTCAGTGTGTCGTTTAAAGCTACTTATGCCATTCCTGGAGTCTCCCTGCCAAAATTTATATCCTCATCAGAAGGAGAGGGCAGCTCTCGAAAACTGCTAGCGATCGCCTAGGGACTTTCGGTTATACTTAAGGTGACCATACGTCCCGTTTTGAACTGGACAGTCCCGTTTTTAGGTGGCTTGTCCCGCTGTCCCCAAGCACAGCTTCGGGACACCATAATGTCCCGCTTTTAAAAAGAGAGCAACCCACAGTAACAAATTCAATAACGGCCGCTAAAAATCTAAAATCATCCAACGACAGTGCCTGTAAAAAATAAAAAAAAAACACTTGACCTCCCTCCCTTCCCTCTCGGGACGCAAATAAAACGCCGGGGTGGGGGGTGTATTGTTTTTCTGTTTGTTCTTTTAATGTTCTTTTTTGTCAACTATTTCAATTTATTTTTTTAAAGTTTTAAAGTCATGTTCCTCTTTTGCTTACCCCCCCCCCCCCGATCTCCACTTTATTTTGCCTTTTCAATCTGGTTTTCTAAGAATTTTTTTTCCTTCCGAAAGACAACTTCCTTTTTATGTGTGTCATTTTGTTTACATTTCTCACTTTCCTGCCTTGTGTCGGATGATATTTTTAAATTCGAAGAAGGGCCTACCCCTTGTACCACCCGAAACGTACGTCTTGAACTATTTCTTATAGTATATGTGTCTTTTAGCAAAGTTTTTTTTTTTTTTTTTTCATTTTGATATTAAGATCAACACGAGCTTTTTTGCGCGTTTTCTTAACAACTAAAAGATACCCAGACCTGTAAATTCAGTCTCCCTACACTGTTATCTTAAAAACAGCAGATGTCCCGTTTTGAGGAAGAAAATAAATACACTATTGCCCTACTGCCAAAAAAGTAGTAGATGTCCCGTTTTGAAGGGAAAAATAAATGGTCACGTTAGTTATACTAATGTTCACAATTCGCGTAATTTAATAAATAGTGCAAGGAAAGCAGAGAATAGCCACTCGGCAGGCGAAAACTACGGAAGCTGCCTGCGCGTCACTGCCCTGTCTGTCACCGGTGGCTGGACTGATTGCAAGGGCGGCTCCAGCGAGGGGGCCATAGCCCCCTCCGAACTTTTTGTTTTTGAACTTTAGATTCATATACTTAACGATTCCTCACGTTCAATCGGCATTTGAAACAATTTATAGACTATCTAAAAAGTTCAATGGCCCCCTCCGAAAATTCAGCCTGGAGCCGACCTTGACTGATTGCGCCTCTTCGCGTAATAAGGACCTAAGGCCGCCGTAAGTTGAAAACCCTTGTTTTAGAATACACAAATTCTATACAATCAGTTTTTATTAATCTTTTTTTTTAAGTACGAAAAACGATCCATTTCTTTAGACAATAAAAAAAAGACATATTTAATCTAAATATTGGCCGAATATTTAAACCAAATTTCCAATTATTATCCCAATAATTGAGCCCAATATTTAGCCAAATCAATAGAGCGTTCGTTACCTTACATCTCCGCTCAAAAATACGACTCTGAATTGCATTCTCTGGTTAGAAAGCAATGAATCAATACATGACGAATGCATACTGCAGCCACACACAGCTAATGGAATACACTTCAAAAGCCAAACAGATACCGATCTTGAAAGGACAAGTGTCTTGCGCTCATTAAAAAGTCATCAGGATGTGTTGTTTTTAAAAAGGACGACGGTGGTAATTATGAAAACTCTTTCAGCATGCGTACTTGATGATATGATAATTCCTATGTCGTTGTCGTTGAAATCTGCATTTACAACAGCACATGACAGAGTGAATGCTTTATTTCCGAATATAAAAGAGAGTGAAAAAAAATTAAGCGGCGATTGTTTTTGAATTTCAAGGCGAATGGAACTTTCATTGGACAACCTAAAATGTGTGCATTTTGGTGACATTTCTCTCAATATATTTGTAAAATCTCTGTTAAAAAACAATCAATTAAATCCGGTGTTGTCAAAAACAGTAAGTGTATAAAATATATATGAAAAGAGTAATATCAAGAAGAAGAATAAACGAAAAAAGACCATACTTCCTATTAAACCATTTTTCTTTTTTGTGTGTGTTCGTTTTCTTAAACCCTGTTTCATACTTTTTGACTCCGATTAGTCTTACGTACGAACATGCGTGTTTATTGCAAGTGTTGAATGTTTTTTTTTTTTTTTTCTTTTGCTTATTTATTGTATTATATCAACTATGCTATGTTCAAACCAAATTTCATTAAAATATGTCCAGTAGTTCTGAAGACACTGACGGATTAATGCAATTATGTGGGTGGGCCGTTATCCATTTAATGAAAGTAAATTAGGATCTTTTACATTTCTTCAATCGATCGAATTTCTTTATTCTCGGGACGGTCGCCCAACCGTCCCCCCCCTCCTCCCCCATTAATCCGTCCTTGTCTGGAGATAATCGAACAGTCTGAAATTTTCTTAATATATACTATAAATATTTTAATCATTGTAACTCTTATTATTAAGTTTATAACAGATTATGATTTGGACAGGAAAACATTCTATAAAGCAGGGTTTGCCAAATCGATGGCGCATTCGAGGATTTTAAGTAGCGCATTACATTCTTGTATAAGCTTTCTGTTTTGAGGCAGATTAAATAATTTCTTAATAATTTCGTGCCCCAAAATATTTTATTTCTTATAATTTATGATGCCACATCAAAAAGAAGCATTTGCACATTCTAAAATACATTGGCATCAAAAATCGAGCCATCTCCGATCTCCCAAATATCAGAAAAATCCTACTATATGGTTAAGCTGATCCCTGACTCACTGATTCACTGTCACAATTTCGGTTCAACCATTCCAAAACAAAACTTTTATCGTCAATAATCCAAGCAGATTAAAAAGTTATTGTCTAAAAACGTAATAAAATTCACTTGCGATCAGCTTGAATTTTTTCATAATCGTGTAAAAATTATTTAGAAAGCAATCTGCGCTACTTTAAAAATCTAGAAATCCACCCGTTCCCTAATTTTTAAGCGATTTTTTGCTATTTCCAGCTTTATTTTTTCCCGAGAGTAAAAAAAAAAAAAAAGTGTAATCAATTGCCTGACAAAATTAGGTGTCGCAATTGATATTTACGTCGTATTGAAGCTCACGGTTATCAGGCTTTGAAAGGAAAATTGCGATTCCAATTCGTTCAAAATAGTTTTTCCAGATTACCAAGTTTAGTTTTTCTTATTTTTTCCCCATTTCTTCTGCATGAAGCGTTGATATAAGAGGTACTGTTCCCACTCTAACGAAGTCATTCGAATGCGTTTAAAAGTTTCCACGCGTTTCCAGAAGAGCATGAAATTCGATTTCCATATATAATAAAAACTGAATATGAAGTTATTTATTTAAGCGGGTGAAGATTTAATATATTGAGTGTTGACATATTTTTGTCAAATGTTTTTTCTAGCGCCCGTTGTAATAGCCTCCACAACCACAACGAACTTTATCTTCTAGTTAAGTCTAGAATCCTCTTCCTCAGAACAACAATTTCAATCTCATGATCATGGACCCCCACAAGGGTGGGGCTGGGTGGACCCCTGGATCCAGGGGCCCCCGCGTCAGCCCTTACGTAGTTTCAATTTTTAATTGCTATAACAAATACAAACTAGTAAAAAAATTCTGAATACATTTTTTATCTAACGAAATTTTAGCTAATTCTAACACAATTTAAAATAACATATTTATGATAAACCTATTATCATAAAAGTTTAGTAAAATTGTCATTGCGTGAGTTGTGTGAACTTGTGTAGGCTTCATCTCCATCCTTCCTTCCTGCCAGGAAACCGAGAGAGAGAGAGGGGAGGGGGGGAATTGTCCCCGGGCCCGGGCTATAGGGGGTCCCGTAACTGGATGGAAATTTTATCATGTATAAAGTTTTTTGATTTGTTTTAAATAAGATAAATCAAATGTAACCATTACCAGTAATACTAAAGTTTAGCTCTTTTAGTATGAAACTGAATGCATTGCTATGGTACTTAATTCGTGTCATTTTGTCATTTTTAAGTGACATAATTTATATAAAGTTTATTTCGAACTTATAAAATAGTTACCATAATTATTCCTTGTATTTGAAGGTTAAATTACGTTCTAAATAGAGTAAAGAAATACCAGTGGGATTTTAATGCGGCACACGGCTTGAAAAAAAAAAGGGGGGGTGAACGGGGGCCGTCTATGATATTGGGTCCAGGGCCCGTAATCGAATGTGGGAGCCACGCTCAGTGGCGCACCCAGGATTTTAGTTTAGGGGGGGGGGCTGGCTACAAATACTGCTGAACTCGGCAGGCGCGTAGCCAGGAAAATTTTTCGGGGGGGGGGGGGATATGAACTTATATGTGTATAAATAGACGGAATTTCATCACTAATCCAAAAATTTCGGGAGGGGCATATATCCCGATACCCCCCCCCCCCTGGCTACGCCCCTGGAACTCGGTTATAGTGACCTCAATTAAAGTTATAACTCTCTTATAACGTCAAAATATTCTGTGCCAGTCGACTTGCCCGTAAAACACAACCCCACGAGCAATGTAACTCATTTTAGAATCAAATAATTATATGATCTTTTCAGTGATGTTGTAACCAAGTTTAACCGTGTCTCATGCTCTAAATGTAAGTTTTTATTTAAAAAAATAACATCTTTGTTTGGTAAAAAGTATTTTAGAAATAATTTGAAGACAATTTTTAAAAAGAAAACATTTAACTCATTAGTGACAATTTTCAATACTTTTCTCTTCTAATTTCCCGCTTTTAGGGGGGGGGGCTTCAGCCGCCATAGCCCCCTCCGTGGGTGCGCCTATGGCCACGCTCATGATCACATGTCATCACTTTTTCTACCCAAACTAAAGTCTTTGATAGGTACCTATACCTGTAAACATTTTTCATTTAGATATGCAGTGATATTACAAAAATTGCTTTATTTCCATTTATTTGTTAATTAAATTTTATAATTAATTTCGGCCTTTCGACAGTTCGAGGCAAGCCCGGTCCCGTCCACCTCGAATCATCGAGGCTCTACTGCACTCATTAGTTGTACCTGCATCGTACAAGAAAAATTAATAAACAAAATAAAGGTGAGCAAGCAGGAGAGTAAATGGCTTGGTAGACCACAGGGTGTCAAGCACTTTTTAATATCCGGGTAAATGACTTGCGTGTCTTTGGGATGACTCACCATATTCTTTGTGGGTTCTTTCTGACTAGTGCAATCACGTGGCGGCACCACTTTTCAGGAAAAATGGGTTTTTATAGCTAATTAAAAAAAAAAAAAAGGATAAACAACTTTATTAATTGAAAATAAAATTATTTTCAATTAATAAAATTGTTTATACTTTTTTTTTAAGACGATTTAGTTTTTTAACCGTTTGAGGCGCAACCCTTTCCCAATGCTGAAAAAAGGGCAGCCGTCGCCATCGCTCGACTTAACTACCAGCAAGATGGCGGACGATCGAAACGTTCATCGCGTGCCACAGATCTAGAGACCCTTTTTTTGACGACAGCTGGCTGTGCGCGCGTACCACTAAAGATCACCGTGTACGTGCGGTGTACGTGCACGTTAAATCCGTGGTTCCGGAAGTCCCCTCGGCGGTCGCTAGCAGTTTCCGAGGGGAATCAATAATTATAATATTCTTTGTAGAAAATATGATTTAAGACTTTTAAGAATCTCTTATAAAGGTATATTATCAGTATTTACTTATGGGTTGTTTTGATAATTTTTTTAAGTACCAAAGTAAGAAGGTTTTGTTTTTGTGTGTGAAAAAAAAAAAAAAACAGTTTATTTAATTTAAATTCAAATGATAGTACTATTTGTTTTGATTATAGAGAGATAGAAGACTATATATAATAATTAATTTTCGTTTAGTTTGCCTGATTCATTTATTTATTTGCCAGGAGAGGACAGCTCCCGTCACTGAATGTGTTGCTTAGAGCGACATATACCTCATTCCCGGAATTTCCGCCACAATTTCGAACTTCATCAGAAGGTGGGGGATTTCTGAATATTGGCGCCCCTCGGAAACTGCTAGCGACCGCCGAGAGGACTTCCGGAACCACGGATTTAACGTGCACGTACACCGCATGTACACGGTGATCTTTAGTGGTACGCGCGCACAGCCAGTTGTCGTCAAAAAGTCTCTGGCACGCGATGAACGTTTCGATCGTCCGCCATCTTGCTGGTAGTTAAGTCGAGTGATGGCAACGGCTGCCCTTTTTCCAGTATTGGGCAATCTATCCAGCTGTTCTCGCATTCTTCAATTTTGGTTTTGACAAGTGCAATCACATGACGGCACCACTTTTCAGGAAAAATGGGTTTTATAGTTAATTTTGTTTTCATTTAATAAAGCTTTTTATCCTCTTTTTTTTAGGCGATTTGTTTTTTAATTATAAAGAAAAGGAGAAGGTATTGGGACGTATACTTGAATATACCCATAAAATTACACTAATTCCTCCCCCCGCCACACACACACACGCACTCTTTAAAAGAAAGCCTTCTAAATTTCACTTCATTCAATTCAGTCATTTTTGCGTAATGCGCGAACAAAAAACAAACAAACAAAAAAGAAAAAATAAAAGCTGTACGGACAGAACAACAGACGGATAGAAATAGGAAAAATTTTTGAATTCCAAAAATATGTACTTTACAAAGGTCTAGTTTTATTTAAATAGATATATAACTCTTGGCAGATTGCCGTATGTACCCTACTTGCAATTTTGCTCGGGCCGTCATCGGCTGGCTGCGTTGGCCGTTGGTAGCCCGAGCAAAATTGATAGTAGGGTAGAAACGCAAAAAATTTCATCTCGCCGTGCTGGCAAATATTAAGATGTAACGTCAATATAATTTTAAATTCAAGGCAGCTTGGAAAAAATGAACGAAAATGTGAATGATTTCGAGAATCTGTTTTAAACGCACTGAAATTACAAAAATTGAGAATCGGTACCTTTGAAAATAGAGCTGTGATGTAGGCGCCACAGTTTTTTTTTTTTTCTTTTCTTTTCTACCCAAAATGTATACCCATGTTTTGGAAGCAAAAAATTGCCAAGGGAACGGGTGGATTTTCGGATGTTGAATATGTAGCGCAGATTTATTTATTTATTTATTTATTTATTTTCGCAATTATGGAAAAGTTTTAGCTAATCGTACCAACCGAGTGGATTATATTGTTTTTTTTTTTCTCTTTTTTTATGCATAACTTTCTCATCTTTTCGGATTAATGGTGTTAAATTTATTTTCGGAATCAGGGGCGTAGCCAGAAATTTTTCATGGGGTGGGGCGGTTACGACTACTTAAACTCACATATATGCATACATGTGTGTGATAAGGGAGTGAAGAATATACATTTTGTATGGCAAAAAATTACTCATGGGGGGGTTATGACCCCCCTAACCCCCCCCCCCTGTTCGGAGTGGTACAAACCGGAATTGTTATACCTAGGCTTTTATTTATAGGGTAATGAGTTGTTGAAACTCAAGTTAATGACATACCACTGTCGTAAGTGTATTGCGTTGTATTTATTTGATCAACCATCGGATTACTTAAAAGAAATAAATTGGATAGTATTTCTGGACCCTAAAATATTAAGAGCAATAGTGTTTAATATTGACAGCTTTTTACGAGACACCCTATCTTTGTGAAACACCCGTTAAACTTCTTTAAATTAATATATAGATTTACAGATATACATATATATTCTATTTTAATATATGCTTCAAATACGAAACAAAATTAATTTTATTTTAAGGATTAAAATTTGTTAAACAAGTGTTCTATAAAGATTTTAAAAAGAGAAAGAGGGACTTATTATCGCATGGACAAATCGGGACTTTGCCCAGGGACCCCCCCATATCAAATGTTGATCTGAAATATTCTTTTCTATATCAAAATTTATGAAAAATAGAACAAATTTCATAGATGGTGCCCCCCCCCCCCAAATTCATCAATGCACGGGGCCCCTATTGGGCATAATCGGGCCCTGGAGAGAGAGTAAGGTATAGTTAATGTTACCATTTATTTTTTCCTTCAAAACGGGACATCTATTACTTTTTTGGCAATAGTGTATTTATTTTCTTCCTCAAAACGGGACATCTACTGTTTTTAAGGTAATAGTGTAGGGAGACTGAGTTAAACAGAAAATTAAATTTGCAGGTCTGGGTATCTTTTAGTTGTTAAGAAAACGCGCAAAAAAACTTCTTTTAATGTTAATACAAAAATAAAATGAAAAACAAAACTTTTCTAAAACACACAATAAAAAAAAAAATAGTGCACGACGTACGTTTCGGATGGTACAAGGAGTAGGCCCTTCTTCGACTTCAAAAATACCACCCGACACAAGGCAAGAATGTAGGAAAGTGAGAAATGTAAACAAAAGGACACAGAAAAAAAGGAAGTTATCATTCGGAAGGAAATCAATTCTTAGAAAACCAGAGTGAAAAGGGAAAATGAAGTGGAGATAAGGGGAGGGGGAGGAATAAGCAAAAGAGGAACATGGCTTTAAAAAAAGAAACAAATTGAAATAGTTAACAAAAAAAGAATATTAAAAGAATAAATATAAAAATACCTCTCCCCGGCGTTTTCTTTGCGTCTCGAGAGGGGAGGGAGGGAAGTCGTTTTTTTTTTTTTTTTTTTTTTTTATACAGACACTGCCGTTGGATGATTTTAAATTCTTTAGCGGCCTTTATTGAAATCGTTACCGTGGATTGTTCTTTTTCTAAAAACGGGACATTGCAGGGGACATTTTCTAAAAAACGGGACAAGCCACCTAAAAACGGGACTGTCCCGTTCAAAACGGGACGTATGGTCACCTTAGATATAGTCCGCTGGGAACTGTCAACTCTTTAAACTTAAATTTATTTTAATAAAAATCAAAAATCTCACTAGTTTTTAAAATCAATTAATTATAATTACTTGTTTTAGGATTAAAAGCTTGTGGCTATGTTAAAGCTACGGGGGGGAAAAATATTTCCATTAAATTTTCTATTAATTTTCAGAAACATTTTCGTGCGCAAAATCTAAACAACTGCGCGATGAGATGCTTGACCGTACTGGACCGTTTGCTGCACATATATGGCGTGCTTATGCTCCTAGCAGGAGGTCTAGGCCGACCAGAGAAATTCCCGCCGCTATTAGTTCATGAACTCCTTGCCGGACTTAATTACGCTGAAAGGATTGAGCAACCTTATTAATCTTCGTGAGTCACCGCAGCATATTTCCATTCATGAGCATGGAGGACCGACGTGCGTCATCACACGTGACACGCTGATCCGGCGCTCATTGGGTCGGGCGGGTTGCCAGATTTGGCGAGGCGCTCTCCGGCGGAGAATCGCGTCCCATTTTGAAAGAACTGGCGCGGGATATGAATATGAATCAGGTGGTTGGCATGCGTCCGTTGATGGAAGAGAACAAAAAAATATCTTGAGTTTTTTTTTTCCTCTTTCCAACTATTCTTCTGTTTACCGGATTTTTGTCTAAAAAGATATGCTGGTGGAATGTCACTTTTGTTGTGTAGTATAGATAGAATAATTTCTTCATTCTTACTCCCTTCTTTTAGTTGACTTGTCATTTATTTTTGAAAAGTTTTCTTCCGCTTCTCAGAAGCTTTTTTTATTGTAATTTTTATTTAATAAAGGTTTCTGAAAATAAAAGCTTTTGAAGTCCCGCTAATTTACCTTTTGAACTAGTGCGAACAGTTAGTGAATGAGTGGAGATGACTTATTCATTCATTTTTTATATAATTTACTGAAAATAATTTATGGATAAGGACGTACGCAGGGGGGTGGTCCAGGGGGTCCGGACCCCTCCCGAAATTTCGATTTTTGTTAGCAAAATAATAATAATGAAGTCTTTCTGTGGAAAATTCTCCCTTTTTCGGACCCCCTCCGAAATTTTTGGACCCTCCCCGAAATTTTTTTCTGGGTACGTCCCTGTTTATGGATATTATAGGTAGAGGAGAAGCAGGTCCGGACTGGCCAGGTCAGCTGGTCGGCGGTTGCCGAGGGCCCCCGGCTCAAGGACCCCACCAAAATGGACATACTACTTTATAATTAGAGTAATTTGATATATATATAGGGTCGTATACTGACCCTATGCGTTGACGAATTACTGTTATGTGCTTCTAATTAAAAGCAGGACATATACTGAATGCAGTAGCGGATCCAGGGGAGGGGCTAGGGGGCTTCAGCCCCCCCAAAAGAGATTGCTCAAGGGTAACATTCTGCTTTATTATTCACTTTAAATAGCTAAAATGGTCATATTTTATTACTTAGCCCCTCCCAAAAGCCTAATACATTGGTTTAGACTAAAATTTTGATTTATAGTATATTTTAATTGGGTGAAATAAGCTTTTTAAAAAATTTAGCCCCTCCCAAAAAAAATTTCTGGATCCGCCACTGACTGAATGATTAGTCGAAAATTGTTAGGACACACACACATTTAATGAATCTTCTATTTACAAAGTTGTACAAGAAATCTTTTACACCACTTAGGTACGTTAACAAAATCCACACAGGATTCGCTTCTTTAAAAGAAAGAAAGAATAAAACAAGCCACCCAGGCATGCATGAAAAAGGTTCCATTCCATCTCCGTTCAATATCTCCGAACGTCTCTGTCAACTTCACTCTAACTAACGGCTCGCTTCTTCCGAATTCGCCAGCAAACGAAAGACAAAACACCACGTGACCTCCCACGTCAGGGGGGGTCTCAGAGGAAGGGGTGAAGATCTCTCAGCCCAGGCAGCAGCTGCGCTCTTATTGAAACTTCGGGTTCTACAGGCTCGGCCATCTGACCTGCGGTGTCCTCACCGCCCAGGACCATAAGGATATCTGAAATAAAACACTTAAAAAAAGAAAAGAAAAATACATTATTTACAGGTCATTAGAAATATGAAAAGTTCTACAGTCTGACGAAGTCCATTTGATATGCACTCAAAAGTACATCTTTCGGGATAGGATTCGAGAATCCTTCACTTTTTCCTTGATTTCTTTCTTTTCTTATAACTCTTCTTATTTTCTTCTTGCACTAGTATATGATTTTTTTCTTTCTCTGCAAGGGTTTCAACTTCCAATTTAAACATTTCTGGTTGAAGCCTTTCTACAGGTTTTTCAGCAAACTCAGTTAAGACAGGTTCGATCAATTGCTGAGGAGTCTGACAAAAAATATGAAGAACTTGCACGTCTGAATTGCAAATATCACATAGTCTAATATTCTTTTCCCTCTAAATTGATCTGTAAGGGGCACTTTTTCAATCTCTAGCCGAGGGCCACAAAGGAGCCAGTCCGGGCTTGAAGAGAATGTTTGTTGGGTGTAATGTTTGTTTGATGTTTGTGGCAATGCTACGCTAAGTCGACCTTGCTTCTAAGGATGGGGGCGCCTTGGTAAGAGTATTTTCTAAGTGGTTCTAACGCGTATTCACGTTTATACATGTGGATGGAACCTACCAAAACTCCAGACTCACAGGTGTAAATATGGGCACCCCTCCCCAGGTGCGAGATTCTGAAAACTGGCGACTAGTACTAGAGGGCGTCACTTATTGATTATAAGATAGTGGAGCAGTTGACAGTGGTTTCCACGCGATCAGCATTCATTACTATACTATAGGCCATGCCTGAATGATAAATTTGCGCTGAATAATTGCCTCAGACTATGCCGTTTAGCTAAAAATGAGTTGTGGATATAATGCTTGTGCTACGAAATAGTAACAGAGAAGCTGTTATCACTATTATTTTTCATAAAATTAGTTTGTCTGACCCTTAATTTAAACTAAAATCAAAATTAGCAAATTTTTCAAATTAAAAGGGTAATTTAGGGGGGGGGGCATCTATTTGCTGGGTGGCCCGGGCACTTGCCCCGAATGCCCTGCAGGAAATCAGCCTCTACGTGTATATCTGCCGTGAAATTAGTACAATATTTTGGTAGTTTTTATTAGTTTCATTAGTGAAAATTCACTTAATACTGAGAATACTAAGGCTTAAAACACTTAAGAATGAGGTTGGCAGCCGTCCCGTTTCTAGGGCTTTAGAGGAAACATACCGCGAAAGGGGTGTGAGAAACGCTAAATGTTCTGCTTCGGGTTCATCCGGGCTTGCCAACTTTTAAACACGGATTTAGGGGACTTTCACGATTAAAATGCTGGACGTGGCTAAAGAAAGCGAGATCCAGGCTTATTTAATACGGGAAGGCTAGAAACACAATTAAAAACAGATTTAATTTTTACATTTTAAATAAAGGTATTGAAAAATTATGCTAACTACGTTATAATTATACATGCAATATAGTTTAGAAAAGTTAATTAATTTATTTTTTTGTGATTAAGGCAAACCTGCGCGAGGGGTATCTGCCTATGATGGGGGTTGCCTTGGTAGGAGGACTTTCTAAGGGGTTCTAACGCGTGTTCACCTTACATCTGGAGAAAACCTACCAAAACTCCAGACCGTTAGATCGACGACCGCGCGATGGGACCCGAACCCGTGACCTTCACACATCGGCCGTCTACCATTTTCAGTGATAGAACCACTGTGCCATGGTGAGGCTAACAAAAGTTAAATCAATCAATCAGGCAAACAGATGGAAAATAAACACCAATTATTAGTCTTCTCTATAATGAACACGAATAGTACACTATCATTTGAAATTAAATTAATTTTTTATTTTCTTTCACAGATAAAAATAAAACATTTTTACTTTGGCTTTTAAAAAATAGTTAAATAAACCCATAAGTAAGTATCAATAATATATTTATCAGACAAAACTTATAATATAAAATGTGATTTGAGACTAAGATTATTATAATTAACTATTTGGAAAAAATAACTTCTAATATATATTAAACTACTTTTTACAAAAATCACAATATTACTTATTTAAAAGAAAGAACTTGAAGTATACAATCACTTCTGCTGAGAACCTATTTATTTAGGAAGAAACTTAATATTTAAAATCTTTTCTCAGATCATTATAATTTATCAAATTACATAATTACTTATTCTATTTTTTTTTTAAATGAGACATTTGGCATCCCGCACACACCGTTCCCGGGACATGTCTTTTCAAGTCCTAGAAACGGGACGGGTTGGCAACCCTAGGAACAGCGGCGTATTAATGCATTTTTTATAGGGGGGGGGGCGTTTAGATGGTAGATTTACGTACACATCCATTTTATGGAAGCGAAATGGATCATTCACATTAATTTCTTTTGTCTCGATAAAGGTGGGGGGTTACTCCCTCCGCCCCCCCCCCTGATCCGTCTTGTTCAGGTTCGTATTATTGAATAGATTAAGTTAATTTAATTGATAGATTATAATGATCTCAAAAGAGATTTTAAACAATAAGATTCTTTCCTAAATAAATATGATCTCAGCAGAAGTGATTGTATATTTTAAATTTCTTTTCCAAATAAGTAATATAATTTCAGTAAAATTGGTTTAACATATTTTAAGATTTTTTTTTCCAAATAAATAATTATAATAATCTTCGTAGAAAAAGTGATTTAAGACTTTTAAGAATCTCTTAGAAAGGTATATTATCAATACTTACTTATGGGTTGTTTTTAATATTTTTTTTAATTACCAAAGTAAAAAGGTTTTGTTTTTGTGCATGAAAAAAAAACAGTTTATTTAATTTAATTGCAAATGATAGTACTATTTGTTTTGATTGTAAAGTAGAGAGATAGAAGACTAATAATTAATAATAATGTTTCTTTAGTTTACCTGTTTTAACATTTGCTAACTATGTTGCATCTTTTAATTATGACAAAGCAGTAACCATGATATTTAGTAAAACGGCTTTAATTGTGTTTCTCGCCTTCCTATCATACTTAAACCCAAAGAGGGAAAAAAAGATACATTGCGGAGCGATCCGTTTCCATGGAAACCTACCGGTATTTCCGCGAAAGTGTCTTTAAGTAGTCTTTTTTTTCCGAGAATTCTTCTCCTCGCTTCCTCTTTTTTCTGATAACTCCCCTCCTCGCTTATTGTTATATTTCGCTCCGCTCTTGTTATCGAAAAACGCTCCTGAAGGAGAAGCTCACTTTTGAAAACTGGGCCCAAAATCGCTCCGACTGATCGAATTTCGCTCGTTTGGTTTAAGCGTAAGTAATCTGGATGCCCTTCTTTTAAGCCTGAATTTTAATGGGGAAAGTGTCGCAAATCCGCGTGTTAAAGTTAGCAAGGCTATTTACGAAACTTTTCAGATTTGGAACTTCCGATCGAGACAAGCCGATGAGCTTCTTGGTAGTGAGCGTTGATTTGTCGCAACTTTCTCAATGGTCAAATTAAAAAAAAAAAAAAAAGAAGAAGAAGAAAAAGCTAGTTTTATTTATTTATTTTAATTTGAATTTAGAGACTTTCCCAAATAAAACATAATTTTTAAAAAGATATGTGGGAGATAATCTTTATCCTACCATCTTCTGGAGTCGATTTTCGTGCGGCAGCAGACGAAAATACCACCTGCTCAAATGAAACATCGGAACACATACATCAAGGAGACCAGCATCACCTGCATGAGCTAGCTGGCTGTGACCTGTTTGCTTTATTTACAAACTATAGGTAAAGCGAAAACTCTTACTGCGCCTGAAAGCTGCTGCTTTCTCCATGCAGGATTCTCCTTGATGCAGGAAGTGGAAAAAAAGCGTGAAAGGAAATATAAACAGATAGGCTTTTATCACCGCTGAAACAAAGTCAGCGGTAAACGAGAATTTATCAATTCAACTAAACTAGCTGGAAGCCGTCGAATTCGACGGTCACTTTATTGACTGTAATATTCAAAAATAAATGGGAACGATCAAGAATGTCACCAAGGTCTTGTACAAAACTAACAGGAAAAATCAAAGAGCGACGCGGATGGAACATGACTTGTGACAGAAAGTAAACAAAAGGTTTCACGCCAGTTCTTAGCAACTGTACAATGACGATGAAATGATTGAAATCTTTTAAATTTGTTTTTAACTATCTTTATTAAGTAAAAAAAAAAGAGTAGATATTAAATGACGAATGCGCAAATACAGTTACAAATTCTAATTGAGCATTTCGTTGAAGACGATATTTTGGGTAAAGTCATCGACCACGAAACGTCCAGGTGAATTCTCTTAAATGATCTTGACTGCCACAGCATTCTTTGATCTAACCATTGAAAGAGTGACATACAACATTCCATGAGAAAATACGGGCGCAGAAAGGTAAACGCCAAAACTATGAAGCGAAAATAGTGAAAATTTTTGGAATTCTGCAAGAGACAAAAAAAATCTAATCCGCCAAATGGCGATCGCGCGCTCCCTGCTTTATTTGCCTTTTCTCAAGCTACCCTCGATGGTAAAGATCCAGTATCAGACAGAAAACTGAAAAATTAAAGAAATAAAAGATAAATCGCTAACTAAAGAAGGGGTTTATAACTGCAGTCAATGTCGTTAACAAACCACAATGTATTTGTATGGAGAAAAGTTTGAAAAAAATCTGAAACATTTTCATATTTTAAATACTCACTAAAGTGCTGTATATTAAAAGCGTATCATAATCCATGCGCCATCCCTATTTTTCTTCCTTGTTTCATTAAATTGAAAAGTGTATCATTATTCATGGCCGTGTCGTATTTTTCATCCTTGTTCCACAAAACACTTCTTTGGAATCGAAATCTATAGCTGTTAAAACTTTTTTACAATCTTCGCCAAGTATATTCCAACTATACTTCCATTTTAAATACTGTTCGGAATGAGCATCATAATCCATGAGTGTGCTATATTTGTCTTTCTCGTTGCATAAAACACATCGTTGGAATTGATATCTATATTAAATTTGGCCACTAAAGCTATTTTACAACCATCGCCAGGCATGGTTCGGTTTTTAAGTTTTTTTTTTTATTTTTTCGCAAACTTGTCGATCAATTATCAAAATTCGCAAACCTTATCAGACTTATTCTCTCCCCCGCCTTCCACGTTATGTGGCAAACACATTTCAAAATATTTCCACCGTGACAGTTCATCTCTACAAAACCTGTATACAAATCATATCGACAGAATCAAGTAGACAAAGTCTGGGCGTGAACAAAATAGCACCCTAGTGCTAATAAGCGATAAAGCGCTAAAATAAAGAAGGCTTTATGACAGCAAAATGCATTTAATAAACCACAATATTATTTCTATGATGAAAAATTGCACATTTGAAGTTCCGCTACGCCTGATCCCTCCGACTTTAAAAATTTTTCGCTTTAGATGACACATCTACGGACCAAGACCTTTTTTTTAGACATCTCAACCAAATTTTTACACATAGCTGTTCTTTCAATTTAGTGGATACAGGAAAAACATGTTTCGAATTAATATATAGAAAAAATTAAGTAAATAAGCAATAAAGCGCCAAAATAAAGAAAGCGTTTATGATTTCCAGATGTATTTAATAAACCACAATGTTATTTCTATGGCGAAAAATTGCACATTTGCCGTTCCGCCATATTTGATCTGTTCGACTTTTTCTCTTTTGATCACACATCTACAGGCTAAGGCCTTTTTTAGACACTTTAAAGATTCTCTTACACCTAGCCGTTATCTAAATTAGTGGATACAGTAAAAACACGCTCCAAATTAACAGATAAGCGGTAAAGAAGGCGTTTTTAGCTGTCAACAATGAGTTTTAATAAACCACAATGTTATTTCTATAGCGAAATATTACCAGTTTTGGTGAGTTATCGCCAAGTTTGTCGTCAAAAAATAAGACTAAACCCAAGACTAACGTCCAAGACTAAACCCAATTTGGCAATATCTGCTATACTTCGTGAAAATTTAAGCAAAGCCTTTTAATTTAGAATGCGATTAATTTTTATTTATGGTGAAGTAATTCGACGTCGGTTTTCATTCATTTTTTTAAATCGCTCTTATTCTAATCAGAATTTAGAACAACACATTTATTATCACTGCACACTGTTGCCACATTTGCCAAACAACATTTACAAAGGGATGCAATTTCTAACAAATATTTTTCCAAATAAATCAAACCTTGCGGAGCTAAGCCAATCGTCTGCGTTAATAAACCACAATGTTATTTCTATGGCGAAAATTTGCACCTTTGCCGTTTCACCTCGCCTAAACCGTTCGACTTTTCTGATTTTCTCTTTTAATGGCACATCTACGGGCCGAGATCTTTCTTCACACACCTCAACCGAGATTTTACACCCAGCCGTTCTCTCAATTCGCTTGTCGAAAGAAAAACATGTTTCAAAATAATATATAGATAAAACATTTTTCTAAATACAAAAATAAAAATAACAATTTCATAGTAATCTATAACTTAAATTATAATTTCTAAAATGAAACAGCATTACAAAGCTACATTGGTAAAACTTTGCTTTGCTAATGATTTTGTCTACGCATTGGTATTGTTGCAGAAAACTCTGCACAGTTTCCGGGTTCGTAACTTAAAAGTCCAGTGTATATGGAAGGTTCTAGTAAGTCCAGTTGACAGGACGAAATAAAAATTTTATTGGTTCTAGAAAGTCGACGAACAGTCTTCAGTGCACAGTTCACAGAAATTAATAAGCTAGATGCGCCAGAAAGATTACAATATTTTAATTCTTATGCACGGAACATTTTTATATCTCACTAGCTGACCCGGCAAACGTTGTTTTGCCATATAAATTATTCCTAGGATTATTTTAGTAGAAAGAAATGACTAACTTATTGTAAGTTTGTGAGGATGTGGTATATGAGTGGAAGAGGCATGGAGCGCTGTGAACGATGCTGGAATATAAAAATAACACAATACCAAACATTTATATTTTTAATTCATTGTAATTTATTCTTTAAATTTATATATATCGCTAATTACAACAATTTTACTAAAAAATAATATCAATCTCTTAACGCAATAGAGTATACAATATTTTTTGTTATTCCCATCTTTAGATAACACAAACAAACTGGATGCCCACTGTATGGGGTTCCCACTCGAGAGCATGCCACGTATAACTGTCCGTGTGAAAAACATGGTGTGCTCAAATCTAATCCACAAACAGACATAATTTGGCCTTGAGACTTATTGATAGTCATTCCATAAAAAATTTTGCCCCCCCCCCAAAAAAAAAGGATGAAAATCTGAAACACTTTCAGATTTTAAATACGCACTATAGTGCTATATATTAAAATCGTATCATAATTTATGCGTCGTCCCTATTTTTCGTCCTTATTCCATTAAGTTGGAAAGTGTTATCATTATTCATGACTGTGCTGTATTTTTCTTTCTTATTTCATAAAACCCATCTTTGGAATCGAAATCTATCTTAAAATCGCCTACTAAAACTATTTTACAATCTTCGCCAAGTATATCACAACTATACTTCACCGTTTTATATATTGTTTCCTACTTTACGCCTCGACTCTCGCCAAGGAGGCGATGTTTAAACATATGCAGTTACCATGACGATTTTTTGCATTTATGTAGAAATCGTAATTTAGAATTAAAATGGCGATTTGGAACAACATGTAAGTACAGCTTGCCGTTACATTTTTATTTATTTTGGATTACCAATTAATGTAGTTTTAATAATTAAATGTCTTCAAATTCCTTAACTGGCGCGTTTATCGCTAGTTTGTTTACTTTAGTTATCATCTAGTTCTTTTGGGTGCGTTGAAACGGTACTTACGTATTATCCCGGCGGTCACTTCCGCCAAACTACTTTTTCGTAGATTTTAAATACGTTGCCAATCGTATTCCAAACCATCAACAATTTCATGTGCCCGGCATTTATCTTGGTGAAAAATTGCTTGTCTTGGCGGATCGCGGGATAATACGTAAGTACCGTTGAAACTTGTGCATAACTCCCAGAGACCCATGACTGCAAAGCTCGCCAAAGTACGGGGATTTTTTAGGTTGGCGAGAGTGGGGGCGTTAAAATAGGAATCAACTCTTTCTTGTACCATAAAACACATCTTTGGAATCGAAATCTTAAAATCGCCTACTGAAACTGTTTTACAATCTTCGCCAGGCATATTCTTCCTGTAGGCATATTCCAACTGTACCGCAAAGACATTTTAAATGCTGTTTGGAATGGGCATCATAATCCATGAGTGTACCGTGTTTTCCTTTCTTGTTCCACAGAGCACTTCTTCGGAATAGAAATCTATATTAAAATCGCCTAATAAAACTCTTTTACAATATACGCCAGGCGTTTTCTAACTATACGCGAAATATATTTATAATAAATTGTCACGTTTTGGCACCACATTTAGCGATCAATTATCAAAAATTGCAAACCTTGTGCGATTTTCAACATTTTATTAACGCCCCCCCCCCTCTCCACATTATCTGGCAAACACATTTGAAAAGTGACTCGACACGCTAATGTCTACACAGAAATCCTGATTGAAATGAATAGCACTCTGGGGCTAAACATTTTGGGGTGGACCGCCCTTATGACTTAGCGGTATGAGACATAGTTAAAAACCTATTCTCAGACCTAACGAATATACATAGAAAATTTCATTAAAATTGGTCGAGTGGTTTCGGAGGAGTTAGGTGACTAACACTGTGACAGGAGAATTTTATATATTAGAAGAAGATTTTGCATAACATATGACAGTACCAGACTATTTTTAACTTTAGGTTTAAAATAGATGCAAGTACTGTCACAATACATGATTGGTAGCACACTACTCAAGTGTGTATTTTTGCTATATGCAATTTGCAATATTAGTTCACTTTTTTACTTTGTTTAATGAAAAATTTACAAAATTTCTTTAAGTTATGTTGTAATTTAAATAAAATTCTCGTTCAGTATTTAAAACATATATTTTTAACTTTTACCTGCTTACTGGAAAACGCACATTCAGTCAGAAAAACCCTTAATTTTGACTTTTCCTAATTTATTATTATTATTTTTTTAATTTCGTGCTAAAAGAATGTCCAAAACCCTAAAATGAATGCATATATATATTGTACTTACACTTATTTTTATACAATTTTCTTGAATAAAAAATAGCACTGACCGTTTTCTTGAAAGCAACACAATCTTTAACTAGTTAAAAAATAGTGCAAACTAGTTAAAAAATAGTGTCCAACAAAAGGAAAATAAAACAAATTTTCTAGTATATTTCATTTTTCACATTCACAAGAATAAATCCAAATCATATTCACAGGAATATAACAAACACTCCCCAACGATTCTAATTAGAAACAGGATCCTTGTGACGAAGAGAATTTTAACTCCTTCGGCCCTGACGTCCTAATATTAGAACACATATTTGCATTACTCTATATTCTTCATTTTCGAGAATTTTAACACCAAAATCTAGAACATTATCATTTTTGCTCTGTAGATGGCAGAAAATCTCCAGCAGAGAAGATAATGGACGTGTCAAGCCAGGGCCGTACCCAGAGAAGAATTTCGGGGGGAGGGGGAGAACCAAGAGGTGAAAAAGGCTAAATTTTTCACAAAATGTCTTCATTATTATAGTTTTGTTCGCAAAAGTTTAAATTTCGGTGGAGGGGGGAACCGGACCCCCTGCTCCCCCCCCTCTGGCTACGGCCTTATGTCAAGCCTTTTGAAACCAAACGTTAAATGCATCTTTACTAAGGCAAACGTTAAATGCATGAACTAGCCGCCTTCGGCGACCAGTTTTGGCCGTCGATGGCCGATCCGCAGCCAAAATATGCAACCAAGAGCACACGCGCCGCTTCGCGACTGGCTTGTGCAACCTACGGCACGCGGGCCTCTTCTCGATCGAAATTTGCAACATACTAAAATAATTCTATGACTAACTTTTCCGTTTAAAATCGATACTTAATAAAATACAATTGTTAGTAGCAAAATCTCTTTGAGGGGGCGGCTGGGGAGATTATCGTTGAAGAGAAATGTAACCTATCGAGATATTTATCACTATATTCGTGCTGCAATGTATTGTTTCTTTAAAAATATTTTTCTTTGTAACAATGAAACTTTCGCTCGAACATGCATTTGTACTTAAATAAATAAAATTAGTGAAAAATTAGTAAAGTATAAATTATAATGAATGGTTTTATATAGTTTTTTTACTATAGTAAATTAATAAATTTGGTCTAGGCAGTAAAACGGACACTTTTAATGATTTGGTTAACAATATGATTAATAGATGTCGGCACCAAACAATCTGTTGCGCTTTTTCTCTCTGTCATCTAATCGATCTACGCGAAAGATTATGTTCCGTGATTTTTTTTCAAGGAATCAACCGTTCCTGTGTTTACTTTTTCAAGGCGTGATATCTCGCTAGATGCTTAGAGTTGAAAGTAGCTGCAAGTTCAAAAAAGGTTAATTTTTTAGAGACCTTTCGAACTGTATAAAAAGTTTTTGTTTTTAGTTAGAAATAAAAATGTCTTTTTTATCAAAATTTCAACATGGCGACATATCGGTCGCCATGTCGAGTCGATCCCGGAAGCGTTAGAAACAAGGCGTTTATTATTTAGATGCGTGAACGAATTCATGCAAGCAATCAAAATGCATGAGAAATGTGAAGTATTTTCATGTTTTCACACACAAAGATATTATTTCAAAAGGTTTCATATAAAATAACTCTAATTTTTGTTTTCTTATTTTGCTCAATTATAGCCTCGTGACCTGTTATTAGGACATTCTTTAATTAGTTTGGTAACTGCCTGAATGTTACAATATTTCATATTTAAGATACTTACATACAGTGCAGCGCATCTAACCACTCATTCACTTTTTATCTGCTCTATTCAAAATTCATGGCTGAAGGAATTGAGCTTATTGACGTTTGAAGATGACTTTGAAACCGGAGTATTTGAGAAATCTAGAAATCTGGCAGCATAAAGGTGAAAAGAAAAAAAAAAAATCAATTAATCAAATGAATGATGAATTGATTAAAAGAATTAACAAAAGTATAGAAGGAGAATTAAACTTAATAAATTTAGGAAAAGTCTTATCAATAACAGACAGATTTTAATCGCTTGTGGTTTCAAGCAGGGCTCGAAATTAACGGTGGTCTGCTGGTCCAAGACCACAAAGATATATAAAGGACCATTAAATATAAAGTTTCTTTGTTCGTCAGAGTCTCAGTAACGTTTTATTTACTCTTTTTTCTCCTGAAAACTTTCCTCATTTACTCCCACAATATATGTCATCTAATTTTACCAATACATGCTATATAATTTGATCTATTCAATAATTTTATAATAGGGGTATTTATATTTTTTAATTCGGTTCTTAACGGAAATCAATAAACATTCATCATACAATTTCATTTGTTCTGCAATTTCTTAAAAATTATATACACGGAACACAGAAAAATGTTTCAGATTAGGGAAGACAATTGAGTCACTGGACCAAAGAGCTAAAAATTCTAATTTCCAACCCTGGATTCCTACCCTTCCATACAACAAACCCTCATGAAAGTCCACTAGGGAGGACGCGAGAAATCTCGCATTGTCTCGCGTTCTCTTCTCGCATGTGCGAGACGAGACACCAGACCAAAGGCGGATTGAAGGAGGGTATTTGAGGAGGTTGCCATCCTGAGAAGGGAGGGTACACTTTGCTTGAAGCCTCTACCGTTTAACTTGCATCTCCTTTGTTATCGTTCCTGGTATAGTACCAGCACTCTACAATACACACAAACACGTAACATTTAAAATTAGGACAGCAGAGGGGATATGCTAAACACACAAAGAAGAGGATAAAGAAAGAAACTGAAAAAAAGAAAGAAAACAGAGAAGAGTAGAAGATATAAAAATAATAAGTAAACAGAATAAAGGCGGTACGTAAGTCCAAAGCCTGACCATATTTAGATGGGGGCCCAGGGGCAATAACTTTGGTGCCCCTTTTGCTATCACAAGCATTTAAACCAGGGACTGATTTAAGGCAGGGCATTCGGGGCACGGGACCCGGCCCCCCAAAACTTCCTTTTATGTAATCATAATAACTAATAAAATTATCTCTCAAGAAAAAAATTTCTGATTACTTACTTTATTTCATCACAAATATTCAAAATTTTTAATTTAATGTAACTTGTAATGTTAAAAATTATGCATTCGATTCAATATTCGCAAATTTGATAGGACACCTCAGCATGCTCCTCCTCTTATCGTTTTTAAGGTGTGTGACGACTGTAAATACTACCCATAAAAACATTTCAAAATTAAAAAAATTCATAAAAGTGATATTTGTCGTGACATTTTACTGATTTGTAAATGTTTACATATGTAAACTTAGGAATGATAATTAGTTTTAACTTAATTTAATTAAGTAACATTCTGTGGAAAATTTTTGTGCAGGTTCCCCCAAAAGTATTTGTGCCCTGGCCCCCTGAGTGTGTAGATCGGTCCCTGATTTAAACCCATTTTTGACCGCTGTTCAGTTCCTAAATGTAAAGCTTTTTTAAAATTTCCTAAATTGAATTGTAACATTACTGACATATATTTGAGCAAGCTACATTTAAAAATTATTTTTAGTTTAATATTTGTAACCCGTTTTTATCATTAGATCATATGGACGATAAGTCAGGGATGGCTAGATGGCACACGTGTACAGGGATGGTTATTATATGACACTCCTGTTCGTATTTTTGAAATTTCATTTTAAGAAACGTTAAACTGTAATATAATACTTCAATTATCCTTTATAAAAGAAATGTGCTTATTTTTTTATCATTTATGCTTAGTGCTTTTCCGTTTAAGACGTTTTCCACTTAAAATGTTTGATCAAATCTGCTGGAAAAGTTTTTATAACACTTACATACTTATACATGTGTATGTGTATCCTCGGTTGTATAAGTGGGCTACTGTATATATATATTGTTATATGTCTATCTTGATAATAATTTTATGGAAATAAAAACTCCTCCATGTGTAAATTTATTTGTATATAATAATTACAGAACGATTTTTTAAAAGAAACCATTTATTTATTAATCTGCGCAGAGTAATCGTTGCTTATAAATAAAAACCAATGGAATTTAATGATCTTGTTGGAAAACTTTTTTTTTAGATTATTCTTTTAATAAGCCTCCTCCCACAACTGATCACTGACGTCAACGTAGATATTCGGTTTCACAGTTCTGATTATTGTTGTTTTTTGTAAATATTTAGATAGCTTAAAAATGAGGTTTGAATTGCAAGTGAGTTTTAGTGTTTAATTCATATTTACGCTTAATTGAGAATTATGAATAGATTATTCAAGTATGCATACTTATCGTATGTATGCATTACTTTTTTCATGGAAAAAAAAAAAAAAATCAAATTTATTTCGAATGTCTGGCTATAATTATCGCATTTTTTTTTAAAAAATAGCTGATGCAAGTATGTTTATTTTGATATTTTATGCTCATTATGCTCTTAATAATTGTGATTTTTTGTTTACTTTTAATATTGGCTACATTTCACCAAAATGGATGCATACGTATGTAATTAAATCTTGTGCATAGCTCACATTTTTCTCTATACTATTTATAAATAAAATCTTTCATCAGTTATTTTAAATACTTCTTTAACTATAAGCCAAACTATGCGAAAGTAAATGAATGATCTACTTTAGTGATTTCGCTAATACAACGCTAGGTCTCAGCTTAGCATTCAAAGATCGATGTTGACCCTGGTGACAAGTCTTCTCTGTTGTCTCTTCTCTTTTGATGGGGTGAATGAACAGTTTAAACCTGGGTTACAGATTAAATATGAAACCCATACCTCATACACTAAAGCGAGAGGGGGTATAAGCAGGCTTCACTATAAATATCCCGTCCCCAAATGAAACTTTTATGAATTCACTATTCCGCACACTGGGGCCGCTTAGTTAGATTAAAATTTTATTTGCGCAACATGTCCTGGGTTCGGCATCATTTCTAACAAAATTCAAAGATTTATATAATTTCAAAAGCAAATGAAACTCCCATCAACCATACATATTACATTTATGCAGTTCCAGAAAAACAAATATTTTTTCGGTGTCATGTCACATTATTATATCCGGATTAAATCTGAATTTTTATCACTTCAAATGCACATAAGAGTTAATATGGTAACCAATATATATACTAATATGGTAATATGTGTAATTAATTTTTATTATTAATATTAATTTACAATAAAATAATATTAATGTTACTAAAAATATGGTAACAAAATCGCAGTTCTTAATTTTGCGAGACGTCTCGCGCGAGATGCGAGACGAGACAGGCAATTTCTCTGCGAGACGCGAGAAGAGACAGAGGTTTATCACTGCGAGACGAGACAGTCCTGTTTCTCGTCTCGCGTCTATCCCTAAAGTCCACAATATTATCATTGCAGCGACGTGGTAACAGGTAACGAAGTTCCTATAGCAGGGGTTTCCAGCTAACCAATGGCCGCAACCGAACACGCCTGTCCAGTGGCGGGCCGCAGCGTAAGCAGGTCCTTACTCAAGTTATAAAAAACCAAAAATAAGTATTAAATTACGATTAAAAAAAAAAGTGGGTAGAACCCCAGCCCATAACCAGAGAAAGTGGCGTGCTAACCACCATACAATATGAAACGGCAAAATAACAAAAATTTAAATGAAAACTTTAAAATTACAAAAAAAAGGGGGGGGGTGAAATTAACGTAAAAGCACACAGAATGTTCAGTGAGAATTGGGGTATATACTCTAGAGATGAGACGGGCTCAGCCCGAGCCCGGGCCCGATTCGGGCTCGGGCCCTGTAAATCACGATTGCGTTCGGGCTCGGGCTCGTGAAAAATGTCTCCTTTATTGAGCATACTCCTTGAAACAGATTTTAAAATGCAATTCATCGGAAAAATAAAGTTCCGATGTGGTGCTAGGACTTGCAAAAAAATGATTGATGGGTAAAAAGCTAGTTTTTTCACATAATTTGCTAAATGGTGTGTTGTGCTATTTCATTTGCGTATGTGTGTTAAAATGCTGTTCATTCAAAATTTTGGCCTCATTATTTACTGGTCTTTCTTAGTTAACTTCTAGTAATGTATATATTCATATCGTATCATAAAATATTTTTTAAAAGTAATTTTGCTCCTATCAACTAAATTCTTATATGCAAATTTCTTAAATTTATTATGCAAATCTCTTTTCTGGACGTGTTTTAAATATAACATTTTTTAATGTCACTATATGAGATTTATAACTTGCATTGTTCTGTATATAATATATGTAAGTGCATACGAATGTTTAACACTGATGTGACTACTCAACGGAATTTTTAATAAAAAATGAAACATTATTGTTATTATTTGATTTTGCACAAACGGCAAAATTTATGATATTCTATCAATGAAGTTATTGAACTTTATTTATCTGAATATTTATTTAGCTGAAATTTCGGGCTCGGGCTTCAAAAAATGAGCCCAAACTCATCCCTAATATACTCCTGAAGAAGGGATGTTTACTCTGTTGCTGAAATTCTCAGGTACCAGGGGCGTAGCCACGGGGGGGGGTTAGGGGGGGTCATAACCCCCCCATGAGGAATTTTTTGCCATACAAAATGTATATTCTTCACTGCATTATCACGCACACGTATATATATATATATATATATATATATATATATATATGAGTTGTAGTAGTCGTAACCCCCCCCCATAAAAAATTTCTGGCTACGCCCCTGTCAGGTACACATAAACCGAGGACAATCGAATTTATTCGCAAATGAACATTGTTTGAAACTGACATGGATTTTCACGGTAACTTCTTTAAATAAGAGAATCTAATTTGATGGTGCAAATTCTTTCCCGAGAAAGCGTCACGGGCGGCAAAAAAAAAAAAAAAAAAAAAAAAAAGACATGGAGGGCCGCATGCAGCCCTCGGGCCGCCAGTTGGAAACCCCTGTTCTATAAGAACCAGTTTAACACTGGAGAAACCCAGTGGGACCCGTTGGAACACAATTCTTATCAGAACACTGATATTTTTATGTATTTATTTAAAATTTAAATTAAAAAATAACTGCATAAAATTTGCAATTAATTAACGCAAATTTTGAACTTTCATTAGATTTTTTTTTTTTTTTTTTAATTCAGTTTACTTTTTTCTAAAATTTTGCGCTGTCTATGGATTTTATTTCTTCATTTCTGAAGAGTTTTAAGTGCGGTGCACTTTAAATTTTATGTAAGTTGCACTTATGATCCGAATCATTAAATAATAATAATAATTATTATAAAATCACTACGAATTATTTGTGAGATATATAAAAAATTAAGTAGATTTAAATTTTATATTTTTACATCTCGTAAAAATTTTAAGTTCTTCCAAGAATTTCGTATTAGAAAAAAATTTCATATTTAAATAATATTTAAACGCAAATTTGAACTAAAGAAAAAATGTTTAATACACGTGTAAATAAATAAATGAAAATTTTGCTTAATGATGTAAGCAAAACTGCTGATGTAGGTACTTTTTCTTGTGTGCTAATGTAGCTAAATGTTTTACCAGAATTAATGGAGCCATTTTTTTTTTTTTAAATCAGAGAAGTGGGTAAAATTACACAAATGTTTACTTATTCAATAATTAAAAATCGATCGTTTGAAACATTTTTCCAAAATCCAGAGTAGAGCAAGCACCCTTAAATGGAATCTTAAATCATTACAAAAAAAAAGAGTGAAGTAAAATAATGCCTGAGATTAAAAGCCTTTTATTTACTCAATGTAAGAAAAAATGCAATCTCAAGCGATCACGAATAGCTGAATTTCAAGGAAAAGCTATTACTTAACTGTTTTATCTGCCAATAGAGACATTCCTATATATGGAATTCTGGCTTTCACCTGGAAAAGAAAATCGGTAACGAAACCTATATTATTTTGCTTGGCTGTCGAATTCAAGTGCTATTGGCGACTGAAACGGCCCTCTTCCAGTTGTAACCCTATTCGGGGAGCAGCGCTAACACTGGAAAACCGCTTTTTCGCTTATTCACCAATCAAACTCGACTACGGTCCTGACCGATCGCTGTGATTTTCTTACTCGGCGGTTTGTAGGAGAGAAGAAAAAAACAAACATCCCTGTTTTCATTTGTTACATTTTGTCATCTGCCGTCGATTGATATGTGTGCCGATACCTGCTCTTAAGTCCACTCTCCCACCTCCCTCCAGCACTTTAGTTTAGGTTTTTTTCCCGGTCCGAAATTTCTCGGATTTTTTTGCCGTCTAGACCACCGGCTCTCAAGATGGCGGATAATGCGACCATGCTGGACGTTCAGGCGAATCCCGAGCTAAAATATCTGATCGTGGATCGGAATTACGTGAACGATCCAAGCAAGCAGGCCGAGTGGACATCGAAAAAGCTGGTATGGATCCCCCACGAGACCCAGGGGTTCGTGGCGGCCAGCATTGTGTCCGAGAAAAAGGACGAGTTGGAAGTGGAGATAGCCGAGACGGGCAAGCGGTGTGTTGTTAATAAAGACGATGTCCAGAAAATGAATCCACCAAAATTCAACAAAGTCGAGGATATGGCCGAGTTGACTTGCCTTAATGAAGCTTCTGTGCTGTACAATTTAAAGGACCGGTACTACTGCGGACTGATCTATGTAAGTACTACCCCCTCCCCGCTTCTCTTGTTTACATTGCTTGACTCGCTTCTCTGCCAAAACTCGCAAGTCGTAAAACAGCTGACATCATGTATAAAATATGTGATTTTTTTTAGTGATATCGCGACAATTTTTGCATGTTTTGTTTTGATTGCTCAGTGTTCAGATGTAACGCTTGTATCCCAGTAACTTTAAAAAAAAAATTAGTAATCGAAAGAGGACACTTTTGAAAATAAAGATCGAGTACGAAATAAATGACAGTAATCTGGCAACAAAAAGTAACCTAAAAGTTGGTTATTCTATAAATACTGAAATGAAATTCATATTATAATAAAGTAAAACATTTTATGAAACAGCTTAAAAACAAACACTGCAGGGGCGTTGGCAAGATTTTTTCTGGGAGGGTTCAGTTCTACTAAGTTTTTAAAATTAACCGTTTTTTTTTTTAAAAAAAAAAGCGAAATAATTGAACAATATGACAAAAGAAAAAAAATTACCGCCTTTTTTATGACATCCTTGATTGTTTTCAGCCATTTATTTAAAAATATGCAGTACTGCAGAAAAAAGTATTTTTTTACTGTTTATATATAAACAAGATCAAGCAAAAATTATCAGTGCTGCAATTTAGTAGTTTTGTCCAGATAAAAATAGTCTGTTGCATTAAGTAGATTGTGAAAAACTATTTTACATTAATATAGATACTTGCATAGTTTTCAATTTTGCCACTTTATTTGGTTATAAAAAGTGCTTTCAAAGTTTTTTAATAAAAATAATTAATGTTTTACCGTTAAACTTCTGATTACTTTCCACGTCAATTTACAATAAATGACTTTATGGATCATGATTTATGTGAATCATTCATTTGTTTACACAAAAACATAGTTTCCAATTTTAGGTGTTTATTTTTAAAAGTTGCTTTTGTACGCACGAGTATGTGTTACATGTTTATTTAAGTTCTCTTTCAGTTGTTTTCATTTTTTTAAACATCTTTCCTCTGTATTCAATGTCAATTATAGCAACTTTTTATTTTGTTACTCATGTTGAAATAGCTATTTTTATCTTGTGATGGAGTGAAACAGATGCTTTAATTTTCTTCTTAATTTAGGGATGATAAAGTTGCAAATAATTAATTGCTTTCAAATTTAATTTTTGTTAATGTTTGTGTAATGATACTTGTTAACTATGTCTGTTCAATAAATTAAAGTATCTAAAAATGTTAAGTGAAAAAATATAAAAAATCTTAATTGTAAAAAACCTGAAAATATGTTTATGCCAAGATTTAAAAATTAACTACTTCCTTTATGAATATAATAATTATATTCTGAATTTTTAACTTAATTTATTATTATATTTATCAGTAGATTAAAGGTTCTGTCTACTTAAGAAGTCTGAAGTTAGTGAATACTATTTTTAGCTTACATAAATACAAATCGATAATCTATTAATTCTTTGCGTTTTACTAAAAAAAATATTTTACAAGAGCTTTTTCTGAACATATAGTACTTTTATTTAATATGTAATTGAATAATTAACTGTGTCCATTAAAGCTAAAAATTTGCTGTAACGATTATGCTTGTTGCATTAAAATAATTTAAAATAACCAGTGTTTATATGAAATTTTCAAATTAACATTTTGAAAAATATTTCTTCATCTGCTTATTATAAATCTGTATTTATAAAAATGCATGTCATACTCTGCTTTTCAAAAACTTATCGTAAACGTAATTTGTTAAATTTGAAATTTTAATTGCATTCAAAATAATATTTTAAATTTGAATTAGTTACATTGTTGATTTTCCCTTAAGAAATATTTAATTAAGCTTGTCTATTTGTGATTTTTGAATGTATCATTTAGAGTGAAATTACCCCCCCCCCCCTCCCTCTTTGCGTAACCATACCCTCATTTCAAAAGTAGGAAAAAAAGTTAAAATAAATTAAAAAAATAAAAGTAAAAAGTTGTTAATAGCGATGAGAAAAAAAAAATTCCAGTAAATACAGCAATCTACAATGATTTTAAAGTGAGTAAAAAATAAGGATTTACAGTGTCAAATTTTAAAGTTAAATAAAATAAATAAATCAATTAATTAAACTGTAATTTCGTAACTTTTGATATGCGTTCTTATTGTGAGATTGGTCTAATATTGATTTATTTAAATGTTATTTGTATGAAATGTATAATATTGAACTTTTTTTTTTTTCATTTATAGCCTCTTAGCATAATGATTTTATTGACAACCGATTTAAAGAAAAAATAGTTAATCAAAAGATATTATTTGATGACAGTTACATAAGGAAATTATAAATAATTACAGTGGGGCCCCCTTTACTGTAAGTTAGCCGGTTCCCGGGTTCCCCTCTCTCTTTCGAGGTTTATCCTTGCGTCACTGTTTATTGTTAAATTCTTTCAACTTATAATCCGCTCTTCTGGAAGTGTCACAGAATGGCGATAACCCGCCAAATATGAATAAATGATTTTCTCCACTTTCAACGATCAAATTTTGCGCTGAATCATTAAATGGTGTTTCTCGAGAAAATTTCGCTGGGACTTTGCCAAAGAAATTTGATTATGTGTTTGTACTCAAAATTGCCCTGAAAACTCAAGAGATATATTCAAAACATACTCATCAGTTGTCTTTTATTTTTAAATACGTGGTATTTACATAATGCAATGCTTCTGCGTTCATTTGATCGTTAGCTACCTTTGAGTTTGTCAACTTGATCAGATGGACTTTTGTTTATTTTAATTGCACTTTTCAACAGTAGCGGATCCAGAAATTTTTTTTTGGGGAGGGGCTAAATTATGAAAAAAGCTTATTTAACCCAAACAAAATGTACAATAAAGTAAAATTTTAGTATAAAGTAATGTAAAACTTTTTGGGAGGGGTATAAAAAAAGACCCTTTTATCTACTTAAAGTGTATAATGAAGCAGAATGTTACCCTTTAGCAATCTCTTTGGGGGGGGGGCTGAAGCCCCCTAGCCCCTCCCCTGGATCCGCTACTGCTTTTCAAGTTAGCCTGTTTCTGTCTGATTTAATTTTAATGCCGCATATTGTGTATCATCTAATGCTTGCCACTATTTAAAGAACTAGCATTATCATGGCGATTAAAATTGTCTTATATTTTATCTTATTACTGTATTATTAATTTATCCTTTAGGGCGAAATACTTTGATAGTTCATACTCGCAAAAAATTTAATTGATTGTTTAATTATTTTTAGCTCATAAATTATACGCTGATTTATTCATATGCCAAGTATGATTGAAAATATCTATTTTGGGCTATTTTTACATTGTCTCTCTCTCTATTTTCTTTCAAAATAGTTTTGGACTTAAAAAAACCCACTTAATTCGGCAGAATATATATTTTTTAATATGTGTGCTCAGCAGGGGCGTAGCCAGAAATTTTTAATGGGGGGGGGTTACGACTACTACAACTCATATATATGTATTCGTGTGTGTGATAATGTAGTGAAGAATATACATTTTGCATGTCAAAAAAATTCTCATGGGGTGTGTGTGTTATGACCCCCCCGCCCCTTTGGTGCTCAGCAATAACTTTTTGCCGTGTGGATCGATTCTGATGATTCTTTTTTATTGGAAAGGCGAGAAGGGAATTATCTAAAAGGTTGGTTCAATATTAATTTGGTCCAATTCTGGAAATGTGATCTATGACAAAATAACTGAATTTTTTAATTCTTATGAGCACAAATTATATTGTAGCAAGCTTATTTATTCTTTTGTTTATTGTTTTTTCCTCCTTTTCGGACCAGACAATTTTGCCTGCCTTTAGTAAGTGTAAATATTTCATAGCATTCATTCATAAAACAGTAAAATGAAACACGATTTTTAAAAAATCTTTGAAATTGTTTGGTAATATAACTAGAGAGCAAGGAAGTTGATAATTTCCCCCCCCCCCCCTTCCTTCTTTCTTTCTGTGTAAGATATGGGAAAAGACTTGAAAGACTTAGTCCCTTTTCCGCTAATTGTCAATCCTCTCCCCCTTTGCCTGATAAATTACATTTAGGGATCTGTAGTTATCGTTAGTTGTTTTTCTTGCAATATTTTGCCTACATTCACCGCGAGAAATTAAGTTATTTATGAGCAGTTTAAATCCATTTTGCTGGAAAATTTTTTGTTACGTTTTTACTCCCGTGAGTACGGGAAACCTCAAATACTAAATAAACAAACGAGAGGTTACTCTATTCTTAGAATGCACCACCATGAATGAAAGTTATGAATGGTAGCTTTAAATACACCTTCAGTCATCAGCGTGCATGTGTAAAGACGCGAGAGAAGGGGGGAAATATTTTTACCATCTCCCCCCCCCCTTTTGTGAGCTGTTCTCCGTTCGTTTCGACTGTCATCCAACTTGAATTTGTAAAATTTATTTTGTCAAAAAATTTTTGTGCACTACAAAACCATGTCCTAAACATTATTTATCTCACGTCATTTGGAGAAACGTGCTTCAAACCTAACTTAATTATATTACCGTAAAAAATCTTTTGGCTTCTTATTGAGATCACTGCAGAAGGAATTTACTGTATTCAGGCGCATAGCTGAAATAAAAGGACAAAACAATGCCTCACTTCTCTAAAACTTCGCGATTATTATTTCAGTTCTGTTAAGTCATCCACATGGAAGGGTAAAAAATAGCTAGGTCTATTTTGAAATCCTGAAAAATAAAACTTTTGTTGAAGATTCTTCCTTTGTGCCAAAAAGCCTACTTTTATGTTTGAAAAATGTTGAGACTTTATAAGGTTCGAATTTTTTTAGTTTTTTTTTCTAAAAAAATACGACTTTTTTCCCCCACGTGTCGGGAGAAAATCTTTTGTTCTAATTTGCCAGTAGGAGCATCCACCCACGTTACCGAGTTAATCCTTTAAAGCTAATCAATCACGACTGAAATGAGAAGGTCCCGCATTTGGGCCCGTCGAACTGTGGTCTGGAGTTTTGGTCGGTTTTCTCCATATGTAATTTAAATACGCTTTAGAACTCCGTAAAAAGTCCTTCGACCAAGGCAACCCCCATACTAGGCCAACCCCACGCCCATGGGTACCTGAAAGCCCATGCGTTGCTCTGCCATAATAACACAAGCATAAGAAAGCTAATTAAACCCTTTCGAAACATTTCTTCTCCGATTTAAGCCCTACCAGTGTCCGAGCGCATAACGCTTCAACTCGGAGACAGAAAGTTCCTGGTTCAAACCCAGGCAGCTTCCGTCGATCTAGCCGTCCGGAGTTTTCCGTAGTTTTCACTAAAATTTTGAGTAAATACGGGTTAGGAGCCCTTGGAAAGACCTCCACTGAGAGCACCCCCGCAACCTCTGCATAGATCCTTCGTGTAGATATTCGGCGGTATTCCAAAATCAAACCAATTAAATCTCCATCAAAAGGAAAATGAACTTCTGAAGATTGGCGTCCCTGAGAAACTGCTTATGACCTCACTGACGTAGCGTGTGCATATAAATCTCATTTCCACAGTGGTCAGTCGGAAATCGAACCCTCCGGTCCGATGGTTTAACCATTGTGTTGCCCAGGCCAACCATTCGTCCTTAATATATAACTTTGGATTTCACATCATCATTAATCATTAAAATCGATTTTTTCAGTTCTTTCCAGAGTTTATGAAGGTAAAATCATTTCTTCCACTGGAAGATTTAATTTTACTATTCATTGATTTCATTTTTGGAAAATTACTAAAAGAAGTGCTTATAAAGTGTCACCATACACACATTTAATTTTTTGAAAAATAATATACATCCATACAATTAACTCTAAACAGAAGTAACTAGTTTTGAAGGACTAGTTATGCTGTAATGATTTCTTAAGAAATTTTACCTGCGTCGTAGCCAGGGGCGCAACCCTTAGAGGGGCGTACCTTGCAGACCCACAGTCTATTTTCCTTCCTAGAAAACAAGTATTTCGGGCTCAAAATTCAAATCTTGCCAGAAGCGCTCATGATCCTAGCTACAACTTTTCATTTTACTGCCGCAGAATAACAAAGGCATTTTACGCAAAAAGGTTTATTTTTAACTTCTTTATTTACCAATGATTGACGTAAGAACTATAAACATTGCCCGGAACTTCAAGCTGTCACTTAATTTGATAAGTTCCAAGTTACCAATCCACGTTAGATTTGGGATTAAAGTGACACTTTAGGAGCACGCCCTTGTTTTATGCATTATTCCGAATTGTGTACCCAAGATAGGACAAAAGATTTTGAGCACCCTGCCTTGCAGTCAGTTTTCGTGAATTTTATTTTAATTTCATTTTGGATTATAAAATGATGTTCCATCTCCTTTCCCCAATTCTTTCTTCGACAATGACGGATTCTTTGTCGAGATTTAAAAATATGTAAACAGTAAGCATTGCAAGTAATCATAGGTTATTTTTTTAAAGGAGCTCCGGCTCTGTTATAAGTAAAAATATTTAGTCTAGTGCACATTCTCAAGCTTGTATGCCACTTTTAAATATTTTTATTAAAACTTCAAGCTTAATGATTTTTTTTTTTTAAATTCCGATAATGATCACCAGTAAAATAGTCACATTCAACAAGCATATTTGTTATCTCACCGTATCAAAAACTTGCCCGAATCGAGCTCAAATCCAAAAATTCACTTAGTTTTAACAAAAACATTATTCACAACTCCGATCTATTTCAAGTCCAAATAATGATCTAGATCTGGCTCTTCAAACCTGGGAAAAGCTCCGCTAGAAAAAGCTTTATTTCCCTCCTAGTGCACCATCACCGGGAATTTCAATGAGTTTCGTTTTTGTGACGAGCACCCTTGATGACAGTTTCCCGGATTGGCACAAAATCCCTTTAAAGGAAGGGTAGCTCGTATTTTCTAGAGGCTAATAACATTCTTAGTACTGATCCCACAGTGGAAAAAGGGTTTCCCTTTAGGTATGGCCAAAACACAGCAGGTTTACGGATATTAAGTGAACTCCGTGTGTCTTGGAACCAGACTTGACCAGCACCTCTGTAAGGGCAGATACAAGAGAAGATATAGGTGTCTCGTCTCGCAAAATCTCTTTGTAATACAGTCGAATATGTCTATCTCGAATTTCACCGGAAAGGGGGAAAAATCGAGATAAAGAGGTTTCGAGTTATAGAGGTTTTAAATGCTGTCAATGAAAAACGTTTTATTTGCTTTTGCTGTAGAAAAATACAGCGGTATCATTGCAGATTTATTTTACATTCGTTCGTAACACATTTAAAAATATAAATATGTACCTTTAACAATAAAAATAGTCTTTCAAAGACTTTAGATGTCTATCTTGCTTTGTTTCTGCTAGCTGGTTTCCAAGAGCTTTGAATTCATCATAACATAATTTACTCGAGACTTAAGAAAAGTTCAGAGTTATACGGCCTTCTCTGCTTCTTTTGTTGTCTTTTTAGACACATCAGTATGCAAATTTTGTAGGAAGTTGCACTTTGAGCACTGATTTTTGTAATTTATACTAACTAAAAATTCGGGATAGAGGTTTTGAAGGAAATTTTATCAAGATAAATATAGAAAATACATTGAATTTTGACTGTAAAAGTAAGGAATTTTAGAAATTTCGAGATATAGAGGTTTTTGAGATGTACGGGTACGAGATAGACAGGTTCGAGTGTAATGGGAAATAAGTCTGACTTGTCTCACAGATGTAAATCCCTGACTCGTCTTGTCTGGTATCAACCCTTGAATTTTCATTGCATAAAGAACTAAATAACCACCCGAAAACATATCCTGCATTATTTCGTGGTTTTGTTCGTTTGAAGCAAATTTCCATCCTCAAACCCAAATATTTACTAGGTCGTTTCGAAGGCAAATTTTTGGAATAAGACTGATGCACAGTTCTTTCGAAAGGCACGTGACGCTAGGGGGACTCTGCGTTATCCGTTATTTTTACGGTTTCGGCCGGTCTCTGGCAAAAAAGAAGGATCTTGACGACCACGGTACGTACCATGGTTCGCGATATTGCCTCACAGTGCTCAACTTGGAAGACGCGATAGCTGTGCGCCAGCCTTTACGGCTGTACAAGAAAAATAAGTTAAATAAAAACGACCTTCTAAAGAAAATTAAATGTAACTCTGCTGATTGTGCCGTATAGAAAATAATCTTCCGTCTTTTTTGTTTAGTATTTCTATATTTTATCACTCTCCTCTGTCGCCTCTTTTCGTGACATAAAATCTGCAGACGTAACCGCTGTTAAAATAAACATGCCACATTTCATTTCCAGTGAAACACGGTCGTAATCTGGAGCAGCAGTCGGTTGGTATGCATTCCCTTATACGGTTACTGTCCACTCTTCACAAGCTTGAGTTACTTCTCTTCGTGAGATATGGGTGGTCTCTATGCCGCAGAAGAAAGAAAATGAGTATCCATTCTCGGCTTTTGCTTTTTTTTACTAATCGTGTTTGGCTTGTGGAAATACTTCTCACTTTTTCTTGTCTGTCCTGTGTAGTGTTACTTTATCAGCAGCTGACTTGTCTTGTCCGAATGCGTTGTATATAGCTGGTAGAATTAAATATTTCGTTTTGGACCATTTCGATCGGTTGCGTTCCGTATGCGGCGAAGACAGTGCACCGTAGTACGTAACAGGGGCAGGGGTTTGACAGAAGTTTAATTTTTTAGGAACCCAAAGCAGTTTTAGCTGGGATCTTGCTGAAATTTCTGGGTAGGGTTTTCAAAAAGAAATAATGAAAAAACAGTGAAAGCATATGTAAGACGTCGAACAAAAAGACGTAGAAGTGGACGCTGGTACGCAAGCACGTCTAAGGTCTTGCAAAAGTGGGTTCTGGAAACTTGAAAGAAAATTGAACCTTGTTTGAGGTTGGGGACGGGGGGGGGGGAAGAAAAAAGTATAAAGCACGCGCTTATACACCATCAACATCTTATTCCAGCAGTGGCGGCCCGTGGTCAAAACTGTTAGTGCAGCCGGAAGCATATGAGCCCCCCCCCCCTTTCCTCCTGACAGGATTGGAAAATCTTTGTTATTGAATTCGAAAGCTGGCTGATTAAGCCCTCACCGAGGAAAAAAAAAAAAGAAATTACATAAAAAATGTAAGAGATCCTATTTTACTTCCATAAAATGGACATAAATTTCAACCAGCCGCTCTTATCCTCAAAATTGCATTCATCCGTGTCTGATTCGAAGTTTCCTTAGAATTTTCTTTTGTAACGATAACTTGAGAAGAAAAAAAAAAGAAAAATAAAACTTACTTATTTTTTGTAAATCAAATCAATCCTCCTTTCTTTTAAACATGCGAATCGGTCAGTGATGTCCCCATAAAAAGGCGTTGTTTTAATTCAGATATCAATAATTTTAAAAGATCTTTAAAATTTCCCAAAGAATTTTCTCGCTCGCCATGTCCTCTCAATGCCAGTTCTTGCTTACTTAAAAACAATACTGCTTTGATGGGTCATTGTCCATTCATAAGCGTCATTTCAGGCTTACCTTCTTGATAAATTCAGCAATATAAAGTCCAGAGTTTTCCAAACATATATTCTCCTTACCCCCTCCCTCACTTCTCGTCCGAGCGAATCAGTTAGTCGAGTTCTCAAGTTCAGCCGCCGTTAAAAAATCTTACTTCGGCTGTATCAGCTGCAAACTCCCTATGCCGGAGAGGCTGCTTACGTAGTCGTTGTCATGGCAACGGTGCTGCCAATTTTCTTTTCAGCGCTCTGGGCTGAACCAAAGATTTTCCCAATTGAATTGCGGGAAGATTAAAGTGCTTTTTTTCTGAATAAGCGATCCGGCCACAATACTTTTTTTTTTGTTTGTTTGGTTTTTTTCGGAGATTTTTTTAAATTTACCGTAGGAATTCCACAATTCTAATCTGAATTTAGGAAAATTAGTAGAATAAATTATTTTAAAGTATGTGCTGATAATTTCAAGTGCAGCCCGGCTGTACTTGCTGTATCCCACGAGCCGCCACTGTATCCCAGTTGACCAAAGGCCATCTCGCACACGTTAAAACTGTGGGGCCGTTTGTCCAGTCGCTAGGCAGGCCAGTAGGTGGGAGGGAAGCTACGGACTCTGAAATGACTCCTTTCCGCCGATTTTCTAAATTCTGTAAAATAAAAACCCTAAGGGTCGTCAACTCTCGCCTGTGGGTGGTAGCACCGTCAGCACAATCCGTTATTTGAACCAACTTGAAACTCCTGAAAAGGTATAATCCGTGTCATTTTCCGTTTTCAGGATGTTTAATGTGTTGTTTGTTTTGTGCTTTATGCTAGAAAGTGCCAGCAGCAGCTATTGTCTAGCAAATGTATGTCTTTAATGAATTAAAAGAACCGATCAAGCGAGATCGCTGCTTCCTCATTGTCTTTTATTCTTCAACAATCGTGATATTATGTGCATGTTCGTCAGTGAAGTATGAATTCTGTTAAATGACATTAAACTGAATAAACGTCCGTAATTTTATTTTTTAATTGGCTAAAAGGGATAGCTATGCTAGAACATTAAACAGGACAGTTAATTCCTCTTGTGATGCAGTATTTGCGCCAATGCTTGAGCTAACCTAGGCTAATATGTATAATGCGATTTCAAAACCTGATTGCAAATCAAAAACGATGAACTCCTATAATTTTACTTTTTTCGTTGGAGAGGACTAAGATATCAAATTGGAAAGTTGCTGTATCAAATTTTTGATGTGTTTTTTAAATAAAAATTGTAAAAAAAAACTGAGGCGGACAACCCCCCCCCCCCCCCCCCACACACACACACACACAATTGAATGGACGCCATTGGTCCATTCAATCGAGGCATATTTTAGGCTTATCATCAAAATCAGGGTCGTATCCAGAAACAATAAAATAAAATTTGGTGAGGATCCAAACGGTGGAAAAGGCATAATTTTTCTCATAAGGATTTCATCATTGTCGTTTTGTTAACAAAAATCGGATGTTTCCGAATAGGTCGGTTGGTTAAGAAGAACTTTTGGATCTCGCCCTCCTCTTAAACACATCCTTGGTGAAAATAATAAGCTTCTTACGCTATCATATTTTAAGTAGTACTCAAGATTTTACCTGAAGTATATACAATTCTTGTCAAAAACTTTAGAATTTTAAATATTGAAATTTTTACCAAAATATAATAGTGAGTGATTATACTATACCGGATGTCCCAAAAAGGTGGTGACTAGCTTTAATTCTTTATGTATTAGAGACAGGCGGTAGCCAGGAAATTTTCGGGGGGGGGATATGAACTTATATGTGTATAAATAGACGGAATTCATCACTAATCCAAAATTCGGGGGGGGTATATCCGATACCCCCCCTGCTACGCCCCGATTAGAGTAAGTGGGCAATATAGATAAAAAAAAATGTTCGAAATATAAGGTCGGAAATAAAACTCCATTAAGAAAAAATTCCTCTCCTCGTTAATTTTCAAAAAAAGTGTCATATTTTAAATTTATATACGAGCCCCTTACAGGCATTCCCAGTTAGTAAAATGTGCCCCATTACACTAATGAGGTCTGGTACCAAATTTGAAGCTTTTATCATTCCACGTCGCAGAAGTACATGATTTTGAACATAAACGTTTATTGCTAGAGTAGAAAAAGATTTTCTTTCGTCATTTCTGTACGACCCCTGAAATGCAATCATTCGACGTGATTTTTTTCCCTTCGAGAGCGATTGAAAAGTGGTTTAAGTCAGCGTTATATTTATCTTCATATCTCTGACACTTTTTAAGTTATAGTTCTCAAATTTTGCATGTCACCTCATTAGTGTATGGGGCACATTTTAGTAATTGAGAATTTTTTTGTACGGTGGCCACGAATCGAAAAGTGTAACTTTTTGAAAATGCACGAGAGGAATTTTTCCTTAACACTTATTTCCGACCTTATTTCGAGCATTTTTTCTTCAACTTACACTACTCGCTTATCTCTAATAGATAAGAATTAAAACCCGTTACCACCTTTTTGGGATTCCCTGTATACTAGCTTGTATTTGTGCAAGTTTACATTATCATTGAGAAGTTCTTTAATGTTCTGGAGCCGTCTTATTCGGTTTAGGTAACAAGGCAAGTTCAGTAGATATTTATTTTCTCTCGACATTGAGGTCAGACTAAAAAAAAAAATTCTTTTTCTTCTTAAAAAAGAAAAAAAAAGAATGATCGTGAATCAGGGGCGTAGCCAGAAATTTTTCATGGGGGGGGGTTACGACTACTGCAACTCACATATATGCATACATGTGTGTGATAAGGGAGAAAAGAATATACATTTTGTAAGGGAAAAGATTCCTCATGGGGGGGTTATGACCCCCTTGGCTACGCCTCTGTCGTGAATTCATCCACGTATTTTGAAGATAAAGGACTATAAGTGGCATCACCCACAAGTCCTTTGAATAAGTATGCCGAGCATATCTGGGATTTTTAACAAAATTAATTATTGACAGATAAACAAGAGGAAAGGAAGCACAACGGAAGGAAGTCTTTTCTTTCCTCTTTTTGTTAGGATACTGCGATTATTTTTGTAGCAGTTGTCGGAATTTGTCGCGCGTGTAGTGTCACTATTGAAGTTTCAAAATTAAGGAATGAGCTGCTTTTCTAACTGGCGCCTAGGGTTAGGCGCTAAACTGAAAAATATTATAAGGCTGCCTGGTGTCTCAAAACAACTGCAAGTCATTGTCTCATTGTCAAGGACAAGTGTGTTTTACGTTTGTGTATCTATGATTATAGAGCAGTCTGAAAGATGATTCAAATAACTCAATTATATTTTTATTCCTAAAGTCAAAATATTTTACTTTATTTGCTGTTACTATGAATTACAACACCAAAATATCTTAGCGCAGTTTGGATTGACTCCAACTACTCTAAAATATTTTGGTGCTTTTTTTTTGGGTCGACTTCTATATTTGTTGAAATGCAGCAACTTGCATTCACGTCTACGCCAGAGAATTGCAGAGTATCTCTTTAATGTGTTGAATTCATTGTACAAGAGATCTTTTCGAGTTCCATCAGCAAGCAAACCCATCTATCAGCTCTTCTGTCGGTCTCTGGGTCTTGTCAAGATGTCTGGGAGGCAAATGGGAGTGATATTTCCAACTCCTCTGGGGACACGGGGAGAGGGGGATGCTCTCTTGTTGCTAAGCCTGTTGCTCATCTCATCTGCTGCTGGAGGGTGCGAATGATAGCAAGCGAATAAAATGTTCGTCGTCGGGTTTTGGATGTTGCTGTATACTGTGGATGTACTTGCAGGCAAGAATCCTTCCAGATGTTTCTGATGCTATAACGGGACGGGGTAGACATGCAAAGCAAATGGCTTGAAAAAAATACACGGTTTATTTTCAGATATACCCGAATTTGTTTGAGGCAATTTTGCCCTTGTCTGTTATCTGCTGCAGTGCTGTGCCTTCAGTGAAAAGATTCTTGAGGCATCAGTTCTGCCGCAAAAGCGGCTGAGGGCCATGGCCCCCTGCGAAATTTTGTTTTATAACTTTAGATTCGCACACTTCACGATTTCGCATGTTCAGTTTGCATTTTGAACAATTTATAGACCTACGTATAAAGTTCAATGGCCCCCTCCGAGAATTCAGTCTGGAGCAGCCTGCTTTAACCCTTTAACGTGCAGTGTTCCCTCTCTGGGAACACCAAACTCTGACGTTTTGACTGTTGCCAGTCCCGAAGACTAGATTTGATTTCTATAAAAATAGTTGCGGGTGACATAGCCCCACGAGAATCCTTTACTTTTTAGCACGTCAATTCCCGTAAAAGAATGGTCACGATTATTTTGAACAGCACTGACACCTGCTGAAAAATGGAAGAATGCGAGAACAGCTGGATAGATTGCCCAATGCTGCTAAAAGGGCAGCCGTTGCGATCGCTCGACTTAACTACCAGCAAGATGGCGGACGAAACGTTCATCGCGTGCCACAGATCTAGAGACCCTTTTTTGATGACAGCTGGCTGTGCGCACAGCCAGCTGTCATCAAAAAAGGGTCTCTAGATCTGTGGCACGCGATGAACGTTTCGATCGTCCGTCATCTTGCTGGTGGTTAAGTCGAGCGATGGCAACGGCTGCCCTTTTTGCAGCATTGGGAAAGGGTTGCGCCTCAAAGGGTTAAGAAAAATATTAAACCATCAGCTCTGGTTCTTATGTCATCGTATTAGAGAGACCTGCAGCATGCTCGATAAAACTATTTGATTTAATCATAGTGTGTGTAAAAACTACTTGGTTGACTCTTTCTTTTCGTTCATCCATTTCCAGCAAGATGTAATAATTACAGTCATTATTACGTTGAAAATGATAGGTGTACTTAAATTTACCATTTGTAGTACGACCTTCGTAATCGGTGAAGGCATGTCCAAGACTTTTGAACGATTAGAGTAAAAAATTTCCGAGTAATCAATCACGAAAGCTGCATTCTTTTTAAATCTGCAATTTAATCTTTTCAAATGAAATTCATATTTAATTGGATGGAAATAGAAATTGGTCGTTTCAGAACTACTTCACAGTGCATCTCATCTTAAGGAACTTCGTAGAAGATGACGGCCTATTTATTGGCAGTTGCGTATTATTCTTGTTAAAGCTTGGATATTGTAGTTTAGATGAAACGCTCTTAGCTGGGGAGCCAGAAGCTGATTCCGGTTCAAGAAGTTCTCTTTTTAGCTCAGTCTAGTTATGGATCAGTTGAAAAAAGAACGTTTCATTGTTCTGTGATAATTACTTTACGAATCAGAAATGACTAATTTAAAGCAGTATAGTCATTACCGACTGTTTAAATATTTTAAAGTTTAGGCTTTCAAGGTTATTTTTATTCAGAAAACCTGTTTAATGTTTCATCACTTATTTTCAGCTTTTTCAGGTGTAAAAAATGTTATCGCCGCGCACTACCCAAGTTACTCGCTCTGTTGTCGTAGTGCTTGCTCTATGCGGTTACCGGTTTTATTCTAAAGGATTTTAATCGCAGTCTAAACGTGAAAAATTCAAGATTGGGTTTTATAGATCACGCAGCTCTTATTCATGTAAATATTCTGTTCCGGCCAGTTTTATTTAGGCTTTTATTCGTTTTATTAAATAAGTTCAAAGGTCTTTATTTTAACATTAAAATAGGTTTTTCTTTTTTTCAATATTTTATAATATTTCCAATACGCTTTGGAAAAAAAGAAGAACGAAAAATGTTTAAAAATTCATAGCATAACATGCAGTTTTTATGGTATTTATAAAGACTGTTTTAAGGTCATGTTAAAAGGATTGGGAAAAAAAGACAACATACCTCTCCACGTTTCTACACGAATACGTTATTTTCACGGACGTGCTATATAAGCATAGCATTACAAATATTTAAAGGTCTTTGTATATAAGGGAGGGGGAAGGGGGTGACACCCCCGACCCCCCAAGGGGTTCAGGACACCCCCAACCCCTTGTCGAGGCAAATTTTGGCGAAATATCTACCGTAAACTCTATATTTTGTATATACATTGGGTAATAAAAAATTACTATAAAGACAAAAAAAAAGTGTGTAATGTAACTAGAATCTTTTACTAGTTATTTATAGTAAAATTTACCATCAATCTAATTTAACAGTAAGAATGAACTCTCCCCCCCTCCCCCCAATTGATAAACCCCTCCCATGTGAAAGCTATAATCCGTGTCAGGGGCGTAGCCAAGGGGGGGGTTAGGGGGGTCATACCCCCCCCCATGAGAAATTTTTTGCCATACAAAATGTATATTCTTCACTACATTATCACACATATGTATACATATATGAGTTGCAGTAGTCGTAACCCCCCCCCCATGAAAAATTTCTGGCTACGCCCCTGTCCGTGGTTATTTAAAAAAAAAGTTTTTTGCTGAATTTCTTGCCAAGGTTAGCAATCCGTGATAGAAACGTTACGACACAAGCGAAATAATCACTGAATTTTTAAGTTTCATTTATGAGGCCAAAATATACTCCTTTGAAAAAATCGGTATAGAGGTGTGTTGTATGTCTGCATCCGCGAATGTTCGAGGGAAAAAAAAAAACTGATCTGTCAGAGTGAAAGAAAATATTTATCCGGATCCCCCCCCCCCCTCATTTTAGGGGCTCTTTCATGGATCTTTCAATGGGTCAAAGAAATGAGGAAAAAATATTATTCTGTTTTTAATTTTTTCCGTAATTAAACGTACATTTTATTGCTTAAAATGCAATAATCATTGTTTATTATTATTTGTTTTGCCAGGAGTGGACAGCTCATGTCACTGAATGTGTCGTTTAGAGATACATACGACCTTCCCGGAGTTTCCCACCTCAATTTTGATCCTCATCGGAAGGTAGGGTACTCCTGAATATTGGCACCCCTCGGAAACTGCTAACGACCTCCGAGAGGATTTTCGGAACCACGGATTTAACGTGCATGTGCATTATGGTCTTTAGTGTTACGTCAGTATCAAACCCGCAACCACTGGGTTACCACAAACCTGTTTGTTATTATTACTAGTATTATTTTAAGAGATTCTTATGGATTAGCACGAAAATCTCTCGTTTAAATTAGTATTAGTAATTCAAAGCTTGAAAATATTCTCTGCTACTAGCCCATAGAACTCTAGCCCGCTATTGACGTAGCTCTGTTATAGCGCCATAAATATTTACTTGGTATCTTCGTTGATGTTACAACAGAGTTAAACTGTATGTCGTGTACTATCAGTAAGTATTTACATAATAAACCATGTTTTTTCCTGAAAAAAATTATTTTCCGAATAATTTGAAATTTTTAAATAAAATATTTTGAATAGATGCGAGACGAAAAATAAGCGTCTCGCAAAACAGCCCGAAAGCTTCGTCTCGTCTCGCAAAATCCCTGTATCGTAATGTTAAAAGAATGTTTGTCTCGTCTCGCAAAAAAGCTGTAAATCTCTGTCTTGTCTCTTATCTATCCCTAATTTTGAAGCATTTAAAAATAGATTTTTGTCGCTTAACACACGAGTTTTCCCCTATTTGAATTCTTCACCTTTAGGGGGAAGGGAAAGCTTTAGCCCGTATAGCCCCCCCTCCGTGGTGCGCATATGTTGCTTAGAGATCCCGGAAAAGCCTTTAGGTAAAAGTCGCCAAATTTGCAGATTCTTGTTTTTGGCGTGGTGGTTGCGATATCATATAAGCTTTTTTAAAAATTATTTTATTTCTTGAATATTTTTTATAAAACATGAAATGTAAAGCATTTTACTCTCTAAAAAACAGTTGAAGTTGGAATTCCTTTTCTATTTAACAAATTTGACGACAATCCTTCCTGCGTTAATTTTATTTTTGACCGTACTCCCTTTTTCTGTCTTTGCCTTGTTTTTTCACTGGGTGCCATGCGCAGAAAACAAATCGCAGTGGAAAAAGGTTAAAAAAGTAAAAAAGAGAGAGAAATTCTCCCTAAGTCTTTTATGAAGCGATAGCATGGCGCCTAAACCCTTCAAGAGTTTAATAAATATCTTTTTTTTTCTGTTCTTTTTTTAGTGGAAAAGTGGGCGATGCATTGTGTTGATAGGCAAAAAAGAGCGTTGACTCTCAAGGAAATGGAGAGAGAGGAGGCTTGTTTTATTTTTATAAGAATCGCTTATGGTGTTAAACCCTAATATGGACAGAGGTCAGTTTGGTGTTGAAGCATTTCGTATCTCCAACTTGTTGCGTCAGTGATCGGGGTGTTGTGACCCAGTTTTTTTTTTTTTTTTTTTTTTTCGTTTTCCGAGATACGGAATGTAAATAAATGAAATTTTTGTGCATCTTTATGAGATTATACAACCTTTTCTTCTTTTTATTTTTTTCATTCTTCTGGGTGATTTTATTGGAAAAGGGTTGCTGATTTTTCGGATAACATATTAACAGCGTTATTTTGAAACCCGGAGAAAGTTTACTTTGCGTACTGGAGAACTAACATTAGCTGTGACTCAGCTCTCTTATAAGGGTTTGATTTTATGAATGGACATAGCTGGCGACCAGAGGAATTTTCACTTGAGCTTTCGCTTGCTAGGCAGTTTTAACCTTGTAGCTCATTTTGAGCTGTCTTCGAAATTCACCCCACTCCCAGCATTATTCCTAGGCCTTTTTAACCTTTTAGGACCCTGCGTCTGTAATTTGGAGGACACAAAAATTACCTATACTATGGTACAGTGTGGCTGCCCAAATTTGTGCACATAAAGAAAAACCAATTTTCCTCAAAAATTTTACTATCGGGATTTATTTTATTTTTTAATTTCAAAAATTTTATCGCTGTTACCAAAAGAAAAATGATTTAATTCAAAGAGAAATTATTTAATCAGATCTGAAAGGGTTAATGGGGTGCACTGCTTTACTTATAACAATTACCAATGTTTTAATGTCTTTTAATTGCAGTTTTTTTGCTTCACTATGCCGCTTAGTTGGCAAAATGTTCTAGGGAGATCCCTGCCTCTTGTCGTCATAAATTAATTTCTAGTAATGAATGAAGAACATATCTATATAAAAATTTTAATGGGTTGGGACTCTAATTTATTTTTCTGTTTCCTTGTCTTTGCGACTCCACCACGACTTTGCAATAACATTGTCTTAGCTAGAGGCTGGGATAAGGGCCGTACACAGAAAAAAATTTCGGGGTCCAAATGGTGAAAAGGGCAAAATTTTTCACAAGAATACTTCTGGGCGAGGGTCCGGACTACCTTGACCAACCCCCAGTGTACGTCCTTGGCTATGATCCAAAATGTGAAATTTTGTTTACATAGTGTAATAATCAAGTCTCCTTTTAAAAAAAAATCAGCCCTTTGCATCTTATGGGCCACTCTTAAATTTTTCTATTTCTCGGTGCGTTGCCGATGCTATGTACATTTAATTTTGCTGTCAGGGTCAGAATTTTTTTTGTCCCATCATAACTAGTGTGTCAATATTGTCTCTGATATTTACAGGAATTAAAAAAAAGAATCTGTGTTAACTGTTAAGTAATTAAATTAATATTTATAATGACTAATGATTTTAAAATTTTCTGACGTGATTTTAGCAGAATTGTATTTATGAGGAGAGAAAAAGAAAATCGCTAAAGAAGTTTATCCTCTATAGTTTTTATAGTGGAAGTGCGTTATTCTGTCTTTTAAAGTGAAACTCCACTCTGTATACTTTTTTATTAAGGATGTAAAATCTCAGTGTTAACGAACCTTTGCTGCTTTCCTTTGCTCGGTGTTCTTGCACTTACTTTAAGAGAACGTATTTGCGATACGATGAAAATCTTTTACAAATATATGCATTTCTCAAACATAACATTCGTATTCTTTGAACAGCTGCCCGTGTCTATGCAACTGTCTCGAGACTGGCTGGATGATTCACATACATGTTAACTGCCACATTGTCACTGAAGTTCCAGTGTCCAGCTAAAACGTAGTGACTGATAGTAAATTGAAAAACAAAATTATCCATTAAGTGTAATTAAAAAAAAATATTTTTTCTGAGTAATTTACTTCCTAAGGTCTCTTTATCCTTAATGGTTTTATTTCCCTCTGCTCTTTATCTCTTCTTTAGCGATTTCCAACAAAGTAAAACTATTTTAGATTTCGATTGGTCTGTTTTTCTGCCTGTCCATGCTAACTTCTGTAAATATGTATTATTTTTCACGAGATTGATATATGCTATTGATGAACGGCATGACAAGCACGGATCCCCCCCCTTTCTTTTCTTTTCTTTTTTTTTTTTTTAATGGCGGGCTAACTATTAAGAAAAGCTCGTTTGACCTAAACAGAATGTAGTACAATAAAGCAGAATGTTACCATAAAGCGGGGTTTCCCAACGGGGGCTTCACGAACCCAAGGGTTTATCAAGTTCTATAAGAGTGTTTGCGAAAATAATATTACTAGCATACAACGACTACACAAGGGCTTCGCCAATTTTTTGAGATTTTAGAAAGGGTTTGTAGGAAGAAAAATATTGAGAACTTCTGCCATAAAGCAATGCAAATGGGATTTGGGTGGGCTAATATATCAACAAAGCTTGTTTGATGAAGTTAAAATTATGCTTTAACTTAAGTTTAGAGAGGGGCCGAATTACATTGTTCTCCCCCGTTTTCTCATTTGCAGTGAATCCCTCTATAACGATCAAATTTTGCGACCCTATAAAATTTCCACACAATATGATCTCCCCTCGATATAACGACACATCTCTCTAGAACGATAATTTAAGTGGGTCCCTTCAGTGTCGTTGTATCGAGGTTGAGTGGGCAAAGCTCCCTCCCCTTCCCCTCCCTATGTGTTCCTTGTTGGCACGTGCCTGCTTGAGACGTTATCTTCCAGACATCTAAAGTGACATTTTATTATTCAGTCAATAGAAATAGACATTGAGATTGAATCTCCCCGTCCCCTCAAAGATGTTATCGTTTACTTCATGCATGCTCTCTGGTTTTGAGATGAAAAGTAAAAATTTTGACTGCTTCATAACTTCTCCATTCGTAATATGCGCTTAGAGTTTGATTACTTGATCACCGTGTGCATGTATCATTCTCAAAAATGTTAGAATTTTCACTTTCGACATGTGTTAAAACAATTTTGGTTTTTGTGAAACTTTTAATAATTTTTTGCTAGGTGAACTTGGCTAGTAAAATTACACTTTTCAAACTGCGAATACCATTTTTTTAGGGGGCTTAAAAAAAAGATGAGAAATGTCTACTCTGATTCCTGACATCAAATTAAAATTGAAATAAATATTTCAGTTTTTATGCAAATTATTTGAAAGGTAACAAGTATCACAAATATCTTGCAACGTTTAAATAGATCCACCCGGTCAAATAATAAATCTTTTTTTTTTTTAAATGAATGACTCATGCGTTGGGCTGCGTGTTTTAAATCTGTGCTGTTAATTGCTGAGAATTGTCAATGTTCAAAAGTTATTTAGTAAGAAGCTTTAAACAATAATGTTAGAGACGGTATTAATTAGATAGTATTATCTCCGGCATCAATCTTTGATGTATACATTTTTTATAATGAAGCCAATTAAAAATTATTTTTATGCTATTTTAAAACGAATTTATCAAGCCCATAATCTATCACTGCTTTACTTTATTTTATTTGAAGAATCTTAAGTAGAAGAATTACCGGCAGAAGACAGTAAATACCTGTTATAACGTATTTCCCCGGGTACTGGAAAATAAGCAGTCGTAATTCTATAGCTTTATAAATAAGTAGAATTTTAATACGGGCCTGTCTTCTGCATACGTTAGAAGCATAAAAACTTTTAAATCATTGTAACCGATGAGCACCGACCGCAAATGAGGAATGCATAGCAACGGACTAAGAATGTCGATAACGGTAGACGAGTGGAAAACCACCATGTCTAGCACTTGTGAAACATCTCTGATAGTAGTGTCTTTTATCTACCTCCTAGCTTAAAGTAGGTTAATGCCGCTGTGCCATTGAAAACTCTCAAGTATGTGTGGGTTTGTCAGGCGGAACTTTCTTGCTGGAAGTGCAAGATATCACCGGATAAATGGGAGAATGCTACGGGGAGTGCGTCTCACTATGGCAGATTCAAAAAAGTTTCAAAGAGAGAAGGGCAATAATTACGGCGAAGTATTTTATCAGAGATGGATCTTCCCCCCCCCCCCCTTCCCCTTTTTTGTTCATTTTGAACTTAAGTTTAACCCTTTGAGGTGCAACCCCTTCCCAATTAGAGATGAGTTCGGGCTCATTTTTTGAAGCCCGAGCCCGAAGACTTTTAATCCGAGCCCGCCCGAGCCCGAGCAATATTATTAAAGTTCGAGCCCGAGCCCGAAATTTCAGCTAAAGATAAATAAAATTAACTACTTCATTAAGAGGATACAATAAATTTTGGAGCTTCACACACCTTCTAGTCCCCCGTGCCGCTATTTTTTGAAATAAGTACGTCTATTTATCCCATGAATCACTTTTTAAAATCTGTTTCAAGGAGTATGTTCAACAAAGGAGAAATTTTTCACGAGCCCGAGCCCGCCCGAGCCCGAACGCAATCGTGAATTACAGAGCCCGAGCCCGAGTCGGGCCCGGGCTCGGGCTCGGGCTTTTGGGCTCGGGCTGAGCCCGTCTCATCTCTATTCCCAATGCTGAAAAAATGGGCAGTCGTTGCCATCGCTCGACTTAACTACCAGCAAGATGGCGGACGATCGAAACGTTCATCACGTGCCACAGATTCTAGAGACCCCTTTTTTGACGACAGCTGGATGTGCGGCACAGCCAACACTCTCCCTACCCCCTCTCCCTACCCACTTGTCTCCCTACCCCCATAGACTTTTAGCATATTCTCTTATGATATAAATAAAAGTGCATCACAAAGCAAAATCAAACTAAAATTGTTACGAATTCAAAATTTGCCCCCTCCCCCCTCTATTTTTTTTTCTAGGTTTGCCCCCTTCCCTCTTAGAAAAATTTCCATGGACGCACATGAACAGTATTCTGAATGTTAGTTTAGAATGCCGTTTGTGAAGGGGCATTCGGATTTCTAAATTCTCTCTGTCGCATAGTTCTTTATTTTTCTTATAAAAATTGTTCAAAGATGTGATAGTGTTTCGTTCACTCAGAGCAACCCTAAAAAAAAAAAAAAAAAAAAAAAAAAATCTCTCTCAGTTGTTTGAGAGCTGAACGCCCAGAATGCGTTCTAATACACATTCGGAAAGCGTTGTCCGGGGGATTCCGACAACTCGACTTGCCTTCCTTCGATTCACAAATCAGCGAAGTCAAGTCGAGTTTAATGTTATTTGTAGCGTAGTGGACCCGGGACGTGCAAGAATGCGACGTGGTAGGGCTAAGGGGGAGGAAGCTAAAAAAAAAAAATAAATGCATTTCAGGTCATGAGTGCGGATTATCTACGGCGACCCGCTCTCCGCATGATATGAGGCGGGAGGAGTTCTATATTCTGTCAAGACCTCTGCTTATTTTTTTATCCCCCCCCCCTCTTTCTCTTAAATTTTATCAAGGTAGATAATCGAAGAATTCAGTTTTTTTTTCCCCTCCCTCCTGCCAGGAAGTTATATACAAGACAATGACATTCTTTTTTGAGTTTTGAAGAAAAATGGCGCAATAAATCTGAAAGCTCAAAAAGACATCTTGGATCGTGTTATCCGGCTCTTGTGTTGTGGGTTAAGGAGAATTTTTTAACTAGTTAGGGAGAATTTTAGCTTAGGAACTAGTTAGGGAGAATTTTAGCTTAGGAACTAGTTAGGGAGAATTTTTTCAAATGCTGGCTGTACAGCTTTTGCGAATGGTAGGATGTTATAAAACAAGTAAAATTGCTCTCAGATTACAACTTATACTTGAACTTCGTTATGACGTTGGCTGAATACTTGTGACGCTTTTGCCGTGTGACGTAATAAAAGGATTTGGTATAAATGCAGTTGGTATTAGTAAATAACTTTTATCAGCATGATTAATAAAATTCTTCTTGAAGAAATGTAAATATTGAGTAAAAAGAATTATGAAATTCGCCGTTGCTTCCCAGTCAAAATTATTACCACTAAAAAGCACAGATGACCACAAGAAAGTCACTGTGACGTCACAGAAGGCCACAGGATTGTCACCAAGTAATCCCATTGTGACTTGTGATACAACAACACTGGGTGGTCACTGACGATTATTTGTGACCATTAACCAGGTGACGCCTGTGACTTCAAAATGATGCTGCGGTGGCCGTTTATTGTGATTTCGAAAATAAACTTATTTTTGCTAACATTTTTTCAAGTAATTTCATTTGCGAAGCATTTAACGAGTAATTCCGAAAAAAATGATAACGAGTAATTCAATGAAATCTCGCTGTTATAAAGTAATAGAATTCAGTTGAATTTATTGATTGTAAAAATAAATTTCGTTTAAATAAAGCAATTTATTTATGGAAAAGCTATTTAAGAAAAAAAAAATGAAGTTGAGAGTTGCAATTATAATCTGTGTTTATCAAGGGCGTACACAGCTCCCCTCCCTCACCCCGCTAAAAAAAGTAAACTAGTTAGAGGAAAATTATGTATTCATGGATGAATTTGAAAATTCCCCTTCGTATCTCCATGGATTACTTTTTCAAGTTCCCTTGAAAAATTTGAAGTTAAACTTTTAATCTAAGCCACCCCCCCCCTTTTTCCCTAATGTATGTTTTTTCCCTAGCAAAGACTTTAAACTCGATTTATATATATATTTCTTCTTTTCGTCTTATTTATTCTTTTTAATTAATCTTATATACGAACACTTTTAACAAATTATAGAAAAAATAAAACATGTTTCCTCCCTCAAAAAAAATTTATCTTCTTATGTCTGTACTTCCTGGTGCTTGTAACTTCTGTTGGAAACGAAATGTATGTGTAATGTATCAAACCTCGTAAATATACCCAGGGATGTGCCAGCTGCTCCAATTGCTCCAAGTCAATGATGATGCGCCAATCTGCTACAAAAAGATCATTTTTGGACATTTTTGCTCCAAATTCACCAAAAGTGTAATTTGAAATTTTTCCATGTGCTATAAAAACGTTTTTAATCTCCCAAATTTGTATAAAAAATTTCATTGCACATTCTAAGCAATCTAATTTCAATCTTTTATCCATCAATCTTAAAAGTGGGAATTTTTTCCTTTGACGTTCCTTTGTAATCTCTAATACTTGAAGAATAAAAATTGGCCCGTATTTTAAATTTAATAATTTTATTTAAGTTGATGAATTTTTTAATTTTTTTAAGCTACTGGCAGTAGTTATAAGGTTTAGTAAATATTAGGGGTTTTTTTATTATTTAAAATAGATATTTAGTATAACACTGTATAAAATAACTGAACTTTTTAATAATTATTTTTTGAAACTTCTGACACACCTTTGTAGAAATGAAATTTGAAATTGTATAAAGCAGTGTTAAATTAGATGAAAAATCTGTTTTTTTGCGAGACTTTATATTCACCACTTCTAACCAAAACTGGTCATATCGTGGAATTTTTAATTTAAATTGTGGGGGGGGGGAAATAAAAGATAGTGTAGATGTGAATATGATGTATTTTTATGTAAGAATTGTCAGTGCATGTGTTGTTTTTGTTGCTAAGTGTTTTAAGAACCTCCCTAATTTTCATTTTCAGATTAGCATACTTAAATGACTTCTCCCTTCTCTTGAAAAATAAATTTTGTGTTTCAAAATTGGTATTCTTATGCTCCATAAGTGACTTTTATGTGTTCCAAATTGCTCCAGAAATCTGTTTTTCTTGCTCCAAACTGCTCCAAAAATGTGTTTTTTCTTGCTCCACAAATTGTTCCAAAATTTAATTTCTACTGGCACATGCCTGTATACCGTATTTTGTGAGTTTACCTCAAAAGCAGGAAAAAATGTGCAATGAATTATTAGCCCCTTTTTAAATAAAAGTAAATAAAACAACGCTTTGTTTCCTAGAAAATAACTTTGAGGGGAAAAAAAATCCAAAAATTTAATTTATATTTGTTAATTATGGTAATGGTATTTTTCCTCCATTTTATAAAGTACGCCTCTAAAATATCAATTTTCAAAGCTAATTTTTGCCATTAGGTGAATTTTAAGCCCAACTTTGTCTCAGAATTTGAGAGGAACATCTCTTTTCTACTCCCCCCCCCATATTAAAAAAAAAAAAAGAAAAGAAAAACTCGGCTGTTCGAACCTCGTCAGGGGGAGATCCCCCTGAACCCCCCAAATTTTTTAGTTTCATGATTGCCATATTTAAACGATATTAATTGACTTTGTCATTTTATTGCTCATCTTTCGCGTATTTCGCCTGGTAACCCTACGTTGAAATTTTTATGAGTGTAACCTATTTATAGAAAAATGCATGTGAGGCCTATTCTACAGCTTACGAAATATTGTAACAATAGATTAGAGCTGTTGTGAACTAATAGTATTTAAATACATGTAAAAAATACATGTGAAGCATATTCTACAGCTTACGAAATAGTGTAACAATAGATTAAAGCTGCTGTGAACTAATAGTATTTAAATATATGTAAAAAATACACGTGAAGCATATTCTACAGCTTACGAAATATTGTAACAATAGATTAAAACTGTTGTGAACTAATAGTATTTAAATATAAGTAAAAAATACATGTGAAGCATATTCTACAGCTTACGAAATATTGTAACAATAGATTAAAACTGTTGTGAACTAATAGTATTTAAATATAAGTAAAAAATACATGTGAAGCATATTCTACAGCTTACGAAATATTGTAACTATAGATGAAAGCTGTTGTGAACCAATATTTAAATACATGTAAAATTATGTCGCTTTTTTATGTCTCATTTTTGGGACACATTTTCAATAAAGGGTGTTGAGAGATAAAATGACATAGTCATTAAAAAGAAAAACAAAAAAACTTTTTAATCTCGCTACGCGTATGGTTTACTTAACAGAGAAAAGACAATACCTTTTAAGTGAATATTGATTTACAGAAAACCCCAAACTTTTAATATCCGGGTAAACGACTTGGATGTCTTTGTTATGAGTCATTGTATTCTTTGTGGGTTCGGGCAAGTGCAGACGAATACAAGTGCCACGAACTGAACTAAACGTTCTTTATTTTAGAGGTTAAGCTTTATTTTGTTTTGCGCAAAAATGGAATTTTTCTCTGGTTGGTGCATCAGCGTTGGACGAAGTGGGAAAAATTCGTTTCCAAACAATGCCTCCATTGATTCAGTGTATTACCCGCTGTTTTCTGGGTAACATTTCTTCTTTTTTTTTTTTTCTTCCTGTTTCATATTGTTTTTATTTTCTTTGGACGTTAAACCACTTTTACAAAGCAATTGAGTTTGTTAAAAGTGTAGATTATGAGTATGATGAACAAAAATATTTCTAGCTAACAAATGAATATGTTTAAAAAATGTCGCGTAATTCGAGTGTGACGTAAAAAATGGATTAAATGGGAGGGGGGGGGGAGTTCTTGGCTACAATAATTGCTTAGATAAATTGTCATATTGAATGAACTTATCGGTGTTGTCATTTTAGATCTCCCCCTCCCCCCTTTCATTGTTGAGAATGCAATAACTATATTCTATAATTGCTTTCATCTTAATTTTAGAAGTAGTAAAGTGCCACCTTATTTTTGTTGTTTTTAAGCAATGCAGTATATTTTTGGAACTAATTCAACTAAATGTTAACTAACAAAAGTATGCCCGCATGCATTGATATTTTTGAAAGTGAAAAGCCTGAAATGATCTGAAATATATGGTTTAAAGTCACAATGGCACTTTACAGGTGTAATATTTAATTTCACCCTGTACAATAGGATCACGTCATACCTATTTATATGCATTTTAATGGAAACAAAATGTACTGGTAGATAATTACTACAGGTGAATGGCACTATTTACAAAACTAGATTAATAGCCACAATGTAGAAGACAACAGTATGTGGAAACAAAAGTGCGAGTGCCTTAAAAAGTGTACATACAGTTGTAAGTACATACAGTTACATACAGTACATACAGTAAGTTCGAGTGAACAAAGTGCGATGCCAAAAGTGCGAGTGCCTTAAAAAGTGTACATACAGTTGTAAGTACATACAGTTACATACAGTACATACTGTAAGTACATACAGTACATACAGTGTACATACAGTTGTAAGTACCCCATACAGGGTGTAAAAAAAAGTCATAAATTAAAAAATAATTGATTTTTTTTATTTAAATCTGAATTTTTTATTTGAATCGGATTTTTTTAAAAAACAATTAGATTAATAATTATATAAGTTTAGCTACCTTATGTAAAGAGCATAGACAACTGATAAATATCTAGTTATTAATAGTATAAATTTGTACATTTAAAAGCAAAGATTTCGAAAATAAAATTTTACAGAAATGTTAATCGCATGCAATAACAAAAATAGTATTATGCACAACCTCTTTGTCTCAGCTTGGGGTTCACAGAAATTTAAATGTATAGGATATCAAGTGCTGATCAAGTTGTGCGTTCTTTTAAATAATATTCGTATAGTCTTAAAAAAGTATAGTAAAGACTAATTGATGGATGTAATGATACAATTTCAAACGTGTGTATAGTTTTCTTGAAAACATGATGGCATACAGGAAAAAATATTTTGGTGATTCCACAGTATTGCAAGTGTTTATGTCATGTCGGCAACAAGTTTGATTGATCATAACTACCCAACTCAATTTTTTGTTTAGTTAGCTTTTTTTAAAATGTGTTACATCTTATAAATAAAAATGAAATTCTGTTTGTTTGTTTGTTTGTTTGTTTGTGGATTTGAGTTGTATACAAATCCACAAAAATGGACCTATCAGCCTGAAATTTTGCACAGATATGTAAAATAATATAGAATAAATCATAGTCCACTTTAAAACTTTGAAAGTCCACCCGTTCCCGAAATTTAAGAGATTTTTTATGTTCTGCACGCAAAAAGCTTTCCGTAATTGTAACCCCTGTAGTGAAAAAAGTGTGAAATAAGGATCGTGGTTGCCATGTGTGGCGATTTTGCCGAATAAGATGTTTTAAATTCTCAGAGTAAAAATAAAAGAATAATAATGATTTTTTTTTTGTTAGTTTATATTCGTAAGGTTATATATTTTTTTAATTATAATATCGTGTGCATGGGAAATCGGAGCAGGAATGAAATGTTTTATACGCAAGACAATAAGAATTGAAGATTTCCGAGGCTAATATGTTAAAATTTTTTAGTTTGGCGAAAAAATAAAATGCCAAGAAAGTGAGTTCTAGCGGTTTGCACAGTTTCCGGCTAGGCGCAATTTACTGAGAGCTTAAGGAAACGGATTTTTGAAAACAAGTGCAAAGGTTTTATTAGAATACAGCGTTAAATTTTAATGATCCGTGCGTAAATAATGCAGTTATTAAGGGATTTCAAGCCATCTATCTTCAGCATTCTCGCGATTTGGAGGAGGATTCTAACGCTTGGCGCTATTTATCGTAATTTAATCGTCTGCTATTTGGGTTATGAATACACCTGCGTATAAGTTTTTGAAATTTTCATTCAGTTGGAATTGTGCATTTTTCTGAGCAGCTTTTCTGCATCTAATGTATTACATCCAGAAAAAAGGATGTTAGAAATATCAATTTTAATTTTGTTTAATCACACTCATGAATAATGATACACTTTCCAACTTAATGAAAGAAGGAACGAAAATAGGGAAGACCCATGGATTATAACTCTTTTTATATATAGCACTTTAGTGCGTATTTAAAAATCTGAAAGTGTGTCAGATTTTCTATGATTCTAGCGCTTGGCGCAATTTAATGAGAGGGTATTTTTAAAAACAAGCGTAGGTTATCTTATAAATAAAAATGAAATTCTGTTTGTCAATTTGTTGATTTGGGTAGTATACAATTCCACAAAAATGGACCTGTCAGCCTGCAATTTTACACAGATATGTAAAATAATATAGAATAAATGATAGTCCACTTTAAAACTTTGAAACTCCACTTTATTTCCGTTCCCGGAATTTAAGAGATTTTTTATGTTCTCCACGCAGAAAGCTTTACGTAATATTAACCCCTGTAGTGAAAAAAGTGTGTGAAATAAACATCTTGGTTGCCATGTGTGGCGATTTCGCCGAATAAAATGTTTTAAATTCTTAAAGTAAAAATAAAAGAATAATAATGATTTTTTTAGGTTATTTTTTTAATTATAATATCGTGTGCGCATAAGAAATGAGATCAGGAATGAAATGCTTTATACGCAAAACAATGAGGATCGAAGATATCCGAGACTAATATGTAATTTTTTTTAGTTTGGCGAAAAAAACAAATGGCTGCTAGGCCGATTTTTAGAGAGTGAGTTCTAGCGGTTTGCACAGTTTTAGGCTTTTTGGCGCAATTTACTGAGAGCTTAAGGGAATAGCATTTTAGAAAACAAGTGTACAGCATTAAATTTTAACTATCCGTGCACTTAGAATACAGCATTAAATTTTAACTATCCGTGCAGAAATAATGCAGTTATTAGGGTATTTCAAGCGATGTAGCTTCAGAATTCTCGCCAATTGAGTACATTGATTTAACTTGGGGGAAATCCACCAAATTTCAGAAAATTGAAATCTTCGCATTTAGTGCATCGAGGTAACGATGAATAAAACATGTTATAGTTGATAATTTAAAAAATGCGGCTGTATTAAGGGATTCCACTTTTCAAATAAATGCCTGGCGGTCGAACCATTTCCCATTTTGATTGCTGCTAAGGCAATGCTTCGAATGATTCCCTGAAAAAACTCTTGCAAAATGGCGTATGCTGGCACTTTGGCGAGGCTTAGATTTGAAACTGGATTTTACTTGAGACTGGTATATACGTATAATAAGACTGGTTATAGATAAAAATGAATGTTGGTATGTGTGTAGGAGGTTGAAAAACTCCAGCACCGTTTCACCGATCACCATGAAATTTGGTTCACCTAAGTCTTTTATCATGAAGAAGGTTTTTATGCTATCCGTTTTCCTCTAACTTTTCACTAGGTGGCGCAGCAGAACGTCGAATTCTATTCCGTTTAGCCGTTTGCTATGCGAATATCGTCCAACCAATTTCGATGAAATTTGGTACACGCGAATATTAGAACACGGAGAATATTTTTCACTATCCATTTTGCTGTAACTTGCCGCTAAATGGCGCTGCAAAGCATCAACTTCTATACCGTTCGACCGATCGGCATAAAAATTTTTATACTTACACATTTGAGCACGAAGAATATATTCTAACTGCGTTACTTTTGATGTTACTCGCCACTAGATGACACTGCAATGCATTATTATTTTAACTCACCACTAGATGACGCTGCAGCAGGCCAAATGTTTGACCATTCAAACGGTGGCTATGAAAATCAGTATACATAGCTATTTGAACAATGAGAATATTTTGGCGTTATCCATTTTGCTATAACTCGCCACATGACGGCGCTGTAGCAAATCATTACTTTAATTAACCACTAGATGGCCCTGCAGTGTATCACTTCTTGACTGTGCGAATGATCGCTATGAAAATAGGTATACATAGATATTTGAACACGGGGAAGAGTTTGGCACGATCCATTTTCCTATAACTTGACACTAGATGTCGCGTCAACACATGAACTTCAAGACTATTCAGCCGATCGTCATGAAAATTCGTATACATCGATATCTGAATGCGAAGAATATTTTTGCCGTATCCGTTTTGCTAAAACTCTCCACTAGATTGTGCTACGCCGCATCGCCTTCTGCACCGTAAAAACGATTGCCTTGAAATTCAGTATGCATGATTATTGAACACAAAATAACGCGATATCCATTTTGCTATATCTCTTTATTACAATAAATAGTAATCACAACAAATATTAATATCAAAAAGTCCATTCATTCCCGTGCGAAGAACGGGTACTTCAGCTAGTTGTTTATAAAAAGAAGAAAATTTTTTTCCCTTAATTTAATTTTTTGTACTGTTTTGACCAATCGAACTTATTACATGACATGACATAAACGATCAATATTGTGGAATCACCCAATTATCAAATAAGAATTCTTGAAAATGCGATGGCACATATTGATAAAACTTTTAAATTATAACTGAATATTTTCTGTTGCCATATTTATGGCAGTTGAAAACAAATATGAAATAATTAAGTTTTCACAATTCCTTTACTTAAAAATTTAATTGATGGATTCAGATTCGTGTTTTTAAATGTGCAATTGGGTTAGCTGGTGAATGAATCAGGTGTCATCATGAGTCAGTTATGGCACGTGAGCCAGAGATGGTGCATCCTTGATTTGAATCAATGATTAAAAAAAAATTGATTTAAATCATGATTAAAAATACCGATTTAAATCATTGCCACCCTGTGTACATGTAAATTTTTTATTTTTGAAATCAGCGAATTTGGCGTTTGTTAAAAGTGCAATTATATGGAAAGGTGTCATGCATCCCAATGTCAATTGTAGGCAATTGCTGTCGCATTTAGAACAAATGACTGGGCTTGTGTTCTCTTTTGAGATGAGAATAAATTCGGTATGTCACTTGATTGTAGACAACTAATTAAAGTTATAGTGCTCATTGACCAGAAAACATCAGTGATCGGAACAGATTTGGTATTTGTAGTATTATGATACGGGCCAGTTACATGGGCGTCCATAAGGGGGCGCAAGGTAGGGCACTTGCCCCCCCCCTAGAGTTTAAGGGTAATGTCTCATGATGTAAACAAATGGCAAGACCAGAACTAAATTTGTTAAAAGTTTGAAATTTGCCCCCCTCTAGAAAAATTTTTTGAAGTTTGCCCCCCCCCCTAGAAAAATTCCTATGGGCGCCCAGTATCATCGTCAACAGTCGCAGGATAGTACACCTCCTAGACAGTAGGAATGATTGATAAACGATATACGTATTGATGGTATTCTGGTCTCTCATATTCCTATCTAAAATGGTGGTTTGGATAAGGAAGTTCATTTTATGGACAACAGTGCGTCAATCTAATTTTTCTGTCTTGACCAACACCCGTACTGAACATTTTCTAGTTCATAGTCATGCATGCTCCATCCTTAGCAATTGTCCACCTAGCGTTACCAGGCGTCCGGATAAAGCCGGACTTAGGCTTTTTGATTGCGTTCCGGCCAAACTTAACGGTGTCCAGCTTTTGTTAGGCTTTTTACTAGTGACTTTGGATGATTAGTAATAAAGTACTTGAACTGATGTGACATTCGATGTTATTTATATTTCATTAGAATTTAACAAGATTCATGGTAATAATCAAAAAAGCTTGATTTTACACACAATTTTTTTGTCGTACCTATTAATACTGAGACAAAATCCTCAAAATTGTAGGCTGTCCAACCTGTCTACCCATATGTCCGGCCAAACTGGCTGGTCTGTCCGGCTATTTGGTTTGCCGACCTGGCAACCCTGTGTCCACCTATGAATATCGATAATTTCATAGGTGGACTAAGAATTGCCCAACGTCATTGATAATTGCTTGGCACGATCCAATGCCTGGAGAATTTTTAGTTGGATTTGCTTGTTTCATGTTTACTTTGCAATTCGGTGACCACAGCACTTTCTGCTCATGTTTCTCTCAGATTTCCCCCACGAGAGATATAATTTCACCAAAACGAAGCATGTTTTCTTCCATATCTTATGCCAGCTTTTCAATCTCTGCATCCACTTTCTCCGGCGTCACTGAACTGAAACAATGAATCTATCGCACTGGCTGAGAGAGATAGTAACTGAGTGTAAGAAATCTTCCATGCATTTATTGTTTTGAGTCTTTGAAACACAGTGAGCCATAAAGCGAGTCGACCGTGAACTTGGAAAATTCATTCACTTTCTGGAATGGCATAGTAGTAAATGCTGGAGGCGTTGCGCTACTACTTTGGATTGACAACTTTTCACATGCTGGATGAACGCGTGGGCGAGTCCTTATTGCTAGTTACATGTGTTTGAGCATGAAGATATCCTCGATTAAACGTTTATGATAGTAATCAAAGTCGGGAACAGAGATTTTTTCGGATTTTCTCTCCTAATAGAGTTATTGGATAATTTGAGCTTTTCCGAGTGTCAATATTGTTATTTTATTTTGCAGTTCATGTTTGTTAAGTGAAAATACACACATAAAACTATAAAATGGACATCGAACGTTTCAATCAAAAGAATGTGATATTAATCTTGTTTGGCTCCCTTTTAATCAGGTGTAGTTTTGAAGTCGTGCATTTTGTTGTATCTTGACTGCATCAACCTAAATCCACTTTACACTATCTAAAATTCTTTTCACATATTTCAAATTAAAACATTAATTTTAATGTTTCTGGAGTGGCAACACATCTTAGTTTCTATCAACATTTTTATTGGATTCCCTTTCTGATACCATTTATATTTGTAGAAATGTAAATATATAATTGTAATATTGTGTAGCTATAAAAATGTTATAAATAAGCAATCTAATGAAGTGAAACAACTTCCAAACTCTTTCTATTCGCTGTTAAAAATTGCCTTCAAAATCAAGAACGTTATTAATTATCAACCCCCCCCCCTCCCACACTATGCTTTAAAGATTAGTGACTTTAGTATTTTTTGAATGGATTTTAGTAATTGAGAAGGGGAACTGCTGTCAGACCTCATGATAATAGTTGCTCTCTATATAATTGTTTTTTTTTTTTTTTTCACCACCAAATAAAGCCTTAAGTTGGTCGCTTAGCGCTGTTTGTGTTGCTGCTTGCAAACTGCCAGTACAGGTCTTGATATCTTGCTATGTGCGTGCTTTGCTATGCTATTTCAATTGTTTAAAAAGTAGTATATATGAAAATATTACAGATTGCAATTGACGACTTTACGATTCACCCACCCTCTCGAAATTGCCTAATCTAATGTCCAGTGGAAATAAATCATTCTTATCGCTCGTTTCGAACAAATCATTTGCATACCAAGTTTTTCAATTTCGAAATCCTTCGAGCGGCCCTCACCCACAGTGGATGACCCACGTGACTACCTCTTCTGCTCCACCCATTCTCTTTGCTTCTTTACTTTTATGGTCAGAGGCAAATGGATTTCGGGGGAAAAGAAATGAAAACAAAGCGATCCCTTCCACCCCTGCATTAACTAGGTTGACGCGGGTCAGATTGCAGTTTTGCGGGTCATTAAGCTGCGAGACATTAAGCGCGCCTTGTTTGGTCACAGGTTGAATCATCTGGGACCCGGAGCCATATTTGGATTGTGGTCACTTCTGATCAGTTTACAGTCACTTTTAAGTGGCTATTATTATTATTTGCATGCGCGGTTATTGGCTGGCAGTTTCATGCCCGTAATGATTAAGCGCTTCCTGTTTTTTTCCAAGTCGCATAATTGATGTATGAGATTGTTATAATCCGTTGATTAATCCACTGACAATGCTTATGGGTGTGCTCAGAAATCGGTTGTATTTATATGCAGAATTGGGATTGGCACTAAGCATTTTAAACTGGTTCAGTAATGAAGCGTTAGTGGGGATGCATGACTGCTTGCCATGTTATGAGTAAATAACAATAACCAGAGATGATACAAGAGATCCTAAATAGGCTCGGCAGAAAATTCTGGAAGTAAATCTTCCTGAACTATTTCTCACCGCAATGAGCATTTAAAAACAATTGTTAAAAACTTGTCTAAATTAAATCAGATAAGTGGCTGCTCGTATGTCTTATTTTTTTTATTAGTATTACTCCTCCCTGTAATACAGACTTATATTAATTTTGGCAATGATTTTTAAACCCTTGAATTTAGAGGCGTGTAGTAATTGAGTTAGATGATAATAGCTGTTCATCGAGTTGTGCGTTTATCAAGAATAGTTTTTCACAAAAATAAAATAAGAAATTTGTTTGCTACCCAAACACTCTTTTCTGGGTGTCGAATACTTCTTTTATATACTCGAGAGTTAGATTTTATACACGAATACTCCTTTTACATAAAAAAAAAAAAAAAAAAAAGTTGGTCACCTTAATTTTAGAATTCACTTTTCTATTCTAATAAAAAATTATATAATAAACACATTAGCCTCATTTTTAGAAATCTATGCTACTGTCTGTGGTAAAGGGTTTTCCCTCGTCCATAATCATAATTTTCAAATGCAGACAATTTTACATACTTGCCAAATTAGTTATTGCGCCATTTTCCATTACCCAATTGTCCGCTCGGCAGTAAGAAACACAGTTGTATTGCTTCACCCAATTCACAATTATTATTATTTTCAATAATTACTGAAAATTTTGAAATTTAATTTTGCATAACCTAGATTTAAATAAATAAATAATAATACTAAAACTTATAATGCTCTTGAAGGGTAGTAAGTGAAAAAAAAACCAGTAGTTCCTGTAATTTTATGATTACCGCTTGGTTAAATAAAATTTTAATGTGCATTCTCTCTTATTTAGTTTTCTTTTGATTCCACCAATTATTCCGTGGGAATTATATATTGTTTATGGCGGTGACTGAAGCAATGGCCAAAAGCATGTGCGATGCCAAAATAATTCAGTAGACCAATTCTACCAATTGTAGGTTAAATTATTCAAAATACTTCGTTTTGCCAATTCTTTTATCAAAGGCCATTTAAAAAAAAAAGTAATTTCAGGCACGTTATTCAATGGTTTTTTCCCCTTATGTATAATGTATTTTCTGTTAACTCTTCTGCTTTTGGTCAAATACATGACTAGCTAAAAAGAATGCAAAAATATTGTAAAAATTTTAAATTTAAATATAATTTTCATTACTATTTACTGTGTATACTTTTGAACTATGCGCATAGATTATAAAGTGGTCGCCGCTTATTCCGGTCACACCGGGACGGATTGAAATTGACCGGAAGAACCGAAATCCGAAATAAACGGTGGTACTAAAAGTAAAAATGAGAAAATTTAAGAAAAAAAAATCAATAAATTAAATCATAAATATGAACTATGTTGGTCAATACTTTAATTATGCACATATATATTAAAGAATAAAGAAGTGAACAAGTGAAAAATATACATATGTACATTTATAAAAAAAAAAAAAAAAAAAAAAATACTCCTTGGAGGGAAAATTCGAAATTAAAGGCTGTTTTAGAGGAATAGCAAATAGAATCTCAATGTTGAAAAGAGGTGATGCGATCATTTACATTGTTCTCCTCAAATACTCTACGTAAAAAGTCTATAGCATTCAGCAAATCTACTCCTGTGACACGCAACCGGTTCGGGTGCACATCGTCGTCGTCATCATCATCATCATCACCAGGTTTATCATCACTGGTTACCGGTGCAGGATTGATCATTATTTTTATTAAAATTCTGTTAAGTGTATTACAGTAGTTTTGATTGAATTACAGTAACATCTCCACACAAATATGAGTCATCTTTGACTGGCTTTCACTCCTCCCTAAAAGCTAATTACGTCATTTTCATAATCTCCAGTGATTATCTGACCGAATAAAGCGGCACTCACTACCGAGGTAACCGGCGGAAAACCAGTGCAAATTGACCATTTCGTTCTGTTCCTGCCGATTTTCACCAGAATAAGCGGCTCACCGGATAAATCTTTTGACCGAAATACGCGGCGATCACTGTATATATACAGGGTGTCCAGCCTTAATGTGACCCAATAGCTAATTCCCGAACCGTTGGGTTTAGATATGCACTTCCAATTTGAAAAATGTTTTAAAAAAGGTAAAGAATGTTTTTACGTGATTTTCGAACCAAAAATCCCATTTAGAAAAAAATAACAAAAAATAAATTTTTATACGTTCCCCAGGTCCTATCACTTATATTTAGGAAAAGATGCAGTACACAAAAACAAAGTAAACACAAAAAGTTTCATTTTATTACGATAAAATCTGACCGAGTTATGGAACTTTGAAAATCATACATTTCATCCATTTTCTCGGCCATTTTGAAGACGGTCCCTTACTAGCTTCTTGAAAACGGCCGAGAAAATGGATGGAATGTATGATTTTCAAAGTTCCATAACTCGGTCAGATTTTATCGTAATAAAATGAAACTTTTTGTGTTTACTTTGTTTTTGCGCACTGCATCTTTTCCTAAATATAAGTGATAGGACCTGGGGACTGTATAAAAATTTAATTTTTGTAATTTTTTTCTAAATGGGTTTTTTGGTTCGAAAAGCACGTAAAAACATTCTTTATCTTTTTTAAAATATATTTCGGATTGGAAGTGCATATTTCAACCGAACGGTTCGGGAATTAGCTATTGGGTCACATTAAGGCTGGACACTCTTTATATATATAAACTAACAAGTAAAACACAAAACATACTACAAATACGACATATCTCGCATAAAAATATAACAGCTATTAGCAAGAATTAGAAACCAGATTTTGAAGCCAAATAAAGTGCAAGAATTATTGTGATGATATAATGGAACGGAAATTATAACCACTGTCACCATCGTCAGGGACCACAAACAGTGGATTATAATTTACAGCAAACCAAATAGTAGGGTTTCGGTTGTGTGGCATATCAGAAGAGATATTAACTCCACACATCTGGGCCCTACCCTACTATATAAAGGAAAGTAGAAATCAAAAAGATAACAAAAATTAGAAATAGGAATTATAATTTTACATACCAGACCTTGAGCACATGGAAATTTCATTTGAACAATTGATATGTGTTGCCAATGCTAAGAATTGTAAAAAGTGAAAAATGGTGTTGCCACTAAATAAAAGTGTAAAAGTGGAAAGAAGAAAGTATAGGAGTTGCCAAATACTAAATGGTAATATTATTAAATTTTAAGAATATCCAGGAATAATAATATAATAAATATATATTGAATAATAATAAATTAAAATGATTGAATAAAATAAATAGTATAGCAAGATTAAATATAACATATTGTTTAAAAAATATAATGATTATTATTATTGACAAAGTATGTATAATAAGTTATTGTATGACAGAAGATTAATCTAGTAAATGAGAAAAAAATAAAAAATAGTGTTTAGGACAGAATAATCACAATATAGGAACCCCGTTTTTTTTTTTTTTTTTAAATCCCTCCAGATATATATATGCATGCATATACACATCCAAATTGTTTTTAAACATATTACTTTTTTATTATTATTATTATATATATAATATATACACGTATCAGACGATGCATTAATCATTTTAAGCTGTAAATATATTGTTTGTTGATTGAAAAGTTAATAAATAGGATAAATTATCCACATAGAGATCGAAGAGGGCATTCTCGCCTTCACAATAGCTAAATCTCTCGCTTGCCCACCTCTTCTGCTGTGTAATTGAGATCCATATCTGAAGAATTAACTCCGTTCCTCCTGCTAATTTACTCTCTGATAAAACACCCTGAACCCCGGCCTTCGAATTCATAAAGTAAAATCGCCTCCGGTTCGATTAAACTGGACAAAAGTGATGTGCAATTACTTTTTATTTATTTATTATTGAATATAGCCCGAAACAATGCTGTGCTGCTGGTTACTTTCTGCTCTCGTGAATGGGAAAAGAGAGCTATGAATAAAACATAATCTGGTTGTTCACGAACTTGCATTTCTTGAATATATATCTTGGGGGGCTGGGTTTAAGTGCTGTGGCGTAGTCAGTCGTTCCTATTTCAGTCTGGATTTTTTGAGTTGGTCCGATCCGAAACTTGGGGTTCTCCCAGTGATAATCTTTCTTGTGTTTGTACTCGCTTTTTTTGTGTTCAGAAATTAGTTCCTAAACTAAACCGTTTGCGGTTGTTGTTAGCGAACGAATGTAGCCCGGAGTCAGCCTAAATTGGAGTTTGAATAGCTGAAACCTCTATTACGATAGCTAAGCAATTGATGAAAACAAAATCTTCATATAATAAACAAAGATAAATCGTCCTAAAAATATAGATTACGACGCCTTCTTCAGAAATAGCATTTCTGTTGGATTGCATAAATAAAAACTGCAAATGTATTTGATAGAATTTAGACCTATTTGTAATTTAATAATACATTTGGGAAAAAAAAAAAAAAAAAAAAAAAAACACTAATGAAAAAGAAGTGAAGTGTTATATTTGATGTTTCAAGGTTTCCTCTGTGTATTTTCAGGAATTACAGTGCTTTATTTTTTTGAAATTTTATTTTTTAATTTATAGAAATGCTATGCCTCGAATAAGTGAATCGTTAATTTCTTTTTGAGATTCTTCACATTTCTTTTTCTAGTTTAGCACACTCGCGTAAGCGCCCATAATTATATTAAAAGAACAAATTCGAGTAAGGTCAGGGAAAAGGAACAGTGCTGTTGTATGCAAATTACCTTGCGTATCGGGAAACTACCTTCTAGTTAACATAAACATTTCTGTTGGGGAAGGGAGAGGGCCACATATCTCTGTAATTGTTTACAGTGCACAAAAGAAAAATTATATTCTTGTCCTCACCCCTGGGGTGGATCCAAAGGGTGCGATCGCACTTCTCTGGAGCGCACTTAAACGCACTGTTTAACTCATGTTTAACCTGTTCATTCTCATCATTAAAAAGATGCTACAGAGAAGACTCAATCTTTGACCGATGTTGCTTCCTAGAGGGATTTTTTTTAATGCTTAACCGGAACCCAGCGATTTCATTATTGTAATGCTTTCAAACCCCAGCGTTCAAAGAACAATTCTAGGAAGCAACATCGGTCAGTGAAGGAGATCGTTCTCCGTTTTCGTCCCTTTAATTATGAGAGAGGGCAGGCTTAAACTTGGGCTCAAGATTAAAAATGAACGAGCTAAGAAAAAACTGACCTATCTCTGTTAATATGCTTTGCCATACTTATCGCCCTTCCCTTGAAACTTTGGCTAAGCTTCAATATGCATTCTACATTTTTGGGGGGGCTCCAAAATTGGCGATAAATGTAATATTTGGACTTTTTCTGAAATGAATTCTGTGCTACATTCTGTTTTTAATATTTTTCAGAACGTTTTCTTAAGTTTTTTAATTCTTTTTTGTTGTTATTTTTTAGTTTTCCGACTATTTTTATCGTTAAAATGAAACGAGGGGCTGTGGGTTGCGGAATCCCCCCCTCACCAAAAAATCGATTGTTAGTTAATATTTTTGAAATTTATGTTTAGATTCTTAACCCTAAATTCTTGTAACAAACATTGAAATTTTATTGGTTTATCAAATTTTATTGGTATACACCATTGGTATTGTAGTGGTGTATCCTAAATTCTTATAACAAACATGGAAATTTTATTGGTGTATTTTCTAATCCGCGAATTCGCGGCCATCAATTCTTAGTTAATTTTCTCGAAATTAAAATGTTGTTCTAACTCTTAACCTCAAATTATTTTAACAAATATTAAAATTTTATTAGTGTCTCCGGTTGGAAAAGCGATTTCGCAGCTACTTTCTTACCTTGGCACCGTCAAAAAAGGCAATTTTTGCCCCCAAAATCAATGTAGGTGCGTCGAAACTTTTCTGGATCTGCCACTGCCCTGCCTAACTTTCTAGAATGATTGGCTGCGTACGTAATACATGTACGTAATACATGGTTGACGAACGCTTTCACCATCCATTTTGATGAATGTGGGTACTGCCAAAACATGATTAAAGATATTGTTCATTAATATTTCCTCCACTAATCTAAACGGCCTAACTACCTGCGGACAGTCTGTGTCACACATGGCATCTCCAACATCCATTTGTTGTTTTCCTAACAATTACATCCCGCCTTAATGTATTAGGGTTGGGTATCATGAATAAAACATCGGTTTTTTATTAGATTATGAAAATTCAATTAGGCAAATCTTTTATCTTCATCCAATTCTTTTGTTAAATCTTACGTTAGTTATTTTCTGCATTTGTTTCTCTGTTTTCAAGGTGAAGTTCAACCACCACCTACGTTTAATAACCCAATTATTACTGCATTACTTGCTACAGGAAATGGATTTCTACAATTAATGAAAATAATCATTATGTTTTTTTTCACCTCTCACCTGATGTACAATTTAATTATTTTTTGATAGTTTCCTGTTTTTCACTTCTGTTAAATTGTTCATAAATTTTTATGGGTTTTTGTGTTCGTTTACTACGCTGAAAAATACTTTATTTTTCGGTTATTTTAAAATGTCGAAAATAACAAGCCCGACTTTTAAGCTACGTTGTTGAACTGTGAAATAAATTAAAACTTGCGTCAGTAAATTTCGATAGCAATTCAGCCGATTCTGTTAGAATTTAAAATAAAACTCAGGCAACTGTTTATGTGGCTACGTCTCTAATCATGCTTGTATTTCCATTTTTGAGCATCTTATTAATAATTTAAAGTTGAACGCATTATTATTGTATATCAAAAAGAATAACTTAGGTATGTAATAATATTGCGAAATATAAATTACACTCAACGAATTCTAAGTAAACTAGTTCAATAAATTGCAAAACTCCGGGCCAATTAAAAAAAATCTTAAACTTTGGCTCTAGCTTAAAAAATGCTTCAATGTCCTACTTGGAACTAACTTTGATTGTCGTCTTTTTGCTATTTATTTCAATAATAACACATGCATTTATTTCCTCCCGAAAATAATCGAGGAGGATTGAACTACTGTGTTAGATGCATTGAATAAATCAAACCCACTTCATTAGATCGACGACCGTAAATTGCGTCAGCGTAACTGTGTTTGGAGCAGTGGAAAATCAAATCCTCCGTAGAAATTTTATAGATTTTTCATCTTCGGAATAGATGACTGAGACATCAAGAGAGGAAGATCATATCCTCCACCTCAAAAGAAATCCCAGTCCAATTACGCCAATAGCAACTGGCTCAGTCAGGGCTCTTAGCGTTCTCTTCTTATCTTGGAACATGGGAACTCCTCCCCCTGCTCATCAAGATGCCGAAAATCATCTGTGCTTAACCCTTTAACGCGCAGTGTTCCCGCTCTGGGAACACCAAACTCTGACGTTTTGACTGTTGCCAGTCACGAAGAATAGATTTGATTTCTATAAAAATAGTTGCGGGTGACACAGCTCCACTAGAATCCTTTACTTTTTTTAGCACGTCATTTCCCGTAAAAAAAATTGGTCACGATTCGTTTTAACAGCACAGACATCTGCTGAAAAATGGAAGAAAGCGAGAACAGCTGGATAGATTGCCCAATGCTGAAAAAACGGCAGTCGATGCCATCGCTCGGCTTAACTACCAGCAAGATGGCGGACGATCGAAACGTTCATGCACAGCCAGCTGTCGTCAAAAAAAGGGTCTCTAGGTCTGTGGCACGCGATGAACGTTTCGATCGTCCGCCATCTTGCTGGTAGTGAAGTCGAGCGATGGCAACGGCTGCCCTTTTTCAGCATTGGGAAAGGGTTGCGCCTCAAAGGGTTAAATTAAAACCTCACTGGTGAGTCGTGCACCATCCACCAGATTCTCGTCAGTGAATCACTGTTTATTCCAATGGGATCTTCCATCATCGGGTTGTTAGGAGAGAGAGACTGGGAGAAGTGTTTTCTTAACCCGGGAACTGTCTGGCAGCTGCACCGGCGTCCTACTGTCTGGCTACTGTGCCGTCGAAAATCTGAATCATCATCATCTCCATTCTCCGGTACAAAGCCGTAGTCCTGTCCTGTTATGTGTTTTTGCCCAGTAAATCGTCCTATTACTCATATTTAAGTAATCGATATCTTTTGTTATGCGGCCATGTAGTTCAAAAAGGCTGTGTGCAATAGCATTGACAGTTATCTGTTAGAAGGCACAGAGATTATTTTATCACATTTTAGATTTCTGGACTTATTGTTGATGGTGTAAATGCACTTTTGTGCGTTTTAGAGAGTCCATCTATTAAAAATAAATAAATAATTAAAAGCCTATGTTAATGAAAATTCATAGAAAAATGCTTTCCATAGAAAATAGGATAGCGACAAGCCCAAAAAAATGATTGCTACAAGGACGGGAGAAAAATAAAGTATAGGTTTAAATTTTAAGGGCGATGTTTTAGTGTCTTATTGGCTTTAAACTTTTTTTTCTTAACCCCCCCCCCCTTTTCCGTTTGTCTATCTGGATACTTTCTGGACATTACTGTAACTTAAATTTATTTATTTATTTATTTATTAATTTTTTTTTTTTGAGGGGGGAGGGTGAAATTTTTTTTTATTTAAAATTGTTCCGAAAGTTTGCATCCCCGTTTCTTTAGCTATGATAGTAAATTGTATCGAAGATAGCAATTTATTTTACTTAATTTTCTGGTTTGCATGTTTGTATTTTTGTGCGAAGTCTTCCATACATGTTTATGAAACTATGTAAGAGAAACATGCCTGGTTTCAGATTTTCAGTTGTGGTTGTAAAAACTGAATACTGTACTCATCAGTACTTATTTAATGGTATTTTATTGGTAGGATTTTTTTAAAATACAGTTTATGTTCCCTTAGATAAAATTTGTCATCCAATAATAAGAGTCTTGGGAAAAAAAAAAAAAAAAAAAAAAAAAAAAAAAGACAACGACAAAAACATAATTTTTATTCTTTTAACTTTCTTTGGCTTCAAATAAAAATTCAAGTAACAATCTAGTTCTTTCCTAGAATGGGTCCTTGAGAAAATTAGTCTGGCCAAGATCTTTAAAATTATTTTGATGTATCCTATTTTTCTTGATTTTGTTTTTTTGCGGGAAAATATACTTCTAAGAGCAATGGTTCAAGAGTTTGTATACTGCTTAACAGTATTTTTAAACAGCGTATATTCTACAACTCAACCAGTGAATTCTGCAAGCATTTAAAAAATTTCTAGCCTCTGATCTGCTTGCTCTACTGAGGTGGTGATTCATAGCTCTGTCATCATTCCTGTTTAAGATTGCGAGATTATATTATATGCTTGTTGCGATAAATGTACATAAACAGCTTTAAATATGCTATCTGTAATGTTTTTGCTTTTGGATAAACAAATCGTCAACGTATCGTTGAATGGCTGATCAAATGTCGGCATGTAGTGATTAATTCTGATAATTTGCTAAAGTTTTTTTTTTTCTTTTAATCAAGCAATGAACGAGAGGCTGTTCTTTGTTATTTCGATATAATATTAAAAGACTTGTTTATCCAAAGAGTGAAATTTTTGCTCATAACATGATTACCGATGAAGATTTTTCATGTGAATTTTGATTAGCTTTTAGTTCCGTAGTTAAAGAAAAAAAAGTTAAAAAATTTGGAATTTAAACGTGATTTAGTGGAATTATCTAGTTATAAAATCATGTAAATTAAATTGTTAATTATTAAATAATGTTTGACATTAGAGCTTCCTAAAAAGAAAACATAAAAACTTGTTGGCTTAACCATGATGATGCCACTAAGTGTAAGAAATATCTGTAAAAAATATATGAAATTTCCCGGTATTTTAATTTAAGCATCCAGGCTGTTCTCTTCATTTAAACACAGCCAGGGTGTTCTCTTAATTATTGTCCATTTATGTTAACCAGAAAATTTATGACATTTCTTTAATTATTGATTTTTCAGCGATCAGTCTGTTTTCTCCAGGAGTAACGTGAATACGTGTTAGAATTCCTTAAAAGTCCTCTGTCCAAGGCATCCCTCCCCTTGGCAGATACCCTTCGCGTAGGTTTGTCATAATGCAGTCGACGTCAGTCGTCAAATAATGACTTGCAAATAATTACGCCAGACAGTCTTTTTTCAATACTTTTTTTTGGTGGAGGTACTGTTTCAGCACAATTTAGTAAATGCATATTGTTGGGCGGGTAAATAAATTTGTTAGGATTTAAGAGTCAGAAAATATTAGCGGTATAAGCTGAACACAAACATTCTGTTCGAACTCAAGCATAAAACTATGTTGCTACTATTAAGTCCACAACCCATATATTACTAAAGAAAGTGTACGGTTAGAAAACACTATCACTTAATGAACACATTTCCTTCATCATGTTGAACGCAGGCTAATTTCCTGTTCATATAGAAATTTTAAATGTCATAAGGTGTTAAGTAAGCCCTGAAAATAATGAATATTTCTATTTTTAAACATAGTTTTAAAATTTTCATTTTGAAACCATCGTTAACCTACTTTTAAACAAAGTTTGATAGCAGCAAAATGATTTTCTGTTGCATTGAAATATTTATAAGTTTTTTAAAATTTATATTTAATAATAATATTAAATTTATGTTGTATTTTTCCACGAAAAGAATTGATATTGCTACGTACATATTCTGGCTGATTTCTTTTGGAGAAATTAGAAAAAATACAAGAAATTAACAAAAACTTAAAGGGCTGACCCAAATAAAGGCGTATTATTTTGTATATATACAAGAGTTGAAAAGAAAATAGATGCAAATCTCACAGTGTTTTAATAGTAATAACAAGCAAGAAAAAAAAAATTGTGATCCTTCAAGGGAAAACTTATCCATGTTGTTAATAGTTGAATGATAGCTTTGAAATAACCTGTTAATAGATTTTGTAATTTGGATTAAACTTCTGATGCCAAAGTAGAAGCTTGAATTTTCAAAAGTTGACTATGTAGTAGTTACTGATATAATGAAAGGATACAGCAATGCAAAACAGACATAATGAAACTGCTGTAAGACTAAATTAGTTTATTTATCTAAAATAAGAAATTTATTCACCATATAATTTATCACATTTATTCTGTGTTCCCTCCCCAAACTAATGGAAGAAACTCTCCAAGCGTGAGTTGTGATTAGAGTATAATGATGTTTAGAAGTTAATCTAACGTTGTTTTGTATACATTCTAATTTAAGAGATGAAAGACCAATTTATTCATCGTTCCTGTTGGAACACACATTATAAAACCGGCATTAGGGTTCAAACCTCGAGCTGTAATGAGGGTGAAAAAAACTCCTTCTATTATCAAAATCCTTCCCTCAAATTGAAAACTCTTTTAATTCATGCTTTTTTAAAACTGCGAGCAAGAATCTACTTGCATGCACGAACTCGTTTTTCCTTTCCAGATGAGGACAGTGAACGGCGGGCAAAACGGAAATTAACTCCCATTTTTGAAAGAGACTTTTCGTAAATAATTATAAGGTTCGATTTTAAGTGCGTTACGTAATTTCCCAAATAAACCTCGTTTTTTTTTTTTTTACACCGATGATGCACTTTGCTCGGAGCGTTCGTTCGTTTTTCTATAGCCTTCCTTGCCTGCACGCTCAGTTGCTCTTTAGAGAGCTTATCTACCTGTGCAGCAGCAGCCGGCAACCGACGAGAGAGAGGAAATAGCCATTACGTCATCTTTCCTTTGCATTTTCCGGGCGGTTTACCTTTTGGTTTCGCGCGCTTTCCAACGTGTGTGTGTGTGCGTGCGCGTCTCCACCCCCACCCCACCCTCATTTCTTTCTGTTAGTGGTTTATCTATCAGGTGTTAGATTTATCAGAATAATGTTGTGTTCCAGAGGTGAGCATTTCGTAAGGAATCAATTGCGTAGAATTAAGCGATGATACCAAATCGCAGTTACATGGTCCAAAGATCGTGTGGGGCTTCCCCTAATCATGAAGCTCCACACCCCTTTAACCTTTTGAGGCGCAACCCTTTCCCAATGCTGGAAAAAAGGGCAGCCGTTTCCATAGCTCGACTTAACTACCAGCAAGATGGCGGACCTTCGCGTGCCACAGATCTAGAGACCCTTTTTTGATGCAGCTGGCTGTGCCGCACATCCAGCTGTCGTCAAAAAAGGGGTCTCTAGAATCTGTGGCACGCGATGAACGGTTTCGATCGTCCGCCATCTTGCTGGTAGTTAAGTCGAGCGATGGAAACGGCTGCCCTTTTTTCAGCATTGGGCAATCTATTTAGCTGTTGTCGCATTTTTCCATTTTTCAGCAGATGTCAGTGCTGTTAAAAATAATCGTGACCATTTTTTTGACGGGAAATGACGTGCTAAAGGATTCTCGTGGAGCTATGTCACCCGCAGCTATTTTTATAGAGATCAAATCTATTCTTCGTGACTAGCAACAGTCAAAACGTCAGTTTTGTGTTCCCAGAGCAGGAACAATGCGCGTTAAAGGGTTGAGACCTGGACATTTTTTTGCTACAAGAAAGTACTTGAGTGTAAGATAAATTTTTTATTTTAGTTTTGTGAATAACTCATTAAGTTTATCGAATAGCATCCTGCTGAAAAGAAATATAAGAAATTATTATTTTATGACTGACTCACTTCATAAGAATAAGATTTGATATGTGAAATCGACCTAGGAAATATGACTTACACTTTTTCAGAGGGTGTAGACCACCTACACTTCACAATTCTGTGGGTCAGTGCTTAAAGGGCTATGGTACTTTTACACAGGGACGCATATTACATATGTGGGTGTACCAGGAGCGTAGCGTCCATGGATGTAATGGAAGCATTGCTTCCCTTCCAAAATTTAACCTTTTTACTGCCAGTTGTTTTCCATGTATCAAAAAATATTTCTAACCAACATAAAGTTAAGTTTAAAAGCGCTTCTCCCACTAGGGAAAGTTGCGAGGAAGCGGAAAGTTTAGTTTGAGGACAGCGCAACTGTCACACGCGCTGGAAGCAATGTATATCCCATCTTCCACCTCTTCCCATTTTTCTGTAGTCGAAGAATAGGGAAAACTGAAGCAGTTAGCTACAGAAGTCCAGGAGGGAATAAGCAATCGGTTCAATTGCTTCCATAGATAGCTGCCAATCAGAGAAGTGCAGCTTGCCTGGAAAGCAGTGGCGGCCCGTGGTCAAAAAATGTTAGTGCAGCCGGAAGCATATGAGCCCCCCCCCCCTTTCCTCCGGAGAAGATTGGAAAATCTTTGTTACTGAATTCGAAAGCTGGCGGATTAAGCCCTCACCGAGGAAAAAAAAAAAAAAAAAAAAAATTACATAAAAAATGTCAGAGATCCTATTTTACTTCCATAAAATGGACATAAATTTCAACCAGCCGCTCTTATCCTCAAAATTGCATTAATCCGTGTCTGATTCGAAGTTTCCTTAGAATTTTCTTTTGTAACGATAACTTGAGAAGAAAAAAAAAAAGAAAACTTACTTATTTTTTATAAGTCAAATCAATCCTCCTTTCTTTTAAACATGCGAATCGGTCAGTGATGTCCCCAGAAAAAGGCGTTGTTTTAATTCAGATATCCATAATTTTAAAAGCTCTTTAAAATTTCCCATGTTTAAAGAATTTTCTCGCTCGCCATGTCCTCTCAATGCCAGTTCTTGCTTACTTAAAAACAATACTGCTTTGATGGATAATTGTCCATTCATAAGCGTCTATTCAGGCTTACCTTCTTGATAAATTCAGCAATATAAAGTCCAGAGTTTTCCAAACATATATTCTCCTTACCCCCTCCCTCACTTCTCGTCCGAGCGAATCAGTGAGTCGAGTTCTCAAGTTCAGCCGCCGTTAGAAAATCTTCCATCGGCTGTATCAGCTGCATGCTCCCTATGCCGGAGAGGCTGCTGACGTAGTCGTTGTCATGGCAACGGTGCTGCCAATTTTCTTTTCAGCGCTCTGGGCTGAACCAAAGATTTTCCCAATTGAATTGCGGGAAGATTAAAGTGCTTTTTTTCTGAATCAGCGATCCGGCCACAATACGTTTTTCTTTTTTGTTTGGTTTTTTTCGGAGATTTTTTTAATTTACCGTAGGAATTCCACAATTCTAATCTGAATTTAGGAAAATTAGTAGAATAAATTATTTTAAAGTATGTGCTGATAATTTCGAGTGCAGCCCGGCTGTACTTTGCTGTATCCCACGAGCCGCCACTGCTGGAAAGAAAAAGAAAAGTAAAAATGGGGATGCGCAATGGGGAATTTTCACTGACGGTGCATACAAGAGGAAAATTTACAGGGATTTTTTTTTGGACTTATTCTGGAAGTGATGCCTTTTATTACAGTTTCGGCTTTTAAACTCCGTTAAAATAAACGATAGGTAAAAGCTTTCAGTACAGTAATCAATGTACATCTTTTTTTCAAACATATTTTTGTATTTTGGAAAACTAATTATTTAGTTGATTAGAAATGTCATCTTTTTAAATTTTTCTTGAAATGAAATTTTTAGAAAAAATAGGTTTGAAAAAATTGTGTATGTGTTATAATAATCATATAAACAAATGTTTCTGGATTAAAATAAATAAACGAACGGCTTTTTCTTAACAATTGTAAATTTATGTTCGAAAAAGTGAAATTGTTTTCGGACAGTCATGTCAAGCATGTGTTGTGTCTAGGTAGGATTTCTGCTTTTGGAGGGCTCTTTCAAAACTGAACTGAGGTTTAAACTTTTTATACCATTATTTTTAGGGTTTTCATTTTCTTTTAAAACACAGTAGAATGCGTCCTTTGATAAACTTACTGTAATAATAACCATTCATCTGCCAGCCGAAGTGTGTGGGCGCAGGTGTGCAGCGTGCATAAAATAAATTCAAAAACTAATTAGAATAAAAGTGTGATGTTGCATCTGGCAACATTACGCTATCGCAATAACTCTGGAACTCTGGGTCGAGGCTATGTTTGTTTAAAATTCGGTTCCGTTGCTAGGTAGGTTTAATCTCGAGAACTCCAGTGTATAATTAATTTATTATCTGCAGGAGATTTCAATCACCCAATATGTATACAAGCAAATACTATAATTTATTTCCAAAGCAATCTTTTCACGCGTTAGCATGATGTATTTTCATATGGGTTTATTTTGTAAATTCTCAGCAAAAGTTATATCATTTGCACAGTTTAAACGCAGATTAAAAATGGCGCATGTTTTTTTTTTTTTAAATTACTATGTCATTTTATCTCTCACCCCCTTTATTCAGGGCCTGATTACTGAAAAGGCTCGGGAAGCTTGAGCTTCCCCTCAGAATTTGAAGGGGGCCCTGAAAATGACTGAAAGACTGCGATAAAAATTCAAAATTTTGTTTTTAAATGATCTTTTAAGCTATTGTAAACATTTTAATGTAGAGAAGTGGTGCTTTTCAGAAGTCTTGATACGTCATGTCGCAACGTTTCTAAATTAGTTGTTTGCGATGTCTTTGTCTGGGACATCTGCTGCAGTTGAGATTTTTTTTCTATTATGGGGAATATTTGGCCGGCAGAAAGGGGTAGACTTTTAATGTGTAATGTTAAACATCTTCTAAATGTCAAAATTAATTCTCAACTTCTGTGTTCTGATTATGATGTCATAAACAAACAAAGAATTCCTGAAAAAAGCCACGTCTAATGAAAAATAAAACTAAATTAATAAAGTTTAATTAAATAAATGTTTTTAGTTATTTCTTAATGTTTAAAGTAATTTAAAAATTCTGTAAAATCTCGTTACAATGAATTAAACTATTATGAAGATTAATGAATAAAATATTTTTGTCAAATGAAAATTTCAAATTAATGAATAAAATGCTTTTATCAAAGAAAATCATTAGAACTAATTAAATCAATGAAATTTCTTTTTTATGAATAAAATATTTTTATCAAAGAAAATCATTAAAACTTTACTTTTCCCAAACAAAAAGGGGATGGGGGGGGCCGAAATGAAACTCAGCTTCCCCTCACTTGAGAGGTTAATCGGGCCCTGCCTTTATTGAAAATTGCCCGAAAAATGTGTCCCAAAGCTGCGACATAATTTTACATGTATTTAAATACTATTAGTTCACAACAGCTTTAATCTTACAATATTTCGTAAGCTGTAGAATAGGCATCACATGTATTTTTCTATAAATAGGTTACAATCATAAAAATTTCAACATAGGGTTACCAGGCGAAATGCACGAAAGGTGAGAGATAAAATGACACAGTCCATTAATATCGTTTTAATATGGCAATAATGAAACTAAAAAATTAGGGGGGTTCAGGGGGGGGGGTTCCTCCCCTTAACGAGGCTCGAACAACCGAGTTTTTTAAATTTCCTCTTATGTACTTATTTATTTATTTTGTGTTACTGTTTAACATTTATGCGTACCATGCGAAACCACAGAAATAAAATTCATAAACGATTTAAGAAATTCGAAGAATATACTCCTCTCCTCCCCTTCCACGGAATAAAGAAGAGAGAACTGTTCCGAAAATGAACGCTGCGGCGACTTCCCGGAGATGCGGCAACAATGGTGTAAAGAAAAACCATTCCCGTAATTGAGCAGTTGGTTGAAAAGTGAGACTCCTTAATGGCAAGGCATGTTGCAGAACAAAACTGGCAATTGCTCTCCGGAGTTAATGACGCCAGACTAACCGAAGTGGAAACTGGAGGATGTTAAGAGAAGGAATCAATCTTTTCCACTTCATTGTTCCTTTACGAAAACGTACTGCCCTGCATTGTGTTGCTTGCTGGAGCTTTCTGCAGTTTTCTAGGGAGGCTGGAAGCTTTGGACGATCTCATTGACTCCCATGTTAAAAATCTGTTTTACATAATTTTTTCTTGCTTATAACTCCGATTTTGATTATGTTTTGTGTATACGTAGAAAAAGATGAGCTGGATTCTCAGCTCGTCGCTAATTTTTGGCGGTCGTTAACTCTGCCCCGCCTTGAGGTGGAGTTTTAGGGAGGAGCGTCAAGGGGTTCATGTGATTGGCTAAAAGACCTCCCGATGGCCTCCAGAATCGTTAGCGCAGTCGGTAACCAAACAACTGGTTCTGCCCAGTCGGCAGCTAACCACCGACGATTTCGGAAACCACCGGCGGAGAATTCCACCCAAAGATTCAGATGACACATCTTTGATATTTTTTTCCCTACGTATACACAAAAACAGAATTAAAACTGGTGAAAAAATTATGTAGAACAGATTTTAACATGGCAGTCAAAGGGATCGCCCAAAGCTTCCCGTCTCCCTTCACAATAAATGTTGAAAAGACGCTGGTTTATGTCACTCAGTCAGTGTTGCTAACACTGTCAGAGAAAAAGTGGCTTACTTCTAAGTGATTTTGCTGCTGAAACGTGCTTGTCTGCAAGCGTTTTTCTAAGTCATTTGGACTTTCCTGTACAAGAAATGTTGCAAAGACGCTGTTTTATGGCACGCAGTCAGTGCTGCCAACTCTGTCAGAGAAAAAGTGGCTGAAATCGAAGTTAAAAGTAACCAGAAATTGGATAAAAATGTTTTCAAGCTGATAAAAAAATAATAATTAATCATTGGCGTTTACTTCCGAGTGATTGTGCTACTGGAACGTGCTTGTCTGCAAGTGTTTTCAAGCTATTTGTCTGCAAGTTATTTGGACTTTCCTTTCCGATTTACAAAATATTTCGGTATTGCCAGTTGTCCAAAATCTATCCACAAAGTGGCTAAATTGGCAGATCTAGCCAGGGCCCGATTAACCTCTGAAGTGAGGGGAAACTCAGTCTCATTTCAGCCCACTCTCCCCGTTTTGTTTTTAAAAAGTAAAGTTTTAATGATTTTCTTTGATAAAAATACTTTATTCGTTAAAATGAAATTTCATTGATTTAATTAGTTATGATGTCCTTTGATAAAAATATTTTGTTCATTAATCTGAAATTTTCCTTTTATAAAAATATTTTCTTCATTAATCTTCGTGATAGTTGAGTTCATTGTAATGAGGTTATGCAGTATTTTTGAAATTACTTTAAAAAGTAAACTAAAAACATTACCTTACTGTAACATTAAACTTTATTTAGTCGTATTTTTCATTATACATTTCTTTTTTTTAGGAATTCTTTCTTTGTTTTGATGACATCATAAAAATCACAACATGACAGTTCAGAATTAATTTTGACATTTGGAAGATGTTCAAGACTATGTTACAGGATGTTAGAAGACACAAAACATATTGAAAGTCTACCCCTTTGTCCCTACCCAATGCTCTCCCATAATAGAAAAAACTCTCTCAACCGAGAAAGATATCCCCAAAGCCATCGCAAACTGAAACAAGTTAGATATCTTGTGACATGAAGTATCAAGACTTCTGAAAAACCTTAAAAATAGCCTTCCACCTCTCTTCATTAAATTTTTTTACAATAACTTAAAACATCAATAAAAAACAAAACTTTGAATTTTTATCGCTGTTTTGCAGTCATATTTGCCCCCCCCCCCGCCCCTTCAAATTAGCTTTTTCAGTAATCAGGCCCTGGATCTAGCTACAAAGTGGCTAAATCGGCAACCCTGCACGCAATCTTGCTACTTTTCTCCCTCCCTTCCCTTTTGTGGAATTAAAAATTCCTCGGACAATGAGACTCTTTGTGCTAGTAATGAACTCTTGTGTGTTCCGCCATCAGTGAGATGGGTTTCCAGGTGTACCGCCACGCCACTCAGAATCTAGATGCGGGAGGCTTATTTTAACTTTTCGTGAATAGAGATGGTAGCTGTGGATGCCACACCAGCAACATTATATAAAATCTGCTTACGAGAATCTTTATTAAATTGATGATGTGCGTGTGGGGCGTATAGAACGAAAATATTAGGTTGTAACGAAAGTTTCCCGCCACCTCAAACATCGTCAGCACACAGTTCGCGTTGGCGTATTTGCTCATATTTTGTCAAACGATTTTTGGCATTTGGAAGAAAGAGACTTACTTTATAACACTATGGTGTGAAATCTGTAAAAAATATAGTTATCATTAAGTATAAGGTGTCTCAAATGACACTATCACTCTAGAGGATTAGAACCATCCTTTACTTCCAGTTGTGTTGCAAAAAGTCAGCTACAGAATATCAACTAATTATGAGTACAGCTTTAAGTACTATTGTTGTATCATGTGACACTGTGCAGGTTTGATACCGAAAGTTCATAAACAGTTATCTAAGGAGTTAGAAGTGAGTTTTTCAGGCAGATTTGGCGGAAAACTTTCGTTACAACCTGATATTTGCCTTAGAAATCTGTCGCGCTACCGAATGAAGTGCGAGTAAGCATTGACTTTAATTAGTGTGTGCTTAAGCCGACAGAATTACTCTACCCCCATCCACCATCTTCCTCTAGAGAGAGAAGAGGAACAGAAAATAACTATCGTCTGATAAAAATACACTTGGATATAAATTTACTGTACATTTATATGCATTTAAAAAGAACTTTCACTTTTTTGTTATTAGTTCCGACTTATAAAAGGATTCGTTTGAAATCGTTTCGACATGTCATCAAAATTATTTATTTATTTTTGAACATTTTTACTTAATATTTAGTTTATGTTTACTAAATGTATTTTTTCCGTACATTTAGTAAACATACATTTTACTACATGTAACTAGTAAGAAATAAATTTTCATTCTATGGGCACTAGTCAAAATAAATTAGTTTAAAGATTTTTGCTTTATGTTTACTTCATACTTTGAAACAACGCGTATGAGGCAATTTGAACTCAAGTCAGAAACCGCTAACAGATTGCTTTTATGAGAGAGAGATTTGAGTTTCCTTTCGCTACTGAGAACTTTATCGATTGCTTCACGTTTTACGGAGTATGCCGTGATAAGAGTTCAAATGAAGTATGTTGACGTGAAATATTAAATAATACCTAATCATAAGGAGGTATTTAGTCTCTCTCTTTTTTCCCCCCCGATAAGATGTATGATTTAAGCATCATGAGATTTTCAACGTTTCATTTTTAAGTTTTAATGTTTTTACCTGTCAACAACTTTGTTGTACGTTTACAGCGTATGCCATTTTATTAAAGCGAATTTATTAAATAATCTGTGACGTTACGTACTTATACCATCCATTAAATCATCCACATACACAGAACATTATCTTTATTCGCAGTTTTGCGGATTACTGAAATTTCTCCACGTTACTTTCCATCCGTGAAATCATCCAATGCAGACTTTGTGACCTACAATTTCTCCCCCCATACCTTCCTTTTACCATAGAAGGTCAGAACGCCACGGATTCCTGTGTTCTGACAAAGCTTCATTTTTTGTTGCCGCACGCGAGCGACTGCATGCGGCTTATGTGCCAGAGCACTACGGTGCAAAACGCTATCACCTGAGTCCAAACTGAAATGTAGTAGATTTTTTTTTATGGCTGAGGACAGCGACTTTCTGGTAATCTGGAAGCCGGAAATTCGGTTAGACTCCGTATCGGGGTATTTCCGTCGCTTTTTTTTTTGTTGTTGTTTTGTTTTTGTCTGGCTTTGCTTTGTAAACGGCCACTGGATTTTTGGCCTGCTTACGTCGCTCGTTAAATTGAAGAATTCTTGGAAAGTGACGAATACCCTTGCATAGGTTGTGCGACAGATCCTTTTTGTATTAAGAGAAATTCTCATGATTAATTCTGTCTCATGCAAACAGTTACACCTTGAATTGGTGAGGTAAATAATTGTTAGTTTCTAGGACATATTTTTTTTTTCTTACAGATTTTTTAAATGCTTCCGTTTGTCTATGCTCTGAATACCATGAACATACGTAAATAGACATATAATTTATGCATGTTATTACAGCGATCTCCTAGAAAGTCTTATCAGATAGGTGTAATAATTGGGTCAAATTAAAGTACCAGGATTGATATTATTATTGGCCGGCATGTCAGCGCACCCACTCAAAAAAAAAAAAAAAGTTCAAGAACCTTTTGATATATATTAAAACATGGTTCTCGTATTGAAAATGATGTACCTAAAAAATATATTTTATTCAGAATTTCTAAAGTTAGCATTAGCCGAAAATATATGTCCAGATCATTGATACTTTCTTAGCTCATTATTGGAAATCCTGAGGAAATTTTCAAACCCAAAGATTTTCCCATAATCAGTTTGACACTGTCGTCGGAAAATCACCAGCTATAGTGACTCCAGTTCTCGACTCCAGTCCAGCTATAGTCCATTCTCGATTTCAAACATTCGTAATTGACTGAGAAGCGAAGGTGGGCCTAAAAGAGGAATCTCTGCCGTTGCACCTTTTGCAACATCGGTAACGAACACGTTATCTATTCGTCATCCATTAGTGTATGTGCGAGCGAAACTGTGTTGGAAAGTGTTTTAATATTTTATAATGGATGCGTTTTACATGATGTATCTTTGTTGGCTAATTCTCTTAGCAGACTGCATTGCTGAAAGTATTTATCAGCATCACATCAAATGCATCAAATTTCTGTTAGCATATGAGAACTTCATTGTGGAACATGAGAGTGTCACTATATGCAGTGGCGTATCTGGGTAAAGTAGCGCCCGTGCCAGACATTCGCTCCCCTCATCCATATTTACATATGCTCACTTACACACATCGGAGCTTATTCATAACGACACACTACTTAGTGTTTTCTTTGTAAGGACGACACCAATTACACCTGTATCGTAAACTGTACCTTAAAAATTCTGTTAAAACGGCAGTCCATTGTTGAATATTACTGTGCCGTGGTGCTTCATAGTACGCGTGCTATGTATGACACATAGGCACCTTACATATTTTTATTATTTTTTTAAAAATAATGACTCCCTATTTAGAGACCGCTTGATAAGTGATCTATATTTTAAGTTCTGATTACTTTATTTTCATTGTAAAAATTTTTTAATAGAAATTTGAATGTAATATCACTTTTTGTTGGTTTCTGTCCTAGGCATTCTTAATGAATGCACGCTATTAGTGAGTTTATCCTCTAAAAATGAATTTTTAATCATCTGGCTTAAAAAAACATCGAATATAGAAATAATCGCTTGGTCAAAATTTTCGACTAAAATGGTTTCTTTGTTACATCAATGACGGAAGCAATCTGCACCCTTTTTCAATGAAACTTGCACTACTTGCCATATTTTAGATTCGCCACTGCATTTTCTCTAACAAAATACAATGCTACATACTGCATTACTTTTAGTGGTGGGCCTTAATTCGTAATTCTTAACATATGTACCATTTATCTTTGTTTGAAGTAGATTGATGTCTCTAAAATACACTTTGAGGAATGACTCGCCTTATAGCGTAATGTAGTGGAATTCTTTTGACTGCTCCTGTAAAAGAATTATCAGTGCTACATACACTATTTTTAACACTTTTGTATTGCCATCGATACTTTATGGGCCTGCGAAATTTCAAGTTAATTGGATGTTTGGAAGTAGGTGAAAATTGAATTACAAGATTCCACTACAGAGATATTCCACAGTCACCTACGTTACATTTAGACAGCATTTTAACTGCTTAACATGCGATGTGCTGATTCTGTGACCTTCTTGGTTGAATATTAAGATACATTTTAGTATAATGGATCAAATCTTTTATATCTACTGTGGTTTTGGATTTTTAAATGTGTATACATATACAAAAAGAAATTAAATGTTACGGTCACTTAACGTTACGCACACAAAAGAAGTTTTTGTTTAACTGAAACTTATTATTTTATTTCAGGTTTAAACTTCACAACTTTTAAATATGATGGACCACTATATTCAGAGAATTAAAAAACATTTTTATTTATTTAACGATATTTTAATAGATTCAGCAAAAAAGAATTAGTATTCAGTCACTTACGTTGCACAGTATTGGTCACTTACGTTACTTGTTAAAAATTAATTTCAAATATGTACTGTAAACTTTAAGTAATGTTCAAACAACTTCAGATAGTATACGAATAAGTCTATATATTCATTCTAAATAAATTTTGAAAATTTTTACTAAGTTTTTACTACTTAATTAATTAAATTTTTACTATTTTTTTTGCTAATGGCCACCTTAGCATGGAATGACCCTACATTGTTACATACACATATACAGGGGAAAGTAATAAAAGCGTGTTAATGACTCCTTTTTAACGAGAAATTTACCATAAATGCTACCCACCCCTTCCTGTTTGTAAAAAATAATAAAGTAATAAATAAATAAATAAATAATATTTATGATATAAATGATGATTAGCAGCAACTGCTAGCTCCTAAAAATGCACAACACGTCAAGTGCACTTAGCCATCGCGACGTTGGCATCCTGTCAATGTGGTTTTCCAGCAAGGGCATTATCAAGGCGGAAAAAACTTGGGATGCACGCAGACGCTACCGTGAAAGAGCGCCGGAAGTATTTTTGTGGAGGCATCGAGCGATAAATAGAGGTGGGGGGGGGGGGGGGAACGCCCTTACGCGAAGTTTATGTGCATTTGTCTCTGATCCAGCAAGAGCTGTAAATTATAGTGATTGGGTGTGCTACATGAGCAAAAACAAAGGAAATTGACGGGGAAGTGGAACGTGAGCGAATCTTATCTGTTTTCCGTAATGTAAATAAGACCTGGAACACTTTATTTGAAGAGTTGTTTTATCGCTAAATGAGTCATATTAGCTGGTTGTAACATTTTATCGAATTGTGGCATTGCATTGGATTTTGCTTTAAGCTAAAAAATATTGGATTAATTAAGGTTCTTTTTAAATTTTAATGGATGTTCTTGTAGATCGCCCCGGTCGATCGACTGGTATAATGTTTATTTGAATTCGAGGTCTGGCGATTTTTAAATACACCTTTATAAAGCTTAGTTCTGAATTTATTTATTGTTCCTTCTATGGAATAATGCTATGAAATCGACACAATTTAAATAACGAACGGCATTTTATAATTTAAAGCTTTAAAAAAATTATTATAAATGAGTATTATTTTACGAGTTAGTATATTTTATTTAAATACTTTGTTGCGAGTTTAAACTTAATGTAACATTTAACGAGATTTTCGTAATTTTAAAAATTCATTTTAGGAGTTTCATCCTGCCTTGTTTTAAAATTAATTTAAATAAAGATCTTTTCCGATATATATTGAAGGCGACGACTCAAATTTTTGAATTCCAAGTGTTTCGTCTACTTGTATATGAAATTGTGTAATACTTTGTCACGGTAACGATTATCAAGATTGCTAATCTCCAGTTTACGGAGTCGAGGATTCGTGTTCCTGTCTGTGACATACGGTGGTACGTCCCAGCTGTTTAATTGATTTTCGTGTGTAAAATGAATAATTAACCATTCGGTATCAAAGCTAAGTGAATCTCGCTGAAGGCATAAGGTTGCCAAGCACTTTCCAACGCAATCTTATTTGCGCACGTATTACGGCTTCAAGAACTGTTAACCTTTTCGCTCTCATTGTCACTAAAGCTTGACGGCAGCAATTTCCTTCTGTGTCCGTTGTTGCTTTCTAGATGGGTTTTTGAATTGTGACACAGGGTTTAGTGTCCAATATTCAAACCTCCACGAGTATCCAAAACCCCACGTTGGAATATAACAATAAGCCCAGAAAGAGAATTTACTGCCGTCACGTCTTTGCGACGATGAGAGTGAGCAGCTTAACCCTTTGAGGGGCAACCCTTTCCCAATGCTGAAAAAAGGGCAGCCGTTGCCATCGCTCGACTTAACTACCAGAAAGATGGCGGATGATCGAAACGTTCATCGCGTGCCACAGATCTAGAGACCCTTTTTTGACGACAGCTGGCTGTCGTCAAAAAAGGGTCTGTCTCTCTTTAGCCCTTCTGTCTCTCTTTAACCCTTTGAGGGGCAACCCCTTCCCAATGCTGAAAAACGGGCAGCCGTTGCCATCGCTCGACTTAACTACCAGCAAGATGGCGGACGATCGAAACGTTCATCGTCAAAACGTTCGAAACGTTCATCGTCAAAAAGCGTCTCTAGACCTGTGGCACGCGATGAACGTTTCGATCGTCCGCCATCTATCTGGTAATTAAGTCGAGCGATGGCAACGGCTGCCCTTTTTTCAGCATTGGGCAATCCATCCAGCTGTTCTCGCGTTCTTCCATTTTTCAGCAGATGCCAGTGCCGTTAAAAATAATCGTGACAATTTTTTTTTACGGGAAATGACGTGCTAAAAAGTAAAGGATTCTCGTGTAGCTATGTCACCCGCAACTATTTATATAGAAATCAAATCCATTCTTCGTGAATGGCAACAGTCAAAACGTGAGAGTTTGGTGTTCTCACGGCGAGGACACCGCGCGTTAAAGGGTTAAAGCAAATGAGGCACTCAAGTATTTATTTTTACTTACTGGCAAGTTAATTCAACCTTCAAAAAGAGGTGTAAATGGACATGTATTATTTTAGAAGAAACTTAAAAAAAAAGTTTCTATTATATGTATTAGTTTTACTTTGAAATTGATGAATGTATCTGAAATGCGCTTTAAACAATGACCGCTCATAGACGTTAGTATATTGCAAGTCTTTCCGGTGCCCCTGTAAATGAACGCACCCTTTCAGTAGGGTTCACAGCAATGACCTACACAAATTTTTTAGAAATCGATGTTCATTTGCGACATTTAATCATTTTCGTTTGCCCCTGAGTCAGTGTTTTAACATCGTTGGAAAGAGTTAATAAACCAAGTAAAAAGGGTGGATTTTAACAATCGTTACCACCACGAACAACGATAAAAATTTTGCAACCTTCTTCGATCGCGAAGCAACAACAACAACAACAAAAAATAATAAAATAAAAAAAAAATAAGGCTCCCACAAGAAATACTTTCAAGAATCCATTGGAATTTTTCAATCTACATTCTTTTATGAAACTAGAATGTGTAAATGGGCTATTTATCAATTTCTATGCTTGTTGGAACGTCTTTCCAAGTACTCTAGCAAAGCCGTAGATTATTTCCCAGAATACTGATGCCTTCCTTTCGAAATCCCTTGATACTGCTGCTACTGGTAGAGGAAGACGACCATGGGAGGGGGGAAAAAATGTTAGAGAAAAACAGATAGAAGAAGTATATCGATCGCTCTTTTGGCTGCAGTAGTGGGGCATCGACCATGCTTGATGGAATGTTACAACAATGATGGATGCGCCCCCCCCCCCTCCCGAGTATAGGAATTCTTCAATAAGGTGTTATTTCTGCCAGGCACTAAATTTCGATTGGATGGACTGAAGGAGTTGCTATGTACTCGGAAACATATTTCAAGCTTTTTTTGAAAGATTTGGGAAAGTTAGGGTCAAGGCCGTTCCTTGACTTGTAATGACAATATTGACTTGTTGCAATTGACTAGTAATATCTTTCTTAAATCTTTACTATTATCTTTTACTATAGCTCTAAATAATCTAATCTTAAATCTTTTACTATAGCTTTCAAAGCGTTACCAGTTTGGTCGTCACCAGACGTCAACTCGTTGGGCTTGTGCCAAAGCCGTATTGACACAACGGCTGTACCTCTGCGTACACCAGTCTGGATATTTTTGAAAGATGTATAAATGGACAAAATAGAACTCGTTGGCTAGATCTGGTTTTGAATTATTATTGTGCCCTCCTCCCCCTCCCCCCCCATACAACTGTTATAAAGGATATAGAATGTAGAACCGTTACAATGGCATTAAAACACTCCCTAGTGTTTTCAGGTTGTCAGTAAGCATATATTCTATTTGTTTTATGTATTTTTATTTTCCAGTATGAAATTATCTAGAAAAATGATCAAATTTCCTATCTAACGCCAAATATTTAGTCAAAAGACTCGTGAAATTACTTCAGTTTTCGTTTAATATAAAAGTAACAAAAATATAAACCTCGCAGATAATGTGCTGAGCATTTTATACGACACACCAAATCGGCTCCCTCTGGTGCTTATCAAAATCAGGGCATTTTGCTATAGTAGCGGTTTCATGAATGTAAGCATCTATGTGATTTTTGGAAAAAGTTCCGCATTCAGAGAACCTCATCTTGTAGACAGATGCTTGTTGCTTACACAAAACGTAGATTAAGCATTGCTACTGCCCAGTAATCTTCGATTTTTATTTTTCAGTAGGACTGAATAATATAATTAAATGAAAAAAATGAATTTTAAATACTTTTAATATGCTACAATGGAATTAATTTTGAATTAAAAAATAGTTTTGTCAAATAAGGGACGGATTCAGGGGTGAGGCTGGGGGTCCCCCCCCAAAAAAAAAATTGCTAAAAGGTAACATTCTGCTTCATACATCTTGGGGGGGGGGACCAGTTGAGAGGTTGTGAGAGTAACAGTTTGCTTTATTGTACATTTTGTTTGGTTAGATAATAAGTTATTTTCTAAAACTAAGCCCCACCCCAATAAAATTTCTGGATCCGTCACAGAGTCAAATATGCACTTTTAGAACATTTCCTTGTACTATTTTCAGTTATAAGATAACATATGAGAATAATGCGATTAGGGTGTTTTGATTATATTTTTTTCAAATGAGAATTGTGTTGTTTTGTTCATAAATCTCCAAGGTAAGGCTTATTTTGTATTCTTACCTTCCCACGAGCTGATAATTTCGCCTACGATATTCAGTTAAAATCTCCATTTAGTATTTAGACTGCACCAGTATATTTTTCTCGTAAAAACTGTGGCGTGCCTTATAAAGAGAAAAAGAAGTACGATCTTGTTTAAGTTCGAGTTACATCCAGGTAGTAATTTTCTATCCCTTGAATATTCAAGGCGTGACTTTTGGAGAGACATGGCTTGTTTTTATCTTCACAAATAACAGATATATCACGTTCTTTGCCTCGAGTAGTGGGTTTTCGAGAATTAGTATTTTTCTCGTGTAGTTTTGTTTGTTTAACTGATTCTGCCACAACGCATTTTTATGAATGCCTTGTATGGCTGCAGATCCCGCATGTGTTGTAAAAAATGTTATGCAACGACTGTGGAGTAGTTCATCTTCGAAAGATCAATTTATTTTATTTTTTTACTTATAAAATATGGCTGTTCTAAATTGTGTGATCGAGTATAGTTTTTTAGCTGCCTGTTGAACTAGTGCATTAAATATTTGTTTTTATCAGTTTATTTACTTTTAAAACTAAAATCGTAAGATCACCTACCATGAACTAGTTAATTCTTGAAACTGTGTTATTTCAATTAGATTAAGTATATGAAGTTGTTTGGTTCTTGTACATGCAATTTTTATTTCCTGACATACAATGAATAAAGAATTCATTCATGTTATAATTCCATTTTAACACTTTTCAACAATGTTGAAAAGTGGTTATGATATTGTTAGTCTGTCTGTCTGTCCGTCCGCCCGTTCCGTAAACATGCATCGATTGCTACGAAATATATATATTTTATCCTATGTACAGTTCCATGTACTCAATTGTAAAAGGTGTATGAAGCATTTATAGTTCTTTTACTGGAGCACCGATAAGAATTCCAATACATTACTCTTAATCATTCTATAAAGCATATTTTAGGTTTTTCGTATATTTCAAACAAGAAAAAAAATCCATATATTATCAAGGATCGCAAATACTTTGTATCATTCTTCTGCGGGAGCACTCATAAGAATTTCAATACATTACTGTCTGTGGCAGTGTAGAGCCATCCATCCGTTTCAAGCACAATGCAGTGAGTATATAAACGCTTATAACTATTTACTCTTCTGTTAAAAGATGGAAATGAATTTTAAAGTTCTTTTATAGGGTCTTAAAAAATTAAATAGTGATGGACAACTTTTTTAAAGATTATCTCCAAAAATCTCGTCGAAGTGTAAAGGTCCTGGGTTTTAGCCTACCCCGTGACTGTCGATCTAACGGTCTGGAGTTTTGGTCGATTTTCTCCAGACGTAACGTGAATACGCGTGAGAAAAGATTAAAAAGATCCTGCTCCCAACGAACCCCCCCCCCCCCGTAACTCCCGTGTCGCTTTGCATTAACCACTAAACTGAAATCTCGCCAGATTTAGGCACAAAACATCGCCAAATTCGGCCTAGAAATATTGGTGTTGGAAAGCGTGTTAAAATCGATGCCTTTGGCACGATTAATCTTTGTTTTTTAAATTCATATTAGAAATTGTTGTATTTAGAATGGATTGCCTTGCAAAAATTACTCATTTCCACAATATTTCATTGTAATAGATCGTCGCTTCATGGTATGTTATCAGCTGTCGTAAAACGTCTAACTTTAAAAAAGTCATTGCCCAGCACAGGTGTCTGACGGAACCGGTTAAGTTGGGACTAATTGCCCATCTCGCATATTTTCCTCGGATATTGAAATCGATTCCAATTAGAGTCAAAAACCGGAAACATAAATCTCGTATGCTGTGTCTGGAACTCGAGGAGAGTGAGTGAGAGCTCTGCCTTGTTATGACTTGGTGGTTAAAGTGCTCAGTCTTAAACAAAATTCTGCTCAGCCATATATGGACAGGATTGCAAGATGGCGACGGTCTTTTGAGTGGCAGGTGGTGATGACGTCGTCCCGAAGCGAGAAGCATGTAAATAAAATCCTCAGTATGCGTTTGACAGAATGATGCCACGTGCACTTTCACGCTTGTTGGTGGTCGTAATCGTGTTTCGTTTGGAGGATTTCGTAACTGTCCCATGAAGTGTTGCTATCCTGGAGGGTTACAGAGCCTTGAAAATTTACTAAGTTTTCACTCTTGACTCTTCCTTAGCTTTCCATTCTAGTTTGTAGCTTCCGTGCCACAATCTCATAGCGACTTTGCTCCATTTGCTACGCCTGCTTCAGCTCCAGTACGCTGCAATTTCATTTCCAATCGTTTCGGCTGATATTGCGAGTTGGACGTCATACTCGGACAATAAATACTCGATATGTACAGGCACAGTATCTAGTTAACTCACAGCAACTTCTGGCGAATCCTGGAGAATTGATCAATAAAAGTATGACCACCTCGGTAAAGGGATCGTTTGGTTGCTGCAGATATCACTTTTGCAACTGTCTACGTGGTGCTATTTTTAACCTGCTTAAGTGCACTCTGTGTGTGTGTGTGGGGGGGGGAGAGCAAATTACACTTGAAGCACTTGAAGTATGTCTTCAAGATTGGTTGCTATCATGGGCGCCCATGGATTTTTTTAGGGGAAGGGGCAAACTAAAAAAAAAAAGGCTAAATTTCACACTTGCAACAATTTCAGTTCCGATTTTGCTTTTCGGTGCAATTTTGTTTACATCATAAGGTAATATACTAAAACTGTAAGGGGGGGAGTGCCCTATCTTTCCCTCCCTTAGGGCGTCCATGGCTGCTATTTAACCACAAATTTTAATGACATGGCTCAGCATGAGTGTAGTTTCTTAATAGTGTGTTTTAGTATTAAATTTTTTTTTCCCACCCATATATTTAACTGTGTGTGCCAGTCAGAATACTCCTTTGTCTTCAAGGAATCAATCTTCATTCCATTATCTAATTATTCTAAATTTTACTTTTGATAGTTGAAAAAATCTTTCTATGTTTTCATTGTTTAAAATGCATTCCAGAGATGTTTCTCTATTTCAGACAAAACAAAATTAATGCAGATTGGTGAAGTTTGTACATCCCCAAAAAAAAAAAAAAAAAAAAAAAATCTTTATCCAATTGTATACGATACATTGATAGCTTTTTTACAGGGCAAAACAAATCAAATACCATCGATAGAGGTTCTAAGAGTAGCTTTTAAAATAAACACTTGAGAGTCTTACTAACTTCGACGGGTTCGTCCCTATCTTTGTCAAGACGCGACAGCTGCAATTGCATTTATGGACGATATGTAGGAGATTTAGAAAAATATAAGTGTTTTCCCTCATCTAGGGATGTAAAAGAGGCCCGATTCGTTTCGAAAAATCCTTCTGTAATAATGATAAAAACGCCTATCTCGTCTCGCATAAAAGCTGTTAGTCTCTTCTTGTCTCGTCTCGTATACATTCCTACCTTCACCTAATACAAAAATGCATGCAAAAATAAATAAATAAGTCAATCGTCTTGACCTCCAGACTGTTAAAATTATGTTTACCTCCCGTCTAGGAAGTTCAATCCCGTTTTTCGTTTTGCGAGATTTCGGGATTGGGATTTGTTGATCCCGCGGAATTGACAGTTCATTTAACTAAAATTTGATTTCAATACAGAAAAGTAGGAAAACGCAAGGTTTTAAGCACTATATCAAGTTTAATAATAAAAAGTTATTTGAAAAATTAAAACAATATTTTACATAAATATGAAAATTATAGTCATGATATTCATTATTTCTTAATTGCTGAAAAACGACGATGTAAAGAGGCACTCGTCCTTCTAGTCCTGATCTAATTTTGATAGAGAAGTACAAAAGCACTTAACAAAAAGCTTTCTTTTCTTTCTTTCTTTTTTTTAATGGAACCCTGAAGGAGCCATACATTTTCCATGGTTAACTGAAATTCACCTTTTAAAGACATCTCTGGCATAGGGGGCCACCTGAATGTGTGTGTGTGTGTGTGGGCGGGGGGGGGGGGACAAGTTAGGGGTCCTGCCTCAGAAAGGTACAATACTGTTGAAGCACTTCTGCGTTATACCAGTACGTAAATCATAACAATATGCAAGCTGGTGGGGAGACTATGGCCCCTTCCTGCTATAAGCATATGAGCGCCTATGATCACTGCCCTACTAGCAATTTTGCTCGGGCCATCATCGGCTGGCTACGTGGCCAGTGGTTGCCCGAGCAAAATTGCTAGTAGGGTGGATCCTTATTCTTCATCTTATGCAAAAACATTTGGCCAATTAATGATTGAAAAGGTGGCGTGAAATTGTAATAAAAATAATTTATTTCTCACAGAGGCGTAGCCAAAGGGGGTTAGGGGGGGTCATAACCCCCCCATGAGGAATTTTTTGTTATACAAAATGTATATTCTTCACTACATTATCTCACACACGTATACATATATATGAGTTGCAGTAGTCATAACCCCCCCCCATGAAAAATTTCTGGCTACGCCCCTGATTTCTCAGTTTCATTACAGCGGTATTATAGTCTTAATCCCGCGGTCAAACATTTGTGCGGGATCGGGATTGCAGTCCCTACTCCCGTCGCTTCATGTCGCTGCGAGTTACTGAAACCCAGTCCAGCTTAGAAACAGAGCGCTTGAATTTTAATAGTTAAAAGGAATTCGTGTCCCCCACCCCCTCAAATTTTCCTGAATATACCTAAGCACTATTTTAATCGGCGTAACTTAATTCCAAGATTCAAGTTGCACGAAAGAACATTGCACAGAATATCAGTGTATAGTTTTTCCTCAATCCATTTACGCTAGCTCTCGCCCACACGAAATACAAGTTTACGATGGGATCCTTCTTCTGGCGTTGTGTTTGTGTTGAGATTTCGTTATTTATTTTGATGAATGTGTTTGCTTTAATGAAAGAGTGCAGTGTAGATGGTTAGGGAAGTTTTTTTCTTTTTAAAAGTACTCGCTCATCTTAGTTTTCTTCTTGGTATAGTTTCGGTTTACTACAAAGTAAGCACTTAAAAAGATGCGCTGACTGTTTACTTTTAAATTACATGTGAATTATAACATGTTTTTTTAGAGTAATGTATTTTCGCTGCTAAAAATGCAAAGGCATTCAATAATGGTTTCACAGTTCATCAGCTATGTGTTAAACTTTTCCGTGATTCTGTTGAAAAGAAATGTGCTTTAAAAAAATCAATCTAGAATAAACAACATGCAACTTTAATAAAAACTCCGTAACACCTTCCAGTGTTTGTGAATGGTGGAGGTATTTGTTTTTCTTCCAAGCCGAGGAAGGGTAGACTTTATCAGAAGCGATTGTAGTGTGGTACTTCTATTTGTTTATTTTTAATTAATTTTACCCGCAAACGCCACTTCTTTTTTGAGTGTTCTTACAGAAATTGCTTTTATGCCAGACGCAGGTAGTTTGCATCATCGAATGTGTCGTTTAGACCTGCTTTATGCCCTTTCCGAAATTTACTCAACAATTTACGAATCCTGATCAAAATTATATATTGTAGAAAAGCAGAAGTGATCTAATATTTACTCCAATTGCTATTAGTCTACAGACTACCTCACTGAACAGTGACCCTTCTCTTTGTGGAAGAAACGTTTGTACGTTTTTGGAAAAAAAATTTGGACACCCCGAAAAAGGAGGAAAAAAAAATGAAATAAAAATAATGATGCGTTTTGGAGAAATATATTGCTACCTGAACATTTTTTTTGCACCCCTAGTGATCGTTGTTTTTAAGCTTTAGTCAATCGCAGTGTGTCTCTGTGGCATTCTAGCTCCCAAACGAATATGCTGGATTCGATGCGGGTTCCCCACCCCTGTATCTTAAAAATAATTAAGAAATGTAGTTTAATACGATGGTTCTTGGCTGTCCTTGAAGATCTGCCCAGCCGCTTAATTAATATAATATTAAAACCACAGACGCATAAAGTTTGAAATCTTAGGCATCGTATAGCTCCCAAACGGACGAGCTGATTTTAATGCGGTTTATTTTGTTCAAATGAAAGTTAGTTTAATCAGAATGGTTCTTAGCTATATTTGATTATATTCACTTCGCATTTTTTATATATTTTTTTAAACAAAGCATGTTTTGCACTTGCTGGCAGAGAGAAATTTATTTCAGTCAAATACTATTTGTTGGCAGTTTCATGTTTAATCCTTCCCTGTTTTAATTTCTGTTCTTTTTCTTTTTTTTCCAGACGTACTCCGGTCTTTTCTGTGTCGTTGTGAATCCGTACAAAAAGCTTCCTATTTATACGGAAAAAGTAATAGAGCTTTATAAGGGCAAGAAACGGCACGAAGTCCCCCCACACATATTCGCTGTCACCGATGGAGCTTACAGGAGTATGTTGCAAGGTAGGTGCACCACATCTTTCTTCTTAGATCGGCTACCACAACCCCAGAAATCACGAAATCTGCAAATTTGGCGATTCTTACTATTAGAGATGAGACGGGCTCATCCCGGGCCCGAAAGCCTGGGCCCGAACCGGGCTCGGGCTCTGTAATTCACAATTGTGTTCGGGCTCGGGCTCGTAAAAAATTTCTCCCTTATTGAACATACTGCTTGAAACAGATTTTAAAAAATGATTCATGAGGAAAATAAAAGTACTTATAAAAATAAATGAATAAATAAAAATAGCGGCACGGTGCGTGAAGCTCTTTGGGTATTTTAGAACGGCGGTTTACATTCCTTAGTTAGTCATGAGATCCGACATTTTTTGATAAAGGATGGATACAAAGAATTAGAAAGTGCATTGGGTGTTTGCAACTATATTTGTCTTTAATTTGCACAAACGGCAAAATTTATTGTATTCTATCAATGAAGTAATTGAATTTTTTTTTTAATCTTTAGCTGAAATTTCGGGCTCGGGCTCCGACTTAAATAATATTGCTCGGGCTCGGATTAAAAGTCTTCGGGCTCGGCTTAAAAAAATGAGCCCGAACTCATCTCTAGTAGGTATGGGCAACTTTTGAAAAGTTGCGGCCAAAACTCCAGGATGTTAGCGAAGTCGCGGTCCCTATAATTGGGATTGTACGGGATTTTGAATGGTTTATATGTTTTGCTTTATATGGAGTTTCGATATGTTCCGCAGCCCTAAACAAAAGCCTTGAGGGGGCCACATCCGGCCCGTAGGTTTCCCGTATGTGGTCTTAAGCAATGCTGTATACTGAGTCCTAAATCTTAATTACGAATAGTTTTCCATCCGGATAATTGATTATTTTGTTTCGCATATCTGCACAATACAGGGTGTCCCGTAATTATTGGGACAAACTTTAAGAGAAGGTAGAGCAGGTAATAAGGATTCAGAATAACATAGCAGTTTCTTCATGTAATTGTAATAATCACTTTAGAAGCAGTGCTGAGTGAACTTTCCTATACCATTGTTGGCCAAAAATTAATGTATCTTTCACACAAAATATGTGATTAAAATTAATACTTCAAAAAATTTTATTTCATTTCTATGATGAAATTTTTGAAGACAAGGTCATTGTGCATGAAACTTTTAAAAAAGCTGACAAACACTGCAGCTCTTTTCCCAAAGTGAATATTAGCGAGTAAGGGAAAACGGCGTTTTTGATCTCATATTGCTATGTGATTTCCATTCCTTATTATGTGCCGTACCTCAACTTAAAGTTTGTCCCAATCATTATGGGACACCCAGTGTATAGCTACGACTTGAAACTTTGATGGCATCCCCCCCCCAAATTTTTTAACACTATATTTTAATGTTTTTATACTACCTTAGCCAATACGTAATTTCGAAAATTATCCTTTTTACAGTATTCGTTATAGATTACCTTTTGAATACTTCACTGCATGCTTTTCGCACCGATATTACCTTTGCTGCTTTATGAATTCAAGCAGTTTCAGTATTAATGGCAGTCCAGTAGAATTTTTTTTTTTATAAATAATATTCTGATTATTGATTGTCATATTTTCTCTGTAGTAACTCTACCTATATGTGTAGAGTCAGGAGAAAAATCATCATTATAATGTATTTATATAGTGTTATATTTCATTAGAGAGCTAGATAACTTATTTTAATTAATAAAGTGTGCTTTATAAAAAAATCCATTTAGCGTAAATTGATTGTTCGTGAAATAAAATGTAATTATTTATTGTATTAACTGCTTTATACGGTCCTACATATACTATATTCGATGTAAATTTCCATGCTGTTGCTTAAAATACAATGTCGATTACCATATTTTTTTTTATTAGGCTAGCTTTTAAATAAAATAATCATCCTAACAGAAGTTTTTTAAAACTTTCTTACCATGAAACCTTTATGGGCTGTAGCACCTCAAGTTGAATAGAGTTCTCTACAGATATAGGCTCATTTTCCGCCGCTTCAGTTTCCAGCTGGCATCCAGCCAGTTTTGAGTAATTTATCAGCTTTTATGAAATAACTCATAGAGTTGCTAAAACAAATTATCCTCCATTGTGTCAAACTAAACATAATGTTCAGTTCCTCTTGAATCGTAATTTATTTTTGGGTGCCAGAAAATTTTCAGGGAAAAAAAAAGTGCCCGCTTAATTTGGAAAGGTGCCACTTCATTGACAGAAATCAGGGGTCCGATCCAGGAATTTTTTTCCAGGGTCCCATTTTTATGAATTTCAAGTTGCAAATTGAATTCCATGTTGTATGCGCGAAATAGTTCTGATTTGCATTTCGTTGCATAGCTCATTAGTTCTAGTTTTATTAAATAGTCGTCCAATAACAATAAAATGCCAGTTGTTTTCGCTAAATTGGTGCAATATCGACAGAGGACAGTCTATTTATTTATTACTATGTCATTTTATCTCTCGCCCTCTTTATTGAAAATTGTCCAAAAAATGTTACATAATTTTACATACATTTAAATACTATTAGTTCACAACAGCTTTAATCTATTGTTACAATATTTCGTAAGCTGTAGAATATGCGTCACATGTATTTTTCTATAAATAGGTTACAATCCTAAAAATTTGAACATAGGGTTACCAGGCGAAATGCGCGAAAGATGATAGAAAGAGATAAAATGACGTAGTCAATTATTAGGTTGTAACGAAAGTTTCCCGCCATCGTAAACATCCTAAGTACACAGTTCGCGTTGGCGTATTTGCTCATATTTTGTCAAACGATTTTTGGCAATTGAAAGAGACTTATTTTATAACACTGTGTTATGGAATCTGTAAAAAAATATAGTTATCATTAAGTACAGGGTGTGTCAAACGGAACTATCACTCTAGAGCAGTGGTTCCCAACCGGGGGTCGCGACCCCCAAGTGGGTCGCCATGCCTTTTTTTGGGGGTCGCCGCTGACCGCTTTTGTAGGAAATTAATAGTAAACTATTTTCACGTTTCTTTGACATGAGACATCATTTCTCTCTTTTCCTTTTGAAAGAAAAAATCCTTACTCTCGTCAGGGCTTTTGTATGAAAGCTACAAAAACTGACGTCGGTGAATCTAGGAGTGTTAACTAATGCTTGAGAACCTATGCATTGAGACAGAAGAATCGGAAATAGTAATTGCAATTAATTTAAAGGGGGTAATTAGTACCCCCCTGAATCTGAAATTCAAAGATATTTCCCAGAGTTCGGTGAACAAGATGTTGCACTCGGGCGAAATCCATTTCACACATCTCTAGATTTCCCCGATCGATTAATTACCATCATGTACTTCCAGTTGTGTTGCAAAAAGTCAGCTACAGAATATCAACGAATAATGAGTACAGCTTTAAATACTATTGCTATATCACGTGACACTGTGCAGGTTTGGTACCGAAAGTTCAAAAACAATTATCTAAGTAATTAGAAGTTAGTTTTTCAAGCAGATTTGGCGGAAAACTTTCGTTACAACCTGATAATATCGTTTTAATATGGCAATAATGAAACTAAAAAATTAGGGGGGGGGGGTCAGGGGGTCTCGCCCTGACGAGGCTCGAACAGCCGAGTTATATATATTTTTTATTTCCTACACCAGCTATATCTGTATTGGGTGCGGTCAAGCAAGGCAACATATTTGCAAACTCTTAACATCGATAGAAATTCTTGAAGCAATTGAACGTCTGTTTAAGTTGTAACTGCTACCAAATTTAATCTTATTTGCTTCATTTCTTTTCGATGTAATGTACGAACAAATGCAATAATTCTGCGATTAGTAATGTAGAAAAAAGTCTAATTTTATTGTATAGATATATATATATTTTTTTTTTTTTGGCCGCTATAAAACCTTCAGAATTTACCAACTCAGTTTATTTTAATGGTTTTTCAACTTCGTAATCACCAGAGATGATGACTTTCTTGATTGTAGAAAGCTTAAAGAAGAGGAGGGAAAAAAAAAAAAAAAAAAAAAGATGAAGAAGGGAACGAGAGATAGAAACTTTTATTTGTTATTTTTGTACTCCCCTTTTTTCCCAGGATGTTCAATAACACTAATGGCTTTTATTGTCATCGATCCTAAAATAGGGATCTCTATTATCTGTCATCCATTTACGTGACGACATGGCCTGCTCTGGAAAGCAATATCGTCTGTTTTCTTCCATGAATTCGTTTCGTACGTCAGATTTGTAGCATGGGAGTTCCCGGATTACGTCCTCCCCGCTCGATTATTGTGATATTTCAGATTTGTAAGCACTTAGTCATGTTGATATTATTTTGAAGAGTATTGAATGAGGAGGAGACATTTGTGGAAGCTCTCGGGGGGGGGGGGGGGGAGAAAGAAATTTCATTTGAAAAACTGGAGGACTGGAAAATTATTTCGACCAGATGTCATTTTGAAGAAGCAATTCGAATGAGCGTTAATCGAATATTAATGATTATTGGAATCGAATTAGCTTTAGTAATGACATTCTTCTTTTGAAGGACAATGCGTTTAGTAAATAAAGCCTAAACCCTGATCTGTGAACTAAAATATATGTAATGCATATTTTGCTACAAACATACCCGCACACACCGTTCTTCATCATTAGTGATTTCTTTTTTAAATTTGTAAGAAAATTCACTTAATATTTCAAGATATTACAACATTTAAAGCAAATTTTATGAAAGTACAAAACGTGATTTACCTAGGGTTGGTATTTTGTCCTTAAAGGAAATAATAATACCGTTATTAGCCCGAATATCTGTTGTTTTTGGACTGATCATTTCTCGTTTTACCCTAAATCCGAGACCTAGGATTTTTCTAATTATCTTGATGAAAAATTTCGGGATCGCGTTATATTCGGCCTAATACAGTAATAATTAAGTCCGGTAGGCATTTTACAAATCTGGACGAAACGGACAAAAATTAAATAAATTGTTTCGAATTTGTATGGTGATCAGGGATCTTCAGGGGTTAAATTTAGGCTAAATTCGTTTTCTGCTCGTCGAATAATTAAATTTTGAAGTATGACAATCGGTTAACTAGAACGCGAGAATGGGACCTTTGTGTTTACCATATAAAAACATAGTATTCTGTGGTTTCTCAGCAAATATTGGCGATATCGCTTCAGTTTTTGGAACATTTTTTGGCAGCAAAATTTGGCGATATTTCAACAAAAGTCCCGACCTTGCAACAGATTTTAGTAATGGGGCCTGTAATGCCTGCTTTCCTGCATTAGCATTAATCTATCAAGGTGCGCCATTAATAAGGGGCTCGAAGTTCTCTGCTTCTCTTCGTACCGAAGCTTTCACAAATGCTGTATTTCTCACACAAAATAAAACACTTCCACAGGCGTAAATTCAGTGGAAACTTTCGAGGGAAATCGTACGAAGTCTCTCAAAACTCAGCAATGAAGAATTTACACACAGTACTCAAAAGCAAAGTTTCTAAAACAAGCTAAGCATATTTTGGTACTTGCGTATTATCCCGGTGGTCCGCCAAGACGAGCGATTTTTCGCCAAGATAAATGCCGGACACATGAAACTATTGTTGGTTTGGAATACGATTGGCAACTGTTTGCCAGCTCATTTGTCGAAAAAAATAGTTTGGCGGGAATGACCGCCGGAATAATATGTAAGTACCTAAGTTTCTTTTAGCTTTTAGAATCTTCTTTCTAGAAGGCGGTGGCATACCTGGTACTTGCAAGAGTAACCATTTGAAATCAAACGAATTTTTTTTAAATCTAAATGCAAGAATTATTTTTAGCTACATATCTTGGTTAAATCATTACACCGGTGATCAAAATGGCGGTTTAGACGAAGGTTGTCACATATTCACAGAAAGTTGCAGATGTTACCGTTCCAAGATCACAAGAAACGTGCATTTATCACCAACTTGGCTGAGTGGGGTCGTAAAGTAGGAATTAACCTGAAAGGAATAATTCCGTAAACGCGGGCTAATTTAGTTGGCGACTTTTTTTTTTTGTCTTATACAACAAAAAGTCTGTGCACAAGAAAACATAAACCCAAAACTACAATACACTTTTCTAAACACCTTATTAAAACATTTCTACACATATTTCGGTACTTACGTATTATCCCGGCGGTCATTCCCGCCAAATTATTTTTTCGTAAAATATGCTGGCAAACTGTTAGTAATCGTATTCGGAACCATCAATAATTTCATTCGTCTGGCATTTATCTTGACGAAAAATCGTTCGTCTTGGCGGACCGCCGCACAGTGGAGTATTTGTGTCAAAATCCTGGCCAAAAATATTTTTCATGTGTTTTAACGTTAAAATCATTACTGTTGACTTTTGACTTACTTTTTAGTATTATATACTTCTTAAATTATATAAAAAAGCGTGTTGTCGCCAAATTTGGCGATATATCGCTAAACGACTCGAAGTTGGTTTCTAACAAATGTCTTGTCCGGGGAGTGTCCCTTACTGGGAAGTACTGCTTTTGTATAATACCACTTATAAATGTAATACCACGCGGCTGTCGATCTAACGGGCTCGAGTTTTGGGCGATTTTCTCCAGATGTCACGCGAATACGCATTAGAGCCTCTTAAAAAGCCCTCAGCCAAGGCAACCTTCCCGTGAGGAAAATAGCCGTGCCTTAACCCAGCGGTTCTCAACCTTTTAACTTCGCCCCCTCCCAACAAAGGCTAACTTACGGTAGCACCCCCCCCCCCTTCACATTGTTCAGCATACATTCAGTTTTTTAATCTTTAACAATGTATATTTAGTCGAATTTTCTACAAAATAATGTTATCAGTAAAGTTTGAATGAACATTTTAAGCGAAAATGGATATATTTTTGAGTAAAACTGAGAATAAATTAGGCGATTTTTAAAAATCGTGCATCATTACTTGCTCTTTGGTTTTTCTCGTGCCTCCCCTGGAAACGCTCTGCGCCTCCTTGGGGGGCGCGCCCCACAGGTTGAGAAACGCTGCCTTAACCACAATAAAAATATACAAATGTAATACTTTACTTATAATAATACTTATAAATATAATACTACTTATCTATAAATCAATTTTTATCATAAAAGTTTCCACTTTTCTAAATGTAGCTACTTTTGGATCTTAGTTTTCTAATGACTTCTGAAGATTAACTTTTTCATTCCGATTCTTTTGAACTCTGATATTCGTCTTCACTCAGAATCACTTTCTTTTTCTTCTCCTTCTTCCTTTCTTTTTTTTTTTTTTTTTTTTTTTTTTTTTTGAGAGAGAGAGAGAGAGAGAGATAGAGCACCATCGGACTCCTCTGGAAGAAGAAGTTATAGGGTCTCACTGCTATAAGGCTTGCTCTTTTTCATTGGCCTTTATCTAGAGCAGATCATATAAGGGTACTGCTTAAAAGATGCCCCCCCTTTGCAAACCCATAAAATCTCATTCCAAGCTCGAGGAGAAAGTAATTTATTTCAAGCCAGCACTTTTCTGTTTACACACTCACACTTCAATGACCCGAAGTCACAGTTGCCAACCTTTGAGAACCAAAAATGGGGAGTTTTTGCTTTGGACACAATTTACTACATAAATGGAAAATTAAGCTGTAAATAGATGGGACTATTTACATGACTAAGAAAGGGCAATTTTGGAATATGTAGAAATTTTCTTATAGCAAATTTACATCAGAAAAATAAGAAATTACATACTGAATTTAAAATACTGATGTTAAATCTTGACTAAAATGAATTTTATATACCTTTATCCAAACACCTGCACATAATTTATAGTTTATGAGAAATACAAGTGCGTATGTTTGTATAGCTTTTGCGATCACTCGTCGAAAAATTATCGAAAAAATAAAAATGGCGCTATATAAATAATTTTTTTTATAAAAATGGTGGATGTTGGGGGAACATTTTTTTCTTGGAATAGACACTCAATACTGTAATAATTACGATTATAGTTGAAATTGGGCGCGACAAGCCGCGACACCCCTTCAAAAAGCTTTTTGAAATGTGAATTTTTGAAAAAAAATTAGAAAAACAAAGTTTACAATTTTTTAAAATAAAGTCATATTATTTTTTCAAGCTAATAGATACATATATTTAAAATACATATATTTTACTACAATTATACTAAGTATCAAACCAGTAAATTAATTTAAAGAGCCCGTAAAAAATGCAAGACGAAGTAATAGAAAACGCTGAAATCTCTTGCCGTAAATGAAGAAACTTGCTTTTAAACCGAGTGTTGCATCTTTTGGATATGAATTATGGTCTAAAAACATGCATTACATGATGCATCAGTTACTAGGCTATCCAAAAACATATATATTACTGTTTTTAAACAAATTTAAAATTTTTGACTTTTGGCCAGGATTTTGATACGAATACTCCACTGTGCGCCGGGATAATACGTAAGTACTATATTTCAAATACAATCAGTGGCGGATCCAGAAAAAAATCTGGAGGGGGCACAAAACATTTTTTGTCGCATTTTTCTTATAAAATTGCATGAATTTACAAAATAACTCAATTTTCTGTAGTGTAAACTTAGTTCATCTGGGAGGGGCACGTGCCCCTGTGCCCCCCGTCTGGATCCGCCAATGAATACAATATAGAACAAATTGAAAGTAACCAAAACACTAGTTCTACACTGACACGCACCTGCCCCCGCCTACGGAATTTATCCCAACTTGAGGAATAAATACTCATGTTAAAGTAAGACAACGTTAATGATCCCAGTACGGCTGTTCTTAGTAACAAAGAGCCTGTTATAAAGCACTATATTTTATTTACCTTAATAGTTAGAATTGGTGACTTTTAGAAGAGTAGAATAGCTCGTACATTTTGAATGGCCTTAAAAAAAACAACAACAACAAAAAAACCCATAAAATAACACCAAGAACAGCTCATCCAGAACTCTTTTCAAAGTAAATATGAAAACATAGATTTGCTTCTTTTATATTCATTGACGGCGGAGCAAAGTACTTCAGAAACAGCCATGTTTTTCATGTAGTGTCTGGTGATGATAGTTCGTGGTAAAGCTCCATACTTAACGTGACCATTTATTTTTTCCTTCAAAACGGGACAGCTACTGTTCTTAAGGTAATAGTGTAGGGAGACCGAATTTAAAAGTCTGGGTATCTTTCAGTTGTTAAGAAAACGCGCAAAAAAAGCTTGTGTTAATGTTACTACCAAAATAAAACGAAAACTTTGCTAAAACACACATATACTATAAAAAATAGTGCAAGACGTACGTTTCGGATGGTACAAGGGGTAGGCCCTTCTTCGACTTCATAAACACCATCTGACACAAGGCAGAAGGTAGGAAAGTGAGAAATGTAAGAAGACGAACATTAAAAGAACAAACACAAAAACAATACATCCCCCGGCGTTTTCTTTGCGTCTCGAGAGGGGAGGGAGGGAGGTAAGACTTTTTTTTTTTTTTTGACAGACACTGCCATTGGATGATTTTACATTTTTACTGCCTTTATTGAAACCGTTACTGCAAGTTGCTTTCTTTCTAAAAACGGGACATCGCAGGGGACATTTTCTAAAAACGGGACATTACGGTGTCCCGAAGCTGTGCTTGGGGACAACGGGACAAGCCACCTAAAAACGGGACTGTCCCGTTCAAAACGGCACGTATGGTCACCTTATCCATACTCCCCTTTTATAGTGATCATCAGATGGGGTTTTCCTTCAGGATGATGCGCGTCTTTATCTAGGAACAGTTCGAGATCAGATGGCGTGTTCTTGAGCCTGAAGTGAGCTACCTAGGACCGGGTGAGTATTCTGTTCCAGCAGAAACCTTCGTTGTAAATGTCGTGGAGTTTCCAACTGTCGTTTTTGCCTTTAGAGATATTGGGTTCCTTGGGATTTTGGGACATGGCTTCTTTTTCGGGCGTTTTTTCTTCAGATATTTCTGGTTCAGAAATCTTTTCTTTTTCAGAAATTTACTGTGACTTGCTGCGTACTCGTCTCCTTTCTGAAATTTAGTTGTAAGAATACGAATTTCGGTTGCTTCGCGGATTGAAAGAAGGGAAATTTTTAACAGAATGGAACTGGATTTTGAAATTTCTTCTAATTGTTATCTCATAACGAGCTTATACGGGGCCTTCGCAATTAGTAACGGGCCTGCGCGTGTATTTTGATGAGCCATCCAAAGAGGCCTACGGATGCTCGAGTCTTCACGTATACATCAGGCATTTCTTAACCTTCCCAGTGCTTTCAAACGTTATTTAATGTAGTTTTAAGTAGTAATTGTGTTACTAATTCAAGTACGAACTCATGATTAATTTGTTTGCTATGATACATATTGACATAAAGAAAATAGATGCATATAATTTGAAGGAAAAACAAAGTAGCGCTTACTCTCATGATTCAGGATTGCTTATTTTAGTTTCACAAGTGGATATTTAATATACTTTAAAATAACTAAATACACAAGACATTTTTATAATGAATATTTCATGAACGTAGTCGTATTTCCTATGTTATTTTAAACAATTCAAGATCAATCTTTAACAAATTATGTATTAAAGCGCATTTCAGTGTTTTCGGGATATCCTGTATATTAGAGAAAATTGATAAAATACGCTCTATAGCGCGATCCCTGAATTAATTATTCTTTAATAAAGACATTTCATGTAGTATATATTATTCTTTTGTCGCTTTCTCAATCGAACTTTGAAATTGAGCAAGCATAATGAACGCTTGTACAAAATATTAACTACATTTGAAGTTTCTGTATAAACGGGCAAAAATCAATAATTTATAATTTACTGTATTTCTGCACTGTATCAGATGTAAGTCTGAATCACATAATCAAGGCATATATAACTGATAAATAACATTTTCAACTGGCAAAATTAAATTGTCTAAATAGTTTCACAACGTGATGCTTATTTACAAGAATAAAAACTACTCAAGTAAGTAATACGCGATTTCTGATTAAAATAATTTATTTATAAATAACACATGAGTAATTATTCACTAAACATGATTTACATACATATTTTTAGAATTTTTAAATACATTATAAAAGTGTTCACGTACCTTTACATTCAGAGCAAAATGTTCGAATTTTAGGATAAATTTTCATGAAAGAAAATGGCGCAAGATTCACAAAACGATTACCTACATCTAAAGTTCTTTAGTACGACAAAGGTATAAAAAATTGTTTTAAAATAATAAAATAATATAACATTTATAATACTTAGAATAATAAAATAGAACACTGTGACTGGGGGAAAACAGGCCTCAATGATAAACTCATTTTTAGTGATGGCAACTCATACGCAGGCCCGTTGCTAATAACGACGGCCCCGGCTTGTATTACAAGCACGAAAATATATAATTTTACCCTCGTTATTACAAGCAAGGTAGCATGATATTCTCTATGCGTGTTTGGAACTTTGACGTCATTATATTTAGCAACTAATCGAAGAATGTAAAATTTCCATAGTTTGCTCCATGGATTAGTATTGATCCATGGTTTGCGCATTTTCGCAGTTTAATCTGCATTGTTGTCATGTGGCATGACGTCGGCTACATGCGTGCACTGTATTATCCTTTATTTCACTGACAAAACTTCCCCGTCTGGATTTATTCCCAGATCAAATTCGCCATTTTAAAATCGCAAGTGGTATCGACGTCATCCTAGTGTCACGAGGTCAAAATTGCATTAGAAACTGATTACATAGTGCAATTTAAAGCTCATGACATCAAAATGATGTATACTTTCCAGATTTCCCATCCCGATATCGGATTCCTATTTGCCGGAAAGGAGTATCTCATGGGTTAAAACATGTAGAGTGTTCTAGTTCATTGATTCCAGCCTATGGAGGCTATCAATAGTGTCTGAATAGAGTCTAAGTCACACGCAAGGGAAAATTTATAAATTTAGCCAATCACATTGATCGACTAAATATCAGTTCGCGTTTAGTTCATTGGATGAATCAGAGTAGGGGGTGTTGTAAAGAAGTTAATTAGTTAGGCTGTTTTAAATTTAAAGACTGTGTTGTGACATGAAAATCCAGGTTCGATACACTTAGTTGCAATGTAATAAAAGGACGTTAAATACTTAAAACTATTTTATTGAAAAGATGCTATTGAAACATAAACTTATTACAACAGATGGTGGTGGCTCAGCGAAATAAAAACACGACTTATATAGACAGTGAAATTAAGGTGGAATGAATTAAAAATTACGCCAGCAGAGAATTACACATTGGTGAGAACAATAACTTAGCTGAGATCAATAACGCCAATTCCAGAGCAACCCTAACAGTCAATCCAATAAAATAAAAATGAGGTAATCGCGAGCAAATAATTTTAAAGATGTCGCAAGGCAACAAATAATAAAAACGCCAACACCAAGCCAAAGGTGGGGAATCCAAAAGTACGTTGATTTTGCAAACGGACGCAAATATAATCTATTTTCAGCACACCGGTCTGAAGAGACGAATAAACAATTAAGAATAGTGCATTCGGGGAAAAGCAAATAAACAGATTTAAAAACCGAAATGGCAGAAAATTGAAAACAGACGTGATTTAGAATACATGATGTTGGATAGATTACATTAAAGAAAGCCAAATTAAATGATTATTAAAATTAAATATGTGATCTGCATCACAGGTGTCACGTGCCGGAGGGAAAAATGACGTTAAATCATCGTCCATTACTTTCTTTCTTTGTATCGCGAAAAGTTTTTGACGAAAAAATCGATTTTGGATCATTCCTAACTTTACTTTGGTAGATAGATTTTTACGGGACGTCTCGGTGTCCGTATGTATTGATGTGCTCGATTGTGAATCCTCTTTGACTAGTTTTGTTGTGATGTCTGTACAACAAAATTAGTCTAAGTGGAGTTTTACTAGGAAGGAGATAGATTAATGTTACTCACACGTAGCACCAAATGATGAACCACGGAGTGTTAAAATTTTGTGTTTAGGAGTGATTGTAACATCTAATTGTGCACCTTTCTATTTGATTGCAGTCAGCTGAAGTTTATTTTCACCGAAAAACTTATGCAAGTCTTATTCATATCTTCAATGCTTTTTAAAAATCTGATCTATCATTCGGGCCATGCAAAATCTGCAACTACCGGCATGGGCTTGGATATTTGTCTTCGTTCTGATATTGTGTACTGTAAAATAAAGAACGTGTATTTGGGAATAACTGAGATTTTTTGGGGGGTGGGGGAGGCAAAGCGTTTGAGAATTAGGTCATTGAAAACAAAGACAAATTCTGAGTTCTAAACCTAAATGTTTTATAAATGTATAATTTGTTTTTTATGTTTGTTTTCATTAATATTTTTTCAAGTCTCATATCTTTAATGAACCTTTATTCTCTTTTAGTAGTATTCCATTTTAGCATTTTGCTAAAGCTTTTTCTCAATTTCCGCGCTTTTGCTACATATTTTCTCTCCTCCCCTTAGCTTGACTAGTCTCAGCCGTCTGCTTAAAGCGATCTAAGTGACCTTATTGAGGCAGGTATGGTAAATATTTAAGGAAGGAAATGGGAATGCAAAATATTGCCACATCTCTGAATAGCAAAGCGTTTTCAGCTGCGAGCGGTAACGGCAGATACAGTTGGCTTTTCGAATTCTTTCTGTTATGTGTTTGTGCCTTTAATTACGTATTTTACGCATATGCATTTTTTCTTTTCTTAAACTCGGGTAATGTCGTCTTGGGAGGTGTAGGTATGTCTTAGCCTTTTCGATAGAAACTACCTATAGCAAGCAGAAAAAGTCTTTTTTTTTATGATTTTGTTACACGGATTTTACTGTATAATAGGAGTTTTCCATTTAAAAGAAGTAAAATTTGGATCCAATTCGTTATTCAACCTTAAGTTTTGGATAAGAGAAAAAACGATGTGTATTTTGTTTTCATTTTACAAACAAATTCGACCTGCGTAATATAAGAAGTGAGTTTGTTATGCAGTTTAACCGACCGTTGGAATCAGGTTTAACCTGTTTGAACCCCCTTTTTGAAAGACGCAAATTTTAAAATGTACCTACTGTGCTCAGTGTTGTTTTCCAGTAATAGTCTCGGCTTCTGCTCCACTGAAAATCCACCTACAGAAGCTCAAATCTCAGGGGCGTTCTTGGGGTTTTAACGGTCCTTAGCAAGACGTATATAGCGAACGGACTTCCAAAATTCGCAGTTTTGACCTTGGAAGGTTTCTCTTTTCGTTCCTTCTCTCATTAAAAAAAAAAAAAAAACTGCTTCCGTTTATGACTTTACAGTTGGACTCGTTTATATGACTGGAGATGTAACAAATAGTGATTTCGTGAAATATACCGGAAATTAGGCACATATTTTAGGCCGAATACGGAATATTTCGATTGCCGAATATTAATTTTTTTGTAAATTTCATTTTAATTGTAAATAAAATTCACTTTCAAAATCGTAATTAAATCCTAAATTAAAGACTAATTAGAATTCATTTTATATTATTTGTAGGTACTTACAAACACACAACGGTATATTATCTGTTAAATAAAAAAAAAAAAAATATTGGTCACGAAAAAATATCTTTTACAAAGTTAAACACTAATAACAGCATAGTTATATTCGGAGATACTAATAATTTAATAAATATGCTATGGTAAATGTGATTGATCTGGTAACTACACATAATCACATCATGTTTTGGGCTTTACAGACTGTGAGCAAAACATATTTAGCTGCCGCTTTTCAAAATTATGTTTGTAATTGAGGATCTAAAAAAAATTCTTTCTACCCCCACCCAATAAAGAAATTAAAAAAATCAAGTGAAGTAGTGTCTGTCACCAAGCAGAAAGTTTGCATTTCTTTAATATTATTAAATGCATTAGATTATGTTTCATTCTGCTTAAAATTCAATGACTTAGATTATGTTTCTTAGGATATTTTAATGTATGAGATTAGCACATTGAAGTATAACTAAACAATATTATTTGTAAATGCATTAAAAAATATTTTTTTCTCGTTTAGATCTGAAATTATTCAGCTGAATATGTAGAAATATTCAGCCACAGCTATTCGGCCGAATGCCTGTTCAGTAATGGACGTACCGAATATTCGGCAAAACAGCCGAATACCGAATAGTGACAGAATATTCTTTTCATCCCTAATAGTGGCACCTCTTTTATAACGTCAAAATATTCTGTTACTCCTTGATGGAACAGAAGCCCACTTATTTAACGTCACTCGGTTATAGCGTTATAAAGAACTATCTGGTCTCTTCAATGAGGTTATGAAGGAGTTCAGTTCTGTATGTACTATCTGTATGTAAAAACAAACTTAAATAATTTGACGACAATTTTTTTAATTAAATATTTTAAATCACTAATTCTGTGACAATTCTCACTTCATTTAGACATTTTCACTTTTACTTCTTCACCTTTAGAGGGGAGGGTATTTAGCTCTTATAGCCCCCTGAGGGCCCTTATGGTTTATTCCATAAAGCGTGGAAGAAACATATTGCTTTTGAATAAAGCTGCCACATCTCAAGAAAACAATATCACGAGTTATCCTATAACGTTTCTGACAAAAGGAACGGCGTGCATAAAAAACTTAACTGGTGTTGTTCGCCATAAAACTGGTTGTTTTTATTTTTCGCATTGTGCTATCGGATTGGCGAATCTGGTGGTTAAAAGACTATTGTGTCTTCCAGTTTGCCGCCGTCACACACCCATCTCATAATCCGTTTTCGAAATTAAGAGAGCTTTTTTTTTTTTTTTCCCTTTTTCTTTGTTTTTGAGGATAAATCAAAAAGGAGTTTCAAGAAACGCGTTCCTTTCTTGAAATTTTAAAGGAATGTAAATTAGGTAGTTGACCTTGCCGTTTCCCGAATCAAAAAATGCTTGTCTTTTTTATTAAGGGCGTGAAGGTTGATCTCGATTGTCATGTTCTTGAGAATGGGCTGCAGTTTGGGATTGTGAATTCTGAGTCAGAAAAGGTAAATGCAGACACGTCCTGGATTATCACACGGATACATGGGGAGCCCAGGCCCTGGGCTCCCCAAGACATCACGGGGTCTCGAAACTTCAGCCGACTACGCCCCCCCCCCTCAGGAAAATACAGTGATAAATTAAAATAAATAAATAAATAAAATTGTATACCACTTATGTCCTTCAACCTTCTTCTTGCATTCATCAACCCGGCAAATCAAATCTGAAACCTCCACTGTAAATAGGTAATTCGTGAATATAACGCACAGTTACCAAAATAATTTTTCACTAAATCATTTTCAATACATATAACATCATATGTAAAACTTAACATAGCCATTTTCCCTTGATTTTGCACTAGCAAATTTAAGAATTATGCCACAGTAATCTTAATTTCTCGTCTTAAATCACCCAAGAAAAGTTGCAAAATCCTCGAACACTGGCATCGCCGCACCGTTTCCAGACGTCTGCGTGGCGTTATTGTTAAATCATGAATTAGAATATAGTCAAATGTTTTCAAATAATTAATCGGCTTGTATAAATATTAAGAGTAAAAGAAAACAGCAGTATTTTTTGTAAGCAATGAGAAAACTTCCTGATTTCTAAAATCATTTAAAATTCGACCTAATTCTTTACAGATAATGTTTCTGGGGAAAAAATAATAATAAAATAAAATAAAATGAAAGTTGAGGTAAAAACGATTTTTTCAATGAACAATTCGGGGGGGTTCTACGAATCTGTGGTCCTCGGGTAAATGCTCGAATTGTCCCTGGACACTATATGCAAATATAGAGACAGAAAAAAAAGTGCTCATCGAAATCATGAAGGGCTTTTGTTTTAATTATTAATGTAGACATTTATAATTACTAACTTAATTTAGGGGGTTCTCAACAAATACAACATGTTAGGCAAGTTGGAGTGTTTAGGCTGATTATTTTACCAACTATGCGAAAAATTCCAGAGCTGGGGGTCGAACCCAGGACCACCGCTTAACGTGCGGGTGCTCTACCACTGAGTTACTCTGGGACGATTCCCAGATGAAATTTTTAAAAAATTTATTATCAGGGTCCCATTTTCTGTGAAAATTGCTTAGTTTTGTGAATTTCAATACTTACTTTTGCGACTTTCAACAATCTGGGAATCGTCCCAGAGTAGCTCAGTGGTAGAGCACCCGCACGTTAAGCGGTAGTCCTGGGTTCGACCCCCCAGCTCTGGAATTTTTCGCATAGTTGGTAAAGTAATCAGCCTAAACACTCCAACTTGCCTAATATACTTGAAAGGTTGATGCAATCGCTTTCTAAAAAAATAAATACAACATGGTTTGGAAGTCCCGAAAGTGGACTAACAACGCAGTCTTGTAGTTCTGGGTTGTTACTTCAACGACTGGAAACCAATTCACTGAAAAACAAAATATATCTTAGTAATGACGCGATAAAATTTCAGTGGTTCCACGGAAACATCACAGTTGCCCAAGAATTTTTTTTTTTAATTTATTATCAGGGTCCCATTTTCTGTGAAAATTGCTTATTTTTGTGAATTTCAATACTTAATTTTGTGACTTTCAACACGAATTTTTTGCGAATTTTCATACTAATTCTTAATAAAAGTCGCTCTTTTTTTTTTTGTTAAGATAATTGATAAAACAGATTAAAATGTGAGGTAAAATGCCAAAGAAGGGCTGCTTTAATCAATTATGTTTTGTGAAAGGGGGGGGGGGCGTTTTAATCAATGGTCATTTTTTTGAAGGGCCACAAAACGGACCCAATGTTCGTCTGCATCAACCCCGTCTAAAACATAAATAATTTTTTTATTGTTGTCAAAAATAAATTTATCTATTATACTATCTAAAACTATATTTAATTATTTTTACAAATTGCAATCATTAGCGCCTAAGCCATTAGCTTACGAGCTCTACATTGCTTTTCAGCAACCCCCCCCCCCCCCCAACTAGAAAGTGCAGTGCATTGTTCAAATGTTCCCAAATCATAGGCTGATCGGTGTCTCTTAAAAACAGTTTGAGGAAACCATCATTTCAATTCTGTAGAGGTGGTCTGGCAAACAATTAATAAAAGCGTTTATTTAAAATGTAAAAGATTCCAAATGTATTGATAGTGATGTTTTTCCCAACTCTTAATATTGTATATATACTGCATCCTTACTCCCTATGAAATTCATAGAGAAAAAAAAGAAAAGAATCTAAATTCAGTGGTGCAACAGCCTATGCGAGGCCAAGGTCTGCGCTGCCCATCCGTCCATGCCATCCTGACCACGGGCTTTGGGATGCGGAAACATGCCGTAGCCTGATGGTCAGCCTGACTCGGAGCCCCCGGTGTTTATTCCCCAAGCAAGCTTGGACCTTATTTTATCGACCCACTCAAAGAATGAAAAGCTGAATAAACCTTGCCAATGCCGAAATCGAACCCCGGATGTGTGGTAATGCAGCGCAAAGTGATAACCATTTCACCACTACGTTTCTAATGGATATTAATTCCAAATTAATATTGAATTTGAATTCGTAATTGATTTAGAATTTCTGCTGCTGTATTTTCCAATGAAATACTAACACTAGAAATGTTGATACGCTATCTTGAATATTTACATTATTATAGTGGACAAGTACGCCAACGAGTTGGAAACGAATAAAAATATAGAAAATTATGTTGGATTTATGATGGAATAGAAATAAATGTCCATTAATCAATGGTCGCACTGCTTTTTCTGTACACAGACCAATGTCTCGTCAAATGATACATCTTATTACTTTTATCTGTTCCTTTTTTCCCTAAGGTCTCACTAACGTTATTTAAAAAAAAAAAAAAAAACCTAAATCAGAGAGAAAAGTCGCCAAAAATGTCGCCAATCCTGAAGTTGAAAATTTGATTATCCTCAAATATAATGAAAAGTCCAAAACTTTATCAACAAATCATCTAAATTGGCAACATTGATATGGAGAAAGATTTGGAAACTTTAGGTAATATGCCTGTGTTCAGACAATTAGTGTCGTGGGTAGAATTTCCGTGTAACCATTTTGTAAATCCACATCATGGACATGCAGTTTATTAAATGAATAACACGAGGGTCCGTTCTTGGAGAATTCGAAGAATTGTTTATTATTATTATTATTTGGGTGGGTGAAAAGTGTCGTCCTAATTTTATGAAATTAAATGTACAGTCTCCTGCGCGCGAGACAACTTCTCTGAAAGCGAATATTAGCTGAAGAATGTAGAACAGGTGGTTGACCTTGTCAAGGTGAAACTTGTGACTGCTGCCCTAATGTTTTTTTTTATTTATATCGGGTTTTCTCTCTTTAGTATGTATGTGTGACTTCGTCTACTTTCTCTCTCGCCTCATGGCGATATTCTTTTTCCTTTTTTTTTTTTTCTTTACATATCTCGCCAAGTTTCTTCTGGCCAAGGTCAAGGTTTCCTTCCTCCCATTTTTTTTTTTTTTTCCCTTTCGGGAAATTACTGGCTCATTGCAAAGTTGTTTTAACGGTTCCGAGATTTTTTTTTACAGTTGAGACATTAGATTGAATCTTGTCATTTTTTTTTTTTTCTTCTTAAATCGTTGTCTGGTAATGATGATGAACAGCGATGAGCTCATGTATCAATTCAGTGCCCGATTATTTTGATAATAAATATCTTGCAAAATTTTATGTTAATTAAAACAAGGGAATAAAGTTAAATCTACAAGGGCTATGGGCACATATACAGCGACCGGAAAGTCCCCGGTCTCAAACAACCACTAAGGATGTATACGAGCAGGGCCCGATTATGACCAATAGGAGCCCCGGACACTGATGAATTTGGGCCCCCTCGTCAATGAAATTTGCTTTATTTTTCATAAAATTTTTATATCTAAAAAAGAGTATTTCAGAACAACATTTGAAATTGCCGGGACCTTCAGAGCTTGGGGTCCTGGGCAAAGTCCCGATTTGCCCATGTGATAATAAGGCACTTTATATGAGACGAGGCAAAGCAGCGATTTGGAGTTGCTATGCTTGACGAAATAGATGTATTTTTCATTACAATATGTACCTAGTCGGGCCATAATTCTGATACAAAAGTTTCTGGTTACTGTTTGTTGTAACTCATTTTTTGCGAGAAAGAAGTTAAAACCATTGTAAAGGTTTATCAAAAGACCATCTTAGAACCATTAATGAAATCCTTGGACGTAAGGCTGTTCAATGGAGTCCATTGGACTTTCTTATGGTACTCTGCGCCAGATCGTAAGGGAAGACAAGTCAACGGAACTTGAAAGAGAATGTACTGGACAAAGATTGATCTTTCTGTTTCACAGATTTAAATCCACTCGACTGCAAGTTATGGTCAGTGTTGGAAGCTTAAGTTTTGCTCAATAACGGGTGGGCACTTGCCGATTTAAGCATTTGCCATTACAAGGACCCGGAGGTACTGACCATTCTATTTTAGGGGCACTCAATGGAAATGGAACCCTGATCTAAAGGTTTGATAGAATGTTTCTTTAGCCACTGCACCACCTGTGGGCTTCCCTGGAAGCATAAGTATTAGAAAAACGGCATCAGATTTTGGAAAGGTCTTCATCTTTCGTTTAAAAAAAAACGATAGAAATTCCAATAAAAGTAGTGCGTGCCTGGATAGGTAATTGGTCATTATCTGTCCAATATTTAAAGCTTGTGTGAGGTATTTAAAGCTTGCGTGAAGTGCAAGTGGATTATTTTAATAAAAGGTGCAATATTTTACATTCAAAGGCAAAATAAAACTTTAAGGATGTTTAGTTTTAAATTTGACAAAGTTAAAATTGTATCAGAACTTATGGCACAACTATCTTGAGTGCGGCGGAAGCTTTAAATGCAAATTTCTACCTTCTTCAGATTCGTGTTATAGAATGTTGACCGAGTTAGATAGACCATTAAGAAACTGAAGACGGTATAAATAAATTCGCTGCTGAAAATCGAAAGTTGCACTTAATCGACAAATATTAAGTAAAGATGGATGTTTAAGGGGGGAAATGTTTTAAAAAGATTTTAAACTTAGGTTTATGTTGTGAAGAAAGAATGCTCTAGTTATTCTCTTGTAAAGGAAAAATTACTTTACAACTGAAAGGCGTATAAAAATTTGAATTTAATTTAAATTCAAATGAAAACTAATTTTATTTATTTAGTGCGTAGCGTCGAGTAGAGAAGATGTGACTTCTCAACTTCGTTTATAAAATAAAGTTTTAAAGATTCTTTTGCAAAACTTCAGAGAAATTTGGATACTTTTACTCTTGAATAAGCACGGTGAGCGAAAACGTATTTTTTCCGGTTGGGAATTAAGTGGATAACATTTTGAAATATGCAAAAGTGTTCTCCTCGATTTTCCAGGAAAGTCGGGATACGGGATGTATATGGATAAGGGGACGAAATAGAGGCAAAAATAAGCCAAAGTATAGAAATTGACTACCATTTTACCTGTTAAAATTAAGTGGCAATAAAAATGATTAAAAAAAAAAAAAAAAACCTTATGCTATATATTTTTAAAGTTACCGTGATTTAAAGGGGAAAAAAATTGGGATCCCCTTTCCCATCTGAATTTGCATGCTGCCACGTTGTACGCCTGAACGGAGGCTCCTGGCCGGCCAACCCCCCCCCCCCCCCCGGTTTATTTGGTATTTCGGGAAAAAATGAAATTCTTGTGAAGGGGGGGGGGCTTTTGAGGTACTCTATGGTATTAGCGGAAATTTATTTTTGGATACAAATATGTAATCTAGTGTACTTTAATTAAAATATATTTAGTTAAATGTACATAAAAACATTGTCACATTTCTTTAATAAAATCTCAAATTAAAGCTACATGAATATAATTATCAATTTAAAATATGGGGAAATGGTATTACTTCGTAGGAGGAAGTTTGTAATATTTCAGGGCCTGACTATAAAATTTTTGTGCCCAGGGCTCCAGTTATGCTAACAATTCAAATCTTTTAACAAGATTTTTAAACCATAGTACCTATCTCCCAGAATTTCTATTTAAAATAAGTCACAAGTAATTGCCCAACCCCGCTGAATAGCCATTCACCATTAGGTGTACGTTTTTGATTTAAAGAAAACTATTAATTGCAGCATATTGATTAAAAAAAAAAAGAATGTAATCATAAAACCTTCTTTTCTATTTTTATTGTTTTTACTCTCGTCTATATATCTTGACCTTTAGCCTGTTGAAACTGGTTTAAACCCAAGTCTGTCACTTAGCATTCTTTTAAGCTAGAGAAAGAACTGCCCTCGTCTGCTTTTTCGTTTTTTTTTTTTTTTTTTTTTTTTTTTTTTTTGTGTGTGTGTGTGTGTGGATAGATTTCTTTTTTCATTTTCAGTGTCTATGCACTTTCTCTCTCTCTGTTTATATTTTATTACGGCCCATTTTCAAAGCAACCGAGCATAAGCATTCTCCTTTCCTTTGAACTAATTACCTAAGTTAAAAAAAAATTAAAAATTCTGAAACATAATGTATTTCGCAAATTATGTGTTTAAGAATCTATTTAGAAGTTTCATAAGTTTACTACAAGAATATGTGATACAGTTCCTAAGCATTTATTTTATTTTTGATGTTATTTATTTACTTTTATCTTAAAAAAAAAAAAATGTAATTTTCTCTTATATTCTTCATATAACTAATAACATATTTTAGTGCTTGTTATAGATTGAATGAATCTCATTTTAAGTATATGTACTTATATTACATAAATCATATTAGACAATTTGTTTCCAAAGTGATCATAAGCTGATTTTTGGTTAAGTATCATATTTTAAATTCTAATCTAGCTTGCCAAAATTTAAAGTTACTGTTATTTTTAATAATTATCATTATTTTTCATAGCTCAGGAGAATAAAGTAGCAATTTTAATTAAAACATGATACATGCAAAATCATTATTTTAATTCTTTATTATTTTATTTTCCAGATCGTGAAGATCAAGCTATTCTCTGCACGTAAGTAATCATTTTGCTTTCAATGAAGCTTTGGTGTGCATTTTGTTGCAATCCATCGAATTATTTAAACTCATTCAAAAGAAATTTATTTCTTCGTTTCATTAAATTATTATGATATTTATGTATGTAGCATGCTAAACCGCATGATTAAAAAAAAAATCATTTGTAAAGCAATAAAATTATATTTTAGAAATTAAAGACCAATGGCAATTATTCATATTCTTAGTAATTTAGAAAAATTTGCATGGAAGGGAAAAAAATAAATAAAATAAAAAATTGTGTTATTATTCTTTCTTATTTTTGTGCAGAGGTGAATCAGGTGCTGGCAAAACAGAAAACACAAAGAAAGTTATCCAGTATCTTGCATATGTTGCATCATCTAAACCACGATCTTCCTCCTCAGGTTCTCATTCGGTAAGATGAAGCTGAGTTATGTTGTTAAATATAAATTTATATTGGTACATTTTCTATTTAAAAAAATTAGTTATATTGAGAGTGAGTGTATATAGTTTTAACACATTAATGACTACATCATCAGAACAGTTTATGTGCAGTTTCCTGCAAATATCTTACTCTTTTATTTAAAAATTTTTCAGATTAAGGGAGGGAAATTTACTTTTTGAAAGGAATGCATTATAATTAGTGACTTTTTGAGTTTTTCCATCCAGCCATCCAGTGTACCAATGTTATTTAGCTAAAATGCATTTAAAGTCCGATTTGTTAAACCTTCAAATAAAAATTAAAAAAAAATCTTTGCTTCAGTGACTGAGCATAATGAAAGCATTTGGTTTAAAAAAAAAAAAAAAAAACTTTTCACAACAGTAAAAAATGAAGAGTGTGGAATATTAGAAGATAATAACTATAGTAGTCTTCAAGGCCATACCCGGGGGGGTGGGGTGGGGGCAAGGGGTCCCCCCCCCCCCGAAAATTTAAAAGTTTGTTAACGAAACCATAATAATAATGAAGTAAAATTTAGCCTTTTCACCTCTTGCCCCCCCCCCTCCAAATTTTTTTCTGGGTATGGCCCTGGGATATTTTTCTCTAACTGCTCCACAAGTACTAGGTGCTCCGCAAAAAAATATACGGCTCCCTGTCTAGAATACTACTTAGACTTGGATTTGCACAAGATGTTCTGTGAAACTTTTCAAGGAGCACTGCCAAACTTAAAGATTATTCAGGGCAAAATTCATCGGGGAAAAAATCTGAGAAGGTTTTTTCTAGATCATAGCCTTTTATTTACATTTTTTTTTCCTGTTGTAATTTACAAGTATTAAGAAATATTAATTTTAATAATACTTATTGAGAAGGAACATGTAATTGCATTTCTCAGTATGAAAGGGTGGTATATAGATGCATAGTTTCCTGTTAATCTCAGTTACTTACGTTAAGTTTATTTCTCTATTTTACATATTTAAAAACTTCATAGTGTTTTTGTAAATGCAAAAATCACTATTTACAAAGACTTAAAAATAGATGTTGCTTTAAAAAAAAAAAAAAAAAAAAAAAAAATCATTAACTATGTCATTACAAGTCCCATAAAATTTAAACTTGTGCACATTATATAAAACTAATGTTTTTGGAATTTTTTTTTTTATAAATTTTTATTCATATTATATAAAACTGTGGTATCTTATTTAAAAATAAGTTTAAAAATGTACTTAAAAAATTACAGATTGTAACCCATAATAAAAAATGAGTTAAAATTTATTAATACAGTAAACCAACTTAAGTTTTCCAAGGGCATGAAAGGCAAAAAATTCTTTAGTGGGGAAAAACTTCTTAAACAGGAGACTTAATTTTTTGAAAAACAAAGTAATTTCAGTATAAATATTGAGCAAATATCTTTTGACATTATTAAAATATTATACAAATTATATAAAGTTTATAATCATTTATGTAAATTGTTTTGCACACTTAAAAAATTAGTATAGAGTAAAACAATATAATTAACTATGTATTAAATCTTTAAAAAAAAAAATGCTTTAAGCACTATTGGAATCAATTTTAGCAGCAACTAAATGGCTGCAAACAAGGCATATGCCCCGGGCACCATACTGAAGGGGGCACCAAACTTGAGATTTGCCCCAGGTGACATAATGCTAGTTGCAGCACTGCTACCATCACAGCTACAGGCATTATTGGAGTGCGTTCAAAGATTTCCTCATCTAACTTTAATTTTTGAAATTATTTGTAATAGATTATATACCACCATGGGCAGAAATGTTTTAAATTAGGTACATATCCTTATTATAGCATTTTTTGTAATAAAATGAATTATTGTAAATTTAGTTTTTTTTTTAAATCGAATCTTATTTCCTGTAATTATATTTAGTAAAAATAGCATGCTAGGCATTTCAGGTAAAAAAGACAAACACTACATTTTATTAAAATTCCCAGTCCCTTGTTTTTGTTTGTGGATTCGCTTTAAAACATGGAACAGAAATTGGCTGTTGTTTATGTATGCTGTTATTAATGTATGTGCTTCTTTGACTTCTTTTTTCCCCTCCAACTGTTTTTTGTTATATCACCCCTCTCCTCCTTTCAAAGTCTTTCAGTTATATCCTTTTGTTAATGACTGACAATTTGCAAGCTATTAATAGGGACCTCATGAATTTAATATTAACTTTTTAATAGAAATTTAAGTATATTTTATTGTTTAATCTGTACATGAAGTTAAGTATTCAAAATTGTTCAATTTGTGGAATGCTTTGCAGTTTTTGTCTTTCAGAAATATAACACTTTTTATTTTCCATAATATTACAAGGAAGCAAATTTCCATATGTAATTAGGGATGAAGAAACTGGAAAAATTTTTACAAAAATTAGTTCTGTTGTATAAAAGTACTATATGAATATTCACTTCATTTAAAACGTTTTTGCAATAAAAAAATGGATAAAATACAAATGATTCCAAAAATAAAGGCGTGGTAAAGAGTTTTTTGAGTACTCTACATAATAAATTTGTCAACAAATTGGAATGTTTCTTAATTTCAGTACTAATTATAACTAATAAATATTAATTACTAAATATATTCTGTTGTGTACTATTAATTTTGATAAATTGAATGTTTGACTTCTTAATCTGTGTTCTTAAAAATCTCAAAACTCTCTCACTTAGCATGTTCTGTTCATTGCATGTTTTAATGTGTTGCTATTTGATTTCACTGTCTGTTAGTTGTAAGTCTTTTTGTTATCTGTTTAATCATGTTTCACATGTGTTGCATGCAAGTCCAATCTCCTCACCTGTTCTTTTCCTTTCTTTTCTTTTTGTAGTATTATGCACCACCTAATATAATTGTAAGTATATGTGTTTCTTGTAAATTGCATGTATTTGTAATTCCTATTTTGTTTTTGAATTTGCTTTTTGTCAGACCTATTTCTAGTAGTTTGTGCTAAGTAAATATGAAATGCTTTACAATTTGTGGATTTGTGTATTCACTGTATTTAAAAAAATATATATATATTAAATGTCTAAAATAATACTTTTTAAAAATTCTTCATTACTATGTTAAATAACAGATCGGAACCAAATTCATTCAAATTAGTATTCATTCAGAATCATAAGTGTTGGCTTTTTTAATTTTTAGATCTATAAACTCATATCTAATGATCTGGTTCAGAGCACAAAATAAATTACTGTAACGCTGGCAAGTGCTGTAAGCATAGCTTAAATTGCTGCAACAATAAAAAAGTTCACCTGGCAAGATTTATTGACTGACGGTGTCATTATTTGTTTTTTATATGCTCTGAATTTTTTCAGTCAGTTTTCTGAAGCTTAATTAATGACCAATGCTTTCATAACATGGGAAATAAATGTGTGTACAGTATATCATTATTTATCTTAGGTGTATTTTAGAGCATTATGTGAAATTGCAGAAGGCTTAAAAGAGCACCCTCCCATTCTCCTTGCAATATTCATTCAGTTGTTATTTAAAGAAAAAAAAGGGGGGGGGGGAAGAAACTGCAATTTGCTACTATTATCAAAATTTCAGATTTTGCTGTGAGCTGAATAATTTTTGCTGCCAGCTTCAAAATCTAATTACAAGCCCCAGCTTAATTATTATTATTGGCTGAAAATGTATCATAAAACAGTTGAATACAGTATATTAGTGCGGCATTGCTTGAATAATTTTTGCTGCCAGCTTCAAAATCTTATTACAAGCTCCAGCTTAATTATTAATATTATTATTGGCTGAAAATGTATCATAAAACAGTTGAATACAGTATATTAGTAGGGCATTGCTTTTTAGCTGGCATTTTCTAAAGTCAGAATCTTTTAAGTCTTTTATCTTTTTTGTAGGCAGATTTTCTTAAAAGATTTTCTGTTTCAACTACTATTTATACTTCATTAATATTAAGTATAAATATCGTTTATTTACAGAATCAAATGATAATTTCGTATTATTTTGTTTTGTATTAAATAAATGTTTGTATATTGTGTAATCATTTTAACCTAGCATATAAATGTGAGGGACGAAAGAAAATATAGTAGAATCAAATCTAGCTTAACAGATATCACAAATTTTGAAACATTTAGAATGATGATATAACAACTAGTGTAATAGAAATTTATTGAAAGAAATGAGAAATGCAATATTTTAGCCAGTTTGTCTTTCAAAGATAAAACATTTTTTGTTTTCCATAACATTACAAGGGAGCAAATTTTTGTCTTTCTATTTGAATATTGAATTGTGTTCTTTAAAATATTGATATATTATTTAAATTTATGTTTGAAAGTTTCGGAGACACTTTTTCATTAATATCAATCAAAATTAAAACATAACAATGATAAATAACAAAAGTGAAAAAATAAAAATGCTATGTAATGTATAAATTTAGAATGTTTGTGTTAAAGTTTTTATTTATTTATTTTTGTTTTGTGGGGGTGGGGGATAAATAAAGTGATAAAAATTTGCCCTCATTAAAATGAACTAATTGTGTAATTCACATTGATAGAAAACATATTATTTTTGTGATCACACAACATGAATCATTCTTAATTATTTTCAGGGACTTCGTGAATTTCGCCTATAGGTCAATCAAGCACTGCCACTCTTCAAAAGTTGATTTAAAAAATTTACTGTCTTAAGTGGCGTAGCTAGCCTATTTAGAAATCTGCTTTTTTCTGTTTTAATAAGAAACTTTATATCTAAGCTTTATAAGTTAGTTTAAAAATGTATTAACTGGTCATTTACCATTTAAATTAAATATGCTCGTCTGTTTTGTCTAAATTACAGATCATCTTTTTAGGATGTGGGAAAAATTTGATAAAAATGTTTAAACATGTTATACAAAATTTCATTTCATATTAATTAGAATGATTTTAAAAAAAATCGCTGCTATGTGGGATTAGGAAATGAATGTGTTGGTTTTTGAATTGATCAGTACTATTTGAAATACTAAATTAATCTCTTCTCTCAGGGAGAACTGGAACAGCAACTTTTACAAGCTAATCCCATTCTTGAAGCCTTTGGTAATGCTAAGACTGTGAAAAATGACAACTCATCTAGATTTGTAAGTAAAACAACATTGTAATTTTCAATTATTTCTTTTAAAGTTGTTTGTTTTAATTATTTTTGTTTCTGGAGATAAGTCCTTGCAAGCAATAAATACATTCCTTTTTCCCCCAATTTATCTATTCCCTTGTCGTCTTTTTTTGTTTGGTAGGAAAGGAGTAGAGTAGAGAAAGTAGAATAGGATAAAATTTCACATATCTTAAAAGTAAAGCAGTTGTTCAAAAATCATGTGGCAAATCTGTAGATTTTTACAGCATTTTGTATTTTTCTTTAAACCAGAAAAAGTGTGAATATTTATTTGAATGCTCCCAAGAGGAGTTGAAACCAGCTTCTGGAATAAACATTTAACTATTAATTTACTTGGCATTAAATTTATTGGTAAAGGTTAATGCTAAATTTAATGTATTTTATATCTTCTTAGAAAGCATATATTTATCTTAACTTTCTTTCTTCCTTTTTTTTTTCCTAAACAGGGCAAATTCATTAGAATTAATTTTGATGCCTCTGGTTTCATCGCTGGTGCTAATATTGAAACATGTATCCTTTGTTTGTGTATTTATTGCAGTATTTGTTAAATCATTTTAAAGTTTAAAAAAAAAGATAAAAGTTTAAAATGCATCTTTTTGTGTGCATGAATAAGTATAACTGGGTTCTTTCTGTAGCTTTTAAGTACTCTATGAAGATTAAATGCTGTGCAGTATTTTTTTGATAAAATGAATCACCCCTTTCTCTTATGCAGTCAAACCTCATTAATGCAAACTCATTTACGATGAACTGCCGTTAGTACAAATAAATTTATAATTCCTAACCAAATGTTTTTTAATGTTAAAGTATTTAAGAACTCAGTGCAAGTTTTTAATCATGACATTTCCTCCCCCTTAAAACATGTAAAATATCTCTCTATTCTAAAAAAAAAGTAAAGGCCGCTGGCGCTGTCAAAGCTTGTGGACCTATCTCCTCCTAAACCGTCGGGATTTGAGTTTTGACTAAGGTGCCCACAGATTCGAAAAATTCCGAGGAACCTGTTAAGCTGATTTAAATTTCGAAATCGAATTATTTTAGAAGATATTAATAAAAAACTGAAAAAATAATCCGAATGGTTGCCAGATTTGGCATAAAATCATTCATTCCTTTGCAACAAAGCGTTTCCAAGTATCTAGAATCGCGTGAAATTTACAAACATGAGTTAGAATTACGCCCATTTTACGCCAAAATAAAAACTATATGAAATAAGTAACTCAAAATGTGTTACACAAAGTTGACAATTTTCAAATAGTAAGTTCGCTTAGACAACAGGAGTTTAGAATTAGCGATTATTCGTTTTTCCAAAACAGAATAATTAATATCTTGAAAATGAAAAATAATTAAAATGCAGATTATTTTAAAGCCGGTTCTCGTCCAGCTGGATTATTTGCTACCAGTAGAAATATTTGGCGGCGTTAACTATGCCATTATAGGAGTTATAGAACACTTTGGATATTTGCTAGCGCGACGAGATGGTATAATTCGTGGTGTTAAGTATGCCAATCTGCAAACGATTATGTAAATGAAAATATGGATAACGGTTTTCCGGTAACCTTAAATGAACAGTAAATATAGGTTGTGAGCATGTGTAAATCGCCAAATAATGAAAAGTCGCCATTGGTGGCAGGCTATTCTATCTGTTCCGTAGCTTTTATTAACTTTACATGTACGCAAGTCGCCAAATAATGAAAAATCGCCATGGGGGGCAAATTCGCAAGGTGTCCAATAGGTTTTACATTATTAAAAATACAGCTGAAACAGATGTTCTGATTTTATTATGCTTTAGCTCCTATAACTTTTGAATGGCAACATTAAATATCATTGTGTTTCTGAGGAGTGCAAATAATTTTTCCAGCGATTATAAGCGGAGCCCGCACTCCAGGTGGAGTATAGCTCAGGACCCGTACAACACGGATTCCCATAACAAAATATCTTCCGTGTTATGAGGGGTAGGGGGTCTACTGTAGTGTGAAGTTTAAATTTTTATGTACCAATGAAGATGCAAGAACCAAGCAATGTGTAGCTTAGCTCAGTAACATTCTATCTGATCCAATCTTCGGGGTTTGTCTGTTGAAATTACGTCTTTTTTACGAATAAGCCTGATTAAGGGCCGAATGCCTCATACGAAAAGCGAGCGTAGTGAGTTTGGGGGCCTTGGCCCCTAGTGTAATAAAAAGATAGTTACTTTTTAGAACTAATTCAAACTCAGAGTGTCTGCCGGGGAACAAGAAAATCATGGAAGTTACCAAAAGGTCAGGAAATAGAGGTGAAAAAAAAAATCTTGAAAGTGAAGAAAAGGTCGCATAATAGAGGCTTTAGGTCAGGAATTCGTCAAAAATAGTGAATTTGATTTTATTTATTGACATTGATTTTTTTTTCCATCTATCGATTTGTATTTTCATCTGCAAGGAAACTGAATTATCAATCTCTTGTAGGTGAAAAAATGCTCGAGAAAGGCCACCAAAAGATCAAGTAAAGATAAAGATATGGGAAATAATAAATCTGGTAGATACCCCGAGACTGATTTTTAAAGGCTTTTGAATTGTTTCTCACTGTTACAAGTGGAGTTTAAAAAAATTGTTTTATTAGGAGATACTGTACAGGATATCATGACAATTATGAATTAATTTTTTTTTTTTTTTTTTTTTTTTAAATTGGGGAATAAATGATTCTGAATCTACGATGGAAAAGGTAATGACATCAGAATACATGCTTTGTTGATATCCAATCACTTTATATCCTGTAAATTTTTTGTTTTTAGTTTAAAAATGGATATTTGTCTACATACATTCATATAGAAAAAATTCTGTTGTACTTCAAAGAATGAGTTGTTAAAGAAAATGAAGTAAATTTCTATAACTTCTATGAAGCTTAGGAGAACGAGTAGCACACCTTACAAAAGCCATCTATCAAGTCAAAATATGCATAAGTCCCATTTCATCTTCAATCTAGACTTTTAAACTGCCCTGCCATATTTCTAGAATATCCTAAGCTCTACTACTTTACAGTATTTAAAGTGATGTAATCTCACAAATATATATATATATCTTATTTTTTGAATACTTAACTGATCTGAAGATCTTCTAGAAAAATCTCGGGCTATTCGTCAAGCTAAAGATGAAAGGTCTTTTCATATATTTTATCAACTTCTATGTGGTTGCTCTAATGAACAAAAAAGTATGTATCATTTTATTAGAAAAATTAAGATATATTTTAGGCTTTACAGTAATTTAATGTAATCTTATTTAATACTTTATTCCTCAAATTATTTTATTTTATGAAAGTTTGAAACTTATAATGTGTTTTTATGTGTTAGAAACTTTCATATTAAATTAAATATTAACCTTTAGGGACTTGAAGATCACAATGGACTTTTATTAGAAATTTATGTACTATTGAATTATTTTACTGATGAGACTTAAAAGTCCAAAATGTTCATAAAGGATGAATAGTATAAGAAGAAATATTCTGATTTGTTTATTCCTATAGGCAATAGTACTCTTATTTATTTTAACCCTTTATCTATTGAATTAACTAATTTTTTTTTCACTCTGTTTTAGATTATCCATTAAATGAGTATTTTCTAAGTATATAAACAATTAATAATTGTATACAGCGTCTTAAAAGTTCTTGTATTCATGATGCGTGTATTAGTCACAAAACAACAAAGCTTATGTTATTTTTATGCTAACGGTTAATAGCACTTTTAACATCACATAGGAAAAAATACTGAACTTGCATTTATAATAAATGTTCTTTCTGCGGTGTCAACTGAACAAACACATTTGCACATGCTAACAGAAATGAGTTTTAACATGCTGAGAGAGACTTCATAGATCCTTTTAGTAAATGGAAAACTTCAAGTCATCTGTTTTTTTTCTCTTTAAGGTTTGCCTGCATGAACTTTATTCTTTAAATATCCCTGCAGAAAAAAGTCTGGGATGCTCAGGTCAGGGAATCGAGCTGATCAAAGATTTTTTGAGATGGCTCGATCACAAAAAAAAAAAAAAAAAAAAAAAAATCTTTTAAGCATATCTATAAACTTTCTTTACTTTTATTTATTTATATTTCTTTACTTTTATTAACTTACTTTTACACCATGCCATACAAATAATGGTTTCATTACCTGTATGCATGCTGCATTATCTTGTTGAAACCAAGAATTTAATTCATTCACATTCAATAATGCAATAAATTGCTGGATATGTTCCTTGTAAGCAGGTACTGCATCTTATGGATATTTATTTTGCCAAACATCTTAGGACCTTTCATATGATTTACACCCAAAATAAACCTCAAGCACTGCAATTCTTTAAATGTGAGGGGGAACTCATTTTACTATGAAGAACAAAATAATATAAAACTTTATTCTTGCACAACTTGAACGTAAAAAAAAACCTCATGAAAACTAAAGAATCAATACAATGTTATGTAGACAAGAAAATTTAATATTTATAAAAAACAATCAGTTCTTTAAGCTAGAATACAATAACTTTTAGGTTACTCTCTATATACATTAGAACCTGCTAAAGTAACCACCTTGGTGAGACCATCTATCTATAGTGACCACTTCTGTGAAATTTACCTTTACAACTATCACACTTAACCACCTTTGTAAGGTGACCATCTTTATAAGGTGACCAATTTTGCTCTTCTCAAGGGTTGCCACATTAGACAGGCTCTATTGTATTTACTACGTCCTTTTAAAATTGCATGCTTTATTTTCCTTTAAATATTTATTTAATTACTTTATACATCCAACTTACATTCTTTTCAGTTATGCATTACTCTAATTTTGAAAAGTACATTAATAGTTATTATTTTTTTTTTCCTTCTGAAGAGGAATTTTTATTAGAAGACACAAAAAATTACACATTTTTAACTAATGGTCATGTTCAAGTGCCTGGAATAGATGAAGTCCAAGAATTTAGAAATACTTGTAATGCAATGTCTATTATGGGTCTTTCTCCTGATGACTTAAAAGGTATGTATATATATATTTGCTATTCTTATAAAACATAATTTTCTATCATTCTCTAGCAAAGCGTAAAACTGTTTTTTGAGGTGTATTTTTACACCTAATTAACTTAGAATGAATTAAAAAAGAAAAATGCCTCTCCCTAATGCTTTATTTAAAACCAGTCTATAACCCACATTTCCCTTTTAAATCTGCATACATTTTGCTTTGTAATTCGAACATTTTGAATTTTTCTCAGAAAATAGTAAATTTTTATTTTGTATTTACTTTCATTCAGTGAAAGTAGATGGAGGAAATAAAAACTTTTATCTTGCTTCTCACTATGAAAAGCTTAGTATTTGTTTTGTTTTTGGTAAGAGAAAGAAAGCTATGTGAGGACAATTTGCCAATAGAGGGAATTTTTTCAGCAGAGGACTTTAAGGGGCTCTAATATGTATTCGAGTTACATCTGGAGAAATTTGTCCAAAACTCCAGATTGTTAGATTGGCAGCTGTGCAAGGGGCCAGAACCCCTTTAAAAGGGCTGTGCCGATCTAATGTTGAATGTTTTATCCACTCGGCTATTGGTCATAAAAAAATTGAGTTTGTCGTAATATTTGAGTTTTAATTAACTTTTGTAAGCTATTTGTCATCCTGCTGTATGTCATTTATCATTAATATACCTTATAAGTAAGGAAAAAAAAATTAAAACACCAATAAAATGTAATTTATCAGCTTTTTTTGTGGAAGCTGATAAGTCATTAATAATAGAAAGAATCATTAAGAAACATTTTGCATTTCATCCCCCCCACATTGAAAGAGAAAGAAGCTTATAATTATGTAGATATGTGTTATTTGTCTTTGAAAATTAAAAAAAATATTTCATTTTAAAGTTTAGATCACACAAAGTGAAGTGGATAATGTTTTAAAACTTAGACTGTTGTGTCTTCCAAACCTGGGTAAGGGACACAATTGAACAAAAATGTTTCAAATAGATATTTAAAAGGTTAATTAAAAGAGGATATATTAAATTAACTAACAAAATATGAAAACAGTGTAAAAGCATTTTATTAAAAACTTTTTCCTTAAATTAATTATTGAAGTGAAAAAAGGCTGTGTTCATTGAACAGCTGTTATTATTATTATTATTATTATTATTATTATTATTATTTATTTATTTATTGTGACCCAACTCAAATACAATCTTGCTCATCTATTGCTCATCTATTAGATTGCTCATCTATTGCTATTTTAGGAGTATCTCTTCATATTTCAATGTTATGATGATGAATTTGATATAAATGAGAATAGGATCACTATATTTTCTGATTGCCCCAATCTAAAATTCAGTGACTAATACTTCTGCGAGATGTCCTGTTCACCAGCTAACTGTCATTTATACATATTATTAATATCATTACTTTCATAGGTCTATTTCACATGGCAGCATAGGCCTGATGTGCATTTTCTGAAAATTTTGTTTCGTAGTCAAAGCATTAAAATGCAAAATATTTTTATCTTCCTTATACCAGAAATTTTATAATTAATATAATTTTATTTACTTTTCAGCTATATTTCGTGTTGTGTCTGCTGTCATATTATTTGGAAACATGAAGTTTAAGCAAGAAAGAAACTCTGATCAAGCCACTCTACCTGAAAATACTGTCGCTCAAAAACTTAGCCACCTCCTAGGATTAAATGTAACTGAAATGACTAAAGCTTTCTTGAAGCCACGTTTAAAAGTTGGTAGGGATTATGTAACGAAAGCTCAGACAAAAGAACAGGTAATTTAATGTTGTGTATTATTTAATATAGTTTTAATTTAGCTGTCTATTTTGAGTTTTTGCTTTTTTAACCCCTAAATAGCACTATAGTACCATTTTGTTAATGTCAGTTTTTTTTCTGTCAACATACTTTTGTGTATGTTGGTACTTTTCGTTGCATTTTTTAAATGTGATCACTTTCCAAGGGTTGCCAAATAGCAGCATGGTTTTGAAATGTCAAAATTCATTAGGGTTGATAAATAGACAATTTATCACAAAGTTTGGTGCCAAAATTAAATCTGGCAAACTTAACTTGGCATTATTTTCTATATTAATATCATACCTGTCAACTCTTCTGTTTTTGACAGAAGACTTCTGTTTTTTTTAAGCTATCATCTGGTCTTCTGTCAGAAGATACAATCTTCAGTTTTTTAAAATTTTTAGTTGATATATTAAATTGTATCGCAAACTATGCAAAAAAATTAGTAAATAAATAAATCCATTTCAAAATAATTTCTTAAGGTAATCATTTCAACAACTAACAGCACAATGCTGTTGTACTATGAGTGAGGTCAATGTGTTTCTAAGCAAATATTTTATGGATAGTTTAAAAAAAAAAAGAAAGAAAAGAACTTCATTTCATTCCTCCCTCAGTAATTCATCATTAGAAAATTTATTAGTATTGAAAACTAAAGCTAACATACTTTGTTGTGAATATAATTTTTCTGATGAACTATTAGTAGCAGCTACTTTGAACCGGCTAAAAATAAATCTTTATCTGTTTATCTCTTAATCTATTTATTTTTCAACATACTTTGGTTCAAAATAAAGTCAAATTTCCATTTATTTAATTGTTTTTATTTTTGTGAAAATACTCCATCTGTTTTCATTTTATATAAAAATTTCAGGTAAATTCTTTTCTATTACTATTTATTTCTATACATTACTTGTATAAAAAATTATGAGAAATGGTTATAAACTGGGGGTCTTCTGTTTTTACCTCTTATATTTAAAAATTATCTTCTGATTTTTTTTGTAAGTCTTCTGTTTTTTCAACCCCAGTCTTCCTGTTTTCGGCTTAAAGAGGATGGCAGGCATGCAATATAAATTATGTAAATAAAGTTAAGTATAATTAGAATATGCCTGACGAAGATTACAAAGGAGTTTTAATATAGATTTCAATTATAAAGAAGTATTCTTTGGAACACGTAAGACAAGTATGACACACTCATAAACTATGGTGCAATTTCTAAGCTGTGTTTATGAAGGTGAAATATAGTTAGAATATGCTCAGCAAAGATTGTGAAACAGTTGTAGTAGACAAATTTAACATAGATTTCAATTTCAAAGGACTGTTTTATGGAACACGGAAGACAAATATGCACCACTCATAGATTATTATGCACTTTCCAACATAATGGAACAAGGAAAAATAGGGCATACACATTTATTATGACAAGCTTTTAATATATTGTACTTTAGTGCTTGTTTAAAATATGAAGTGTTTCAAATTATTATTATTATTATTATTTGCAATATTGTGTCTTCAAATTATTTTTTTCTATTTGAACTTCTTAGGCTGAATTTGCTGTTGAAGCTATCAGCAAAGCCTGCTATGAAAAAATGTTCAAGTGGCTTGTAACACGCATCAATCGATCTTTAGATAGAACAAAGAGGCAGGGTGCTTCTTTTATTGGTATTCTAGATATTGCTGGTTTCGAAATATTTGAAGTAAGTATTTACTATTGATTTTTTTTCAACTATCAATATTAAACTATATAATTATCACTCCCAAATAATGCAAGATTCTTCAGCTGCTTTGTGATTTATAAATTAGCATTTTATTATTATTAAATTTTCAAATATACAGTACGCCATGAATTTTCTATTACTCTGTTTGCTTTGGATTCAAAATAAATGTCAAACAGCTCATAATTCACTGTGAAAAGGTAAATCTGAGATCTATTTTGCAAATCTTTTTTTATGTTTTCCCATCGCTAATCATGCAATCTGAACACATTTTATATCCTCATTTTGTAAATATTAAATGCTCATCTTGCAAAACAATTATTCCATTTACTTAATAAATCTATACTAGAAAGAACTTTGTTTCATTGGTGCTTTTCTACCATGAAAACTGTGTAATTGAGGTTCTTAAATGTTATTGCATTTGTTAAATATTTTTAAAAACTTGTTGTAATATATATCTACAGTAAAAAGGCTTAACTTACGAATCAATGTAGCATCCATTTAGCAGATACAAAATTCTAAATATTCATGGAATGATACTACACTTATATATATGTATAATTAATTTTTTTTTTCAGTTGAATTCATTTGAACAACTGTGTATCAACTATACCAATGAGAAGTTGCAGCAGTTATTCAATCACACTATGTTTGTCTTAGAGCAAGAAGAATACCAAAGAGAAGGCATTGAATGGAAGTTTATTGACTTTGGCCTTGATTTACAACCAACTATCGATTTAATCGAGAAGGTAACATTTTAAAAAGCTCATTTTAGACTTCATTTGAATGTTGATGTTTAATTTTGCTACATGCTCTTTATTTACTACGTGAGTATTTTATTTTCTAGAAATTAAAATATATTTTGATAAAGTAATCAGTTATTTATGTTTTTCTAAAAGTTTGCATTGAACTTTTATTTATTTATTATATATATATATATTTTTTTTGACAAGTTGCAACAAGTATTTATGTATAGATTTTAAATTGGTATGCATTAATCTAGCCCAGTTGCAGATTGTTTTAATTTTGTTTATTCATTAAATGTAAACTGCATGCAATTAATTTGTTTTTGTGTAAATTTTTTCAAAAGTCAATTTAAGAGGGGGAGAAAAAAAAATCCTAGTGTTTGGTACATAGCTCTCTGAAAACTTAAATACATTTTCATAGTGTTATTTGTTTTTAATTAAAAGTTGGAAAAATATTGCTAGTTGATTAATTTGGTTTTCTATCCACATGTTAAAAATTTCAAATAATACTGATAAAATGGATATGGTTTTATGAAAATGCTTTATTTTTCGCATACGAGAAAAGAAAAAAACTCTTACAATCATTTATAACTGTGCTCTATGATGCAGAACATTGCATTCTTGAAAATATGTTATTAAAAATATTAGTTTGTTAATGAATCTTAAAATCTAATATTTATTTTTGCTTGATAATTATAATGCTGTATATAAGTTTGTTTGTTTTCTACGAACTACAAATACAAGCTGTGCAATTATTCACATTTTTAATTCTAATTCTTTACGAAATGCTTATTATTTTTACTTCCTCATAATTTGAGACAGTACCTGAAAGAAGTATTTAATTTTTTTGATAGAAGAGTTTAATCACATTATATATACTTAAAAAAAATTACTCCCCACCTCTTTCCAATTGATACATTCCTCCACTTATGTAACTGTACATTTGACCTTTAATCCTTAAAAGTATTTGTAAATGTTATTGCACTGAAGAGTAAAGTGAACAGTAAAATACTCTAGAAAATTGTCACTTTCTGCTTTATTTCTGCACATCTTTTCTGATTATCTTGATATTTAGTGTTGTCTTTTCTTTCTTTCTTAAACGCAATTTTTTATTCAATGTATTTATATTAACATTATAGCCAATGGGTATTCTTGCTTTGCTTGATGAAGAATGCTGGTTCCCGAAAGCGACTGACAGAACATTTGTAGATAAATTGGAGACAGCACATGTTGTGCATCCTAAATTTGTCAAGTCTGATTTTAGAGGCAACCATGATCTTAGCATCATTCATTATGCAGGAAAAGTAAGTATGAAATCATTAAGAAAAGTAGTTAATAGTTCCCCTCATTTCAACCAAGCCTCTGTTTCATTCTACCTTCTCTTTTCTGAATTTTACTTTTAAAACTTTTTAGGTTAATTATGTAGCAAACCAGTGGCTTATGAAAAACATGGATCCATTAAATGATAATGTTGTATCTTTATTACAAGCATCCCAAGATCCTTTTGTTGTCCAAATTTGGAAGGATGGTAATTTTATTTTTATGTTATATATTTTTATCTTAAATGAAATAACAATCCATTTTTTAAAAATAACAATATAAATTTATCTATTTGAATAGCTGATATAGTTGGAATGGGTGTTGCTACACTTGGAGATACAACATTTGGTGCTAGAACAAGGAAAGGAATGTTCCGAACAGTCAGCCAGCTGTACAAAGAGCAACTTTCTAAGTTGATGGTTACACTGCGTAATACTAATCCCAACTTTGTTCGTTGTATAATTCCTAATCATGAGAAAAAAGTAAGTAACCGTTTTTTAATTTATTAATTAGAATCAAATAATTATACATTGAATATAACCCCCCCCCCAAACGCATACAAATTCTATGCCCCGTTCTTTCCCCTCTATTTATAAATTAGCACTGAGAAAACACAAGTAAAATTTGTGTTGCAATATCTTTCTCTTCTCTATTTTTTACATTTAATTATTTATTATAAGGGAGAAATAGATGAATTTAAATCTAAAAAATTACAATTCTTTTACTGAATATTCAGCTGCTGCCATTTTCTCCCAAGTTTTTTTTTTTTTTTTTTTTTCAGAAGTGGATGTTGTGACATAGCTTTGATTGAAAGTTGAGAAATGCCTGTTAAAACGACTTTTAATTAATAATTGAAAAAATATTTAAAGTTTTAAAATTCTGAGTCCCAGCTGCGCATAATCGAATTAAAGGCCTTACAAGTTAAAACTTTCAGAGTTCTGCATGCTGTAGATTTGTCTGGAGACTACATATATAGATAAATACATTTTAACTAAAGATTTTATTTACAGAAAATTTCATTTACATGCAAATAAGTTAAAACAACGAAGGGGGGGGGAAGGAAATAAAATCAATAGTTAAGAGAGCCACAACAGATGTCACTAAATATTTATTGAAAACATTACATAATGATTATTCTTTATCATTTGTGTACTTGAGAATGACTGTTTACATGTACATTTATTTAAGCCATAGTGATTCTTTTTATGTTACTGATACAAAATCTAAATCTTATATATTAAATACCTTATAAATTTATCAAATTTTTAGGCTGGAAAAATAGAAGCACCTCTTGTTCTGGACCAGTTAAGATGCAATGGTGTCTTAGAAGGAATTCGCATTTGCCGGCAGGGCTTTCCTAATCGTATTCCATTCCAGGAATTCCGGCAAAGGTAATCCTTTAAGATAAAATATGTATTTATTTATGCTATGATTTTGTGTGTGTTTAATAATGCATTAACTTATTAGGTTAACTGGCATTTGTGTAAAAAAATTGCTATAGATGAAATAATTCTGCAGGTTATCAGATTCTGATTAACTGCAAATAGTCTCCTAATATTTTTCCGATATTCATAGGAGGAAAGGGGAAAAAAAATACTAGAGATAGATTGAAAGCCTTAAAAGCCACATATGTAACTTTTAAATTTAAAGTATGATTATAACTATGGTATGGTAGTATTTTAAAACCGTGGTACTTTTTTGCAAAAAGATATTCAAGAATGCTTATTTTCTCAGCAATTTAAAAGGGAATGCCAAAATATTTTCTAAAACAATCAAATGCAGAAAACTTAAAATTTTATTTTTCTTTTGCTGCATGTACATAAATATCTATCAATATAAATAATATTGAGCTGAAATCTGACAACTTAATTTTTTTAAAAACTATTCTTCATTTACTCTAAATATCACAGTTTGTGGGGAAAAATATTGTTAAATTATTGACCAGACAATACATAAATAGTTTAGCCTGCAGTACATGGAAATTTAAGCATTTCGAGAAACCAAATATTACAGAGCAAAGCTAAGTTTATTCATTTTAAGTTTAGGTTAGCTATCATTATGATGCAAATGTTATGTTACAAGTGAAATGATGTCAGTTAATTTTCAATTGCAAATGTAAGACAAATGTTCACTTCTTCTTGTATGAAGAGTGGGCCCAAGTGTATATTTTTATATAGTGAGCCACACAGTTTTTGTGATAAACAATTATGGAATTTTCTTTTGAGATTCATCATGCTTCAAAAAAACCACACATGATATTTTAATTTAAATATTATATTTGAAATCCCTATTTTTCTTAGCAATATATGTAAAATCTGTTTTAATAATAGGAATTAAATTTCATTCTAGATATGAACTGTTGACTCCTAATGTTATTCCAAAAGGTTTTATGGATGGAAAGTTAGCATGTGAAAAGATGGTACATATTTTTCTTCTATTTTAATGATTTTCTCACTTAAACATTTAACAACACTTAACTAGTGTTAAAAGTTTAAAACTAAAATATAACTTTTAAGTAACACATGTGTCCACGTAAGTTCAACTCCATGAGTATAGAACCATCTAATAATTTGTCTAAATATTGGTTCTCCTGGAGGGTGTATAGAATTATTTAACTTCCAAATTAGTAAAATTTCAAAATAATTTTTAAGAACTTATACTTTTCATAAGCATTTGAATATTTTTTTTTAAAGAATTTTATTGTAGAGTTATAAAAAAATGTTTTTTTTCTTTTAAGTTACATCACATTTAATACTTGTTGCTTACTTACTTAATACTTGTTACTGAAAGTGTTGCTTACTTTGTTGTAATCAATCAAACAAACGTTCGTATAAGATTTTTTAAATATGTGTATAATCGTCAACTATAATTGCAACTGAATTTAATTTGTTTCCATAATTTAACAACCTTTATGTGTCATTTTCCAAGGAAATTTTAATTTAATTGCATGATTAACAGGTTAAAAGTTTGCAGTTATAGACTTTGTAGGAGTTGTCAAAGTGAATAAATAAAATAACTATAAATAAATTTCATGAATTATTGCAATTATAATATTAATTGACATTATGTAAATTAATTGTAACAGGTAGAAAATAATAACAGAATATTATGTGACAATGCTAATATAAAAAATACTTTTTGTAATAATACAACTTTTCTAAATCTCTTTTTTTTTTCTACAGATTAAAAATTTGGATTTAGACCCAAACCTTTACAGAGTGGGACAAAGTAAAATATTCTTTAGAGCTGGAGTATTGGCTCACTTGGAAGAGGAGAGAGATATGAAAATATCAGACTTAATTGTGCAATTTCAAGCCTGCTGTCGTGGTCTCCTCGCTAGAAGGTATTTTATATTTTGTTCAACATATGCACCCTTTTTTATTTTAATAAACACAATCATATGATGCTTCTTATCTTTCAGAAATTACCAGAAGAGATTACAGCAGCTTAATGCAATTCGTATTATTCAACGAAATTGTTCATCTTACTTGAAATTACGCAATTGGGCCTGGTGGAGGTTGTATACAAAAGTATGTTGCATAATTGTAATATTTTTCACACATTTAACACTAATACAGCTTTTCTGTTTCAAAATTCTTATCTTTTTGTGTTATCTTTCATATTTCATGGTTCTCGGAAGATTGTTTTCACATTTTTAGTCATAAAAGCTAACAAAACTCCTTATAGTTTCATTGCTGAAAGCATACTTTTCCCCTCACATACAAGGGCGGCTCCAGTGAGTGGGCCACAGGGGCCATGGCCCCCTCCGAAATTTTGTTTTACAACTTTAGATTCGCATACTTTACGAATTCAGACATTCAATTTGCATTTTGAACAATTTATAGACCTAAGTAAAAAGTTCGATGGCCCCCTCCGAGAATTCAGTCTGGAGCCGCCCTTGCTCACATAACTGTCTAATGAAGTAGCTATTAGCTAATGAAATGGTAAATAAATTTTCTTGTGCTTTGTGTATAATGTAAATTAGGATTTTGTTGAATTCTGCTCAGATTGCTGAATTGCTATTTAAATTTCTGGAAAAAAAAAGGGCCATTTTGTTTATTTTAAATCAGGTCGATGCAGAAGAAAATTGGGTCCATTTTGTGGCACCTTCACAAAATTACAATCATTTAAAACGACTCCTTTGCAAAGATGCAATTGATTAAAATGACCCCTTCGCAAAGGTACAATTGATTAAAATGACCTCTTCGCAAAATTACAATTGATTGAAACAGACTTTTTCGTATACATTTACCCTACATTTTAATGTTTCATCAATTTAGCAAAAAAAGTTAATTTTATTAAAAATGGATATAAAATTTCACAAAAATGGGACCCTGGAAAAAATTCCTGGATTAACCCCTGGCTAAATATTAAGTAACCCATGTACAAGGACTGAGCAAAAGCTAAATCTTTGAACAGTTAATTAAAGACACACACACACTCAGGTTTAAAAACAACTTGATCAAAGTTAAGAGATGCAGCATTTTAAATGTTAAAAATTGGTATTACTTTGTTCTACTTCATCACCCCTAGGTCCCCATCATGGCCGAGTGGATAAGACACTAAACATGTCAATGGCTGAAGTGTGATGATCCCATGTTTCAACCTGCCACGGGACTGTCGATCAAACAATCTGAAGTTTTGGGTGGTTTTCTCCAGATGCCACATAAATACTCATTAGAACCCCCTTAAAAAATCCTCTGCTCAAAGCATGATCCCCACCAGTAGACAGATGCTGCTTGTGTAGGCTTGCCGTAATGCAAAGCACACTACTTTATCGTCCAGATGTTGCTGACTGTATCAATGTCCTTTATAGAAAATATATTGCATTGTTCCTTTCCCAAAATGAAACCTGATTTCTTTTGTTCTAAAATAATCTGTTTGTCATAAGAGGAGAGAGTTTTGGGATGTTTCTAGGATGAAATATGAGTTCATGTTGAAATCCCGGTTGAATTCATATTATGAAAAACACAGTTTTTCCATGGGGCAGTTATCTTCGCCTTTCAAGTTACAATGAACCTAGAAATTCTGTAAGTGTAGAATCTTAGTTAAATATATCCCAATAATGAAACCTTTTTATGAAAAAAAAAAAAGTTTGAGGATCCTCTCCCCCTTCCCACATACATACCTATTCAAACTGTGTTTATTAATAATCAGTATAGTGGATTATAAAGGGTTGCACATAGTGAATTTATTTGAGCCCTTAACTAGATGATTTTATCAAATATGTATGATACTTAGAACATTTATTTTTTAAAGAATATATATATATATTCAATGTGTGTTTGCATAAGAAAAAGGAAAAAGAAAATCAGTGTGAATGATTAAGAGTATAGATCCAGTTGTTGCATTTTTAAAAATTAACATAAATATATATATATATTTTTTTTAGGTCAAACCTTTATTGCAAGTTACAAAGCAAGAGGAGAAATTAAATGAGAAGGAAGATGAACTACGACAAGTAAAAGAGAAAATGGAAAAAGTGGAACAAGAAGCAACTGAGCTAGACAAAAAATTACAACAGGTATTTTAAATAATATGCCTATGAAAGTTAAAAGTACCAAAGTACTTAAAGAAAAATGGTTTTGTAACCAAGCAATGAGATCAGATTTTAATCCTTTTATAATATTAAAAATAATAGTAAATGCATTTATTCGTGTGCATAAACACTTACTTACCATTAAAAAAAAATTATTAACAGAACAATCAATAAAAGCTGAAAGTTTAAAAAAAAAAAATCTTTAAATAAAAACTTTATTTAACAGACAGCCTCAGCTATGTATCTGTATTTCTAAGCATAGAAAATTTAACCCTTTGATGCTGCACATTTATTTGTATTTTTTATCCATTGACCAGCAGATTTTGAGTGTTTTCTACTCCTTTTTTCCCCCCAAAAGTGTCTTTACTTAGCTGGACACATAAGTACAGACATGTTACTACACCACATAAGCTACTTGTTAACAAGTGTCCTTCTCTCTGTGCGACTACAAAAAGAGGAAAGGAATTAAAAAAAAAAAAAAGAGGGAAGCAAACATTGGTACACGTACCCATCTTGAGCAGCAGTCTTGATAATTTTCTGGTACAGCTGTTGTACTGGATAAAACTTGTAAAAGTTAACATGCAGTTTGAATTGATATTAGTTTGTATACTATTTTAAACTGTTTTCAGATGTAATCTTGTATTTAGAGAATTTCAAAATAACTATCACATTTTAAGTATAAAAAAATTTAAATGTTTAAAGTGTAAAATTGTTTAAATATATTGTAATTAAAATGTATATGAATTTTTTTGTATGTTAAAAAAGAATGAAAGGTAATTGTATTAAAAACATTGTCATTTCTTTGTAATATTCATCTTTAGCTTGTAAGCTTGACTTTACAGCAGTTATTTATAGGCTCCTTTGTTTTCTATCAAACTGCCACTCAAAATTGGCTCACTGCAATTCTAAATGCTCACAAAACTTCTAATTACACTTTTACATAGGTTATAGACGAGAAGAACACTCTTGCTGAACAGCTTCAAGCAGAAACAGAGCTTTGTGCTGAAGCAGAAGAGATGAGGCTTCGCCTAGCTGCTAGAAAACAAGAATTAGAAGAAATTCTTCATGATTTGGAAGCCAGAATTGAAGAGGAAGAAGAGAGAAATCAAAATTTAACTTCAGAGAAGAAAAAGCTACAGCTAAATATCCAAGATTTAGAAGAACAGTAAGTACATCTGAATGGTTACTTATCAATGTCTTGTCAAATCTTTAGATGCATAGCTATGCATTCTTAATATTTAAATTAATAAAAAAATTAAAATAGTTATCAAACTTAATGGAATTTCGTTAAAAGTATGTCTTTTATAGTTTTTTTTTTCAAAGAAAGTATTAAGATATGCATGAGTTATGTATGCAAAAGTCAGTATTTAAGTTAATTTTAGATTAAATAATTAACAAGATATACAGTAGACACCGGTTATAACATACTCTTACGGGACCTAAAGAAGTAGTACGTTATAACCGAAGTACACTATAAGTAATACCGCTGGTATGATTCAATATTACACGAAAAAGGAAAGTGGGCTCATAATTTCACTTTAATATGTGTTTTTAAAAAGTCCGATTTTTTCATATTTAAGTTAAATAAGAAATAGAAAATTCTTTATTACAATTTTATTGAGATAGATAATCTGTAATTTTCTTTTGTTTTAAATGAGCAGATGCTACTTTAAAAATACCGTTTTGGATATTCCTAATAGACTTTTGTAGAGTCGCTCTGCATCATCATTGTGGCATTCAAAAAATCGTGATAATGTTTTTGCAGCATTGAATGCATCGGTATGCTTGGTATAGGCTCCTCTGTTTCTTTTTCATTATCATCAGAATCATTATAGATAGTATTTTTCAGGAGGCATTTGCATTGATGATGAATGACAAATAAAAAACATGGTCTTGAATACGCGTTAAAACCCCTTAGAAAGTCCTCCTACCAAGGCATCCCCCCATCCTAGGCAGATACCCCGCATGCTGGTTTGCCTTAACACACAACATAACACACATAAAAAACATGGTCTTGTTCTTAGCCCTACCTAGCAGGGGGAAAAGATAAAGAATCGCTCCCTTCATTCATACACAATTCATCTCGCTAGAGAATCGGAAAACTGACGAGTGTCCTTGAAAGAACTGAAATTTCCGAGAAAAAGGTTAAAAAAAAATGCCTAAGAAAAGCAAAATTTTATTTTTGGCTGTGGTACAAAAAGTACGTTATAGCCGAAGTACGTACTTTTGTTAAGTACTTTTTAACCGAAGTTAAATAACATTATAATATTATCGGGACCTAGCTTTTAGGTACGTAATAACCGATAGTACGTTATATCTGAGGTCTGTTATAACTGGTACGCACTGTACTTAACTTTCAGATGCTCCTTATACAGTACCTACAAATTGGTCCCTCGTATGTAAAAAGATCCATGCATGTTTCATGCTTAAATTCTGCAGCGTGCATCTAATAAATTGATCTTAGTTTATTTTGCATTCATGTGTTCTTAAATAGTTATTTTGATAGTAGAAAAACGAAATAAAAGTAGAAATATGTGAATATTTTGCCTAGAGGAAACTATGGAATTTAATAATATGAAATTTGGCTTATATGTGCAGTTAGTAACATAGATTGGCTTGATAGGTAAGAATTTTCCAAAATTTGTAACCTGTTAAAGTAGAGAGCTGAAATATTCCTTCCACCCATCTCTTTCTCTTAACATTTACTAAAAAAAGGCATCCAAAAATTGTTGCTACAAACTGTAATGCACATAAATACTAGAAACTTAGTTTCGAAATATTGTGAAATTTGCCTTGCATGACAGCTCTTTCCTGCTTTCACTCTCCCCTATCTTTCCTGATACAGAAAAAAAAAAAATGAAAATCTTACTTTAAAATGTAGCATATACAAATACATTGTTTAGGCACCACTTGTTTGTAATTAAAAATTTGTTAAATATGTATTTGAATTTAGTTACATAATTCAAAATAATCATTGTATGTCTTTAGTTATTTTAATAAATTTCTTTTGATTTGCTTTTAGCATTTCTAATAATTTTAAATATCATTCAGGCTTGAAGAAGAAGAAGCTGCTCGCCAGAAACTGCAGTTAGAAAAAGTTAGTTTAGATGCTAAAATTAAGAAAATTGAAGAGGATTATGCTGTGCTTGATGATAGTAATCAAAAGGTGAGTTTTTTAGGTTTTCTGAATTTCTTAACTTATCTTTTCTGTACTTTCATTACAACAGATATTTTAATAAAATCCTATAATGCTGGCTTTCAGAAAATCATTTTGTGCCATAAAGATAACTTTTAAAATCTTCCAATCTTCCTGAAAACTCATAAGAAATAGGTTTCCTTGTTTCTTAAGATTGTATATTCTGCCATAAGTATGTATGCGTCACATTTTGGGTGGGAGGGGGACTCAATATGCTTTGTATTGCATTTAACAAAAAGTAGTAAGAGATTTATTAAATGAGAATTTTTGAATTTTGGGAGACCATGTTTTAAACATTGTTATTAGATTATTCTTGTAGCAGTTAATTTATGCTTAACTTATTTCATGTAGGTTGTTAAAGAAAAAAAGACACTAGAAGAAAGATTAGGAGAAATTTCTCAAGCTTTAGCTGAAGAAGAAGAAAAATCAAAACATTTAAGTAAACTAAAGGCTAAGCAGGAAGCAACTATAATCGATCTTGAAGAAAGGCATAGGAAAGAAACACAGGTTTGTTGTTTATTTAATAAAATTTTATTGGCTTATGTATTTTTAACTTTTACTTTGTTTCTTCATATCTGAATAGTGTTTTTTTTTTAACCTTTGTACAAATTAAACAAATAAATTTAAATTACATTGTATTAAAGTCTGAACATTCAGAAATACCAAGTACTTTAAGTTTGTTCTGAGTATTCACAATTTTTTAGTGGATGTTACAATCCTTAATACTTTTTTTGTGCCGGTATAAGATATCCTTATGTAACCCTCCGAGCAGTTTGAAAATCGTGAGAAAAGACTCCTAAAATGTCCCATCTAAGGCATGCATAGTTGGGGGTATATTTTGTTGTGCTTGCATTGAAAAATGCTGAGTAAAATCTGTTTCCCCCCCTTCACCAAAAGTTTCCAAGGTCAGTGGTCAAGGAACTCCGTACTTAACAAAGAGTGATGGGATAGCTGTGCTCATATGGTAATCATTTTGTGAGTCGTAGGGTTGCATCAAAGTACTGCAAGACTGCGTTGATCATTGTTAAATCTCCCTGCTTCTGGAAATCATCTATCAAAGTCTCACAAGTGTTGGCCTTTATTATGGGCAAAATGGGAGGTAGCACAGACAGGATTTTATGTCAGAACCAATTTTGAAGTAGTTTAAAGAGATGAGATATTATGTCAGTAATGTTTTCGAGTGATCTTTTATAAGGTTGGAAAAATATGCCACAAATGCTTTTGAAATATCTTTTTGGTGACAGAATTTTACATCACAAATGCTTGGAGGATTAAACATTTAAATTTGGACAAATGTTTTTAAGTTTTGAAATGGCGCTATTAGCATACATTTTTAATGATCAGCATGATATGCAACATGGATTTAGAAATGGCAAAATTTTGTTGATTTCTTCATAATACCTTCCTATCTCTTTGTCTAGCGGAAAAAAAATTACACGATTCAATGTGTTTCTGACCTTTTAAATACACCAGACTTAAACCTCACATGGCTCTTATTTTGAAGTATATAAAAATGAAATTTTACTTCTTGAAACAAGAATCTAAATTAATAATAAATGAAATTTCTATAAGCATGGTAATTATTTTTAATGAGTATTCTTCTATATCATTTTATAAAAGGTATTTATTATGAATTTGATGTATTGTGTATGATATATTGTGCATTTTGTATGACTTAGACGTAGTTCCTGAAAATTAGCAACATTGTTACTAATTTTATCACTTAGCTTGTATTGCAGTGCACATTAAGTTTTTCTACACAATTTAAATACTTTTTTTTTTCATTTTCACTGTTGGATTTTTGTTTTTTGAAAAAAAAAAAAATGCCAATGAATTTAATTTACATAGGGTCGACAAGAACTTGAAAGAGTGAAAAGGCGAATTGAAACAGAGTTGAATGATGTTAAAGAACAGCTGAATGAAAAGAAAGTCCAAGTTGAAGAATTACAACAACAACTATCTAAAAGAGAAGATGAACTCAATCAAACTCTTTTGAGGTAAATTTTAAACTATTATTTTAGTATACAACTTTAGAAAACAGTGCAATATTTTCAGTGTTCTTACTTTCACTTTAAATTTCTGCCTTTATAAAGATGACACTGGAATGTCCTACCTAGAAGTTTCAACTTTTTCAAATATAAAGACATTCAACTACACCTTTTATAAATTTAGGAATTATAGAAAATGTAGGACTACAGTGACCCCCATCATATTTTTATTATTTTTAAGCTTATTTAACTTTCAAAACAAAAAAATTGAAGTTATTCTGTTGTGTCTGCCACTTCAGAAAGAGAATCTAAAAATTTTCCTCCTTTTGCTATTTTAATACGGTAATTTGTTCACTACATGCAGTAAAATGTGATCCATTAGTTAAATTCATAGATAAATACTAAGCCTATGCATATAGTAATACAGAAGAACTTCGATTCATTGTTTTTCATGGGTGCCTAGGAAAGAAACGATGAATGCAGGAAAACAACAAATGCGCATTAAAGTCAAAGTGTGAAGAAATCAATGTTTATACATATATGCAATGACTGTATACCAACAAATACTAATTTGTTACAAAATTGTAAAACAAATAAATTGAAGATAAAAATTAAGTCATACCTTTAAAAAAATCAGTAATTTTGTGTTGGTCTTTTCATCATTTTTTAAATTAAACAGTAAAATTTTAAGATTTACAATATTTTTCTGGATCTTATGTTTGTATAAAAAAGTTCACATAGTTTCAAATACCATTATTGCTTCATACAAACTTCGTACTAGTGTAGGCTCAACTGCGTCGGTGTGAACATTATCCTCTGCTTTGCCATTAGTTTCATTATCTCACATTTCTTCCATATTTAGGATACTGATGTCTCAACATCTTGATTAATAGAAATATAATTAAATTTCATGCTGAACACATCTTCAATACGAACCACTATTCATCTGATTATCAACAGACCAAGAAGTCTTACCAAGAAGCAATTGCATTTTGTATGCCACCTGGATCCACTTAATGTTCAATTTCATTTTGGTCAGGAGAAAAATTTTACAACAATGAACGCGGAAAGTCCCTTTTTGTCGAACAATAGATGTGGGTTTCTGTAACGTTATACAAATAAAATTTGTGCAGGGACCATAGAAATAAAATGATAGATTGGGGTTTCATTGTATTCCTAGTTTTGTTCAATATCAGGTAATGCTGATTATAAATATTTCTTCATTATTCTGCACGCATTCAGAACAAAAACCAATCCATATATCTCATTGTTTGTAGGTCTTTCAAATAACCCATACGTACATAGTGTGACCCCAAATTGATTGGTCAAACAAGTTACTTTTCTTAGCTATAATTTGTCACTGATTTCTTTCTTTTATAATTATCAATGAATGAATTGGAATGTCATTTCTTCTCTTTAAATATTCACAAATGGCAGAATTTAATAATTATTATTTTTTCCTTAAAGATGTGATGAAGAAGCTGCTGCCAAAGCACAAGCTATGAAAACTTTGCGAGAGGTTGAAAGTCAGCTTTCAGAACTTCAGGAAGACTTAGATTCAGAAAGAGCTGCTCGTGCCAAAGTTGAAAAGCAGAAGAGAGATCTAAATGAAGTATGAGTTTCTTTCTTCTTTATTTGCTTTGTGCATTGTTTCTATTTCAATTACTATTTTAGACTTACCAAATTTTACTTGAGATTTATTGTGCAGAAATATAATTAATTAGGATTTGAGTTAGTGTATGCTTTTTTATTTGTAAATTTTTTTTCAAGCATTTAGCCTAAATAATCATTGAATAATTTAGACCCTTATAAAATGTATCTGAGTAGCTACTGGGATATAATTTGTTTTCAAAGTTAGTTAATTTGAATTAGTAAGTTATTATTTTCAATTAGAATTGCTCCACTCATTCTTCAGGTCTTTCTCTCTAAACATGTTAGCAAATATTTAACTACCATTTGTATTGAAAAAAAAAAGGTTCAAGTTCAGATTCAAGATGAACTGGCTGCTGACCTATTTGGGTTTGACTAAATTGCCAGTCATAAATGATCTCTGACCACCCTCCAGCTCTCCTCAGCCAAGACCTGTGGTAGCTTTACCAATTGGAAGGGAAAACCCCAATGTTATTTACTTAAAAAAAAAGAGAATTCAGTGGAAAAATGACAGATTACATGTTTTTTACAGTATACATGAACATTTTTTTTTATAAATTAGGTATAATTTCAAAACTTAGTTACATGCAGCTCAACACTGATTTAGGGTCACCTCGAAATTCCATTACAGCACCAATTTAATATGCCTTCAGTAAAAACTTCTTTTATGTAACAATTTTTCTAGGTATTACTGAATATATATTTTTTTTTACATCTCTTTCTTTTTGATATATTTTTTTTTTTGTTAAAATCTTAAAGGGTACCTGCTCTTCTTGTTTGAAGGTGCTTTTAAACTCAAAAATGTATTGAATAAGGAAAAGAATTAGTATAGTACAGAAAAAAATATTTGTTTTGTCCATTGGTCCATCAGGGCCTTAACAAAAGGAACAGTAAACAGACTGCTTGCAGTTTGTGCTAATTTCTAGAAAAAACGATACGCAAAATCTGGTAACCGTTCGTTCTCATTTGAAGGTTGATTGATTGCTGTATCAAAGATTCACTAGCTAAATTTGTGAAGTATCCTATTTTTAAATAGCTTATGGCTAAAAGAGCAGGTCTATCTATTTCGGAAAAGCAGGAAATTTGTGAATATAAGGTAAAAAATGTTGATGCATCACTGCAACACATCTCTAATGATTTTTTTGCACTATGCAGGGATGTTAATTCTGCACCGAAACACAAATTATTGCGCCGAACTGCGCTTTTAGCCGATTTTTGCGCAAGTCTGCGCCGAATACATCATTTTGACTCTTTCAGGGTGCGCCGAAACACAAATATTGCGCCGAACTGCGCTTTTAGCCGATTTTTGCGCCGGTCTGCGCTGAATACGTCATTTTGACTCTTTGTTAAATTTTTGCCACGCTCATTTATCTTTTAAAGCGTGTATGGAAAGCTAGTTAGAAGTAAAGCAAGATTCAAACTGCGTACGAAAGCTGCATTCCGAAGCCATTCTACCCGCCCCGGATCGGACCAGTCGGGCTTTGTTAGTCACCTGGCACGATTTGCTATTTTGAGATGAAGCATTATGGACCAATTCGTTTTTCAACATGTACACATGCATTGTTTTTAATTGATATTGTACCTTTTTGAGAAAGAAAAATGGAGGAAAATGTTTTTTTGGTGCAAAATAAATCTGCTGTCTTTAAATGAAAACTTAAAGGAGAAATCAATACGCCTTTCATAACTTGTTATTCGAAAAGTTTTTATGTATTCACACTGTTTACAAAAGCGATTCATATGTTTTACCTTTTCGAGCTTAACAAAAAAAAAAGCCCCCTCCTCTGAAATGGGTAACGATCCGCCACAGCTCTATGTATATGTATTTTCCCGATTTGAACTGGCACTATTTTTTTCGGGCCCACCACTGAAGCAGGTCACGAGCCGCCACTGGCTGTTATAGAAAGTGGACAGATTTTATTAATGGAAGGGAAGGATAGACTTGCAATACCATTACAACTATTAGAAGAAAATGAAAAAGCTCAAGAAGAAATTAATAAAAATAAAAAAAAGAATAAATAGAAAACTAGATAACTTATGATACTTAATTTGTAATCTCATTATTAATTTCTCATAATCTTAATTTTTAACTTCCCATAATTCTTAATTTCTCTCAACAGTCATTAAATATTTTTTGTTTACATTTGCTTTGTATATTGTGTTCAAGTATTATAGATGAATATGTAAATATTAGATGAGGTTAAATTACTGATACAAAAGCATATGCTATTAAAAGTACATACATTTAATTATTGTAACCATCAAATTTATTTTGTTTTCGATACTGCTTACCAATTATGTGTTGTTTTATAAGAGGTATAATATTTAGGTTTTCAAAAATCTCCATTTAGTACTACTTATGATTTGTAATAGAACCAAAGAATGAGATAGAAGCTTTTGTTTTAAAATTTAGTTTTCATTTTATTTGTGCTCTCTTTTTCGAGAGGAAGATTCCCTAAATAATTCTGAAAAAGAAAAAAAAAAGGGACGGGGATTGGCAATCTGTGGCTCGCAAGCCGCATACAAATCATACTCATGGTTCTTGAGTAGGAAAAAAATGACTTAACCACAGAAAGGTTGCTGACTCCTGATATGTATTGTTTTTAGCAAGTTGCTGATAGCATAGCCTGTATACACCCTTTTTTTTCCCACAGCTTTCCTAAAGTGCTTTCAAATAGTGTTTTGCTTTTAGCAAATGGTGTTTGCTCGCAAACTTTGCTTTTCTTGTATGCATTTATTGTGTTCCTTAATCTTCAATTTTATGCTCCAAAATCATGTTAATTCTGATCTCGAATCTTAGTTTTCCTCTCGGAAACTATTTTTTTGTGCTCCCGAGGTGCTCCCAAATGGAATTTTTCTGCTCCCGAGGTGCTCCCAAATGAAATTTTTTCTGCTCCCGGGGTGCTCCCAAATCGAGTTTTTGCTTAATAACAAAAAATGCATTAATACCTGTGATCTGCTGTTAGATATAAAAAGAAGACTTAAAACAGCTTAACACGAAGACATACATTTACATGCATAGTATCTGCTTGCACATGGATACTACAAATGATGAACAATCTGCTGCTTGTAGAAAAAAAGATATTGACAAAAATTAAGGGGATGGGCTGAAAAAATTAATACTGAAATGATAACTCTAACTAGCATTTAAAAATATTTATCTGTAAAAGATAATTAAAGTAAAATAAATTCAGTTTGAGATTTAATGTGTGTGTCTAACTGTTATGAGCATAAATGTCTATTCTATCTACTGTTGATGATATGAAGAGGTAAGTGCTTGTTAATTACATTCATAATATCGTTAGATAGTTTAATTTGTATAGTATTATTGATTTTTGTAACATTAATACTATCTCAAAATCACTTTTTAACCATTAACATAGATTATCACATTCAATATATTGCCAAACTCATTATAGCACCATAATTTTCTCAAATGGTTAGTGTTGTTATATCAGGGTTTGACTGTATTTTAAATAGAAATATAAACTCACTCTTTAAAAAAAGAGTGAGAGAGAGAGAACATATTTTTTGTTGAAAATTAGGGATTTCATCTTTCAAAAATCCAGAATGTTTCATGGCGCATACTTTTTTGTTTTGTTATTTATTTCTTTTATTATTCTAGGAACTTGAAGCTTTGAAAAATGAACTATTTTATTCTGCTGAAACTACTGCTGCACAGCAAGACTTGAGAACCAAACGAGAGCAAGAGTTGGCCATGCTGAAGAAAACTCTTGAAGAAGAAACTGCATCACATGAAGGACAGATTGTTGATTTAAGGCAGAAACATAATAGTGCCATAGAAAATCTTAATGAACAGCTAGATATAGTGAAAAAGGTAGTTTTATGCTCCTTATTATAGCTTATTCAAATATAGTTTAGGAGTATCACTGCAGACTGTAGCTCACTTTAATTAAATGAGTTTGAAAACATTGCTTTTGTGTGTATTAGTATGGTTTTTTAAGAGCATTGTTTGTAAGTTAAATCAATTTAAAGATAAATACAAAAATGTGGTTACTTTTATAAAACTTTCATAAATCAACTGTTCATTTCTTTTTAACAAGATTTTTTAAATAAAACTTTTTTGAAAAAAAAAAAAAAACTTAACTTTTTATAATTTTCTACTAAAATTTAAAACCTTTTCTCTTTTTAGACAGATTTGAACTTTTCTTTGATTTCAGTAATTTATCTGACAATTTAAATAAGTATTAATGTGCGAGAATAAACTTTCAATTGATAGTAACAGTGTACCAGAATAATATTTAGTAGATGTTTCTATTGATACATAAGTATGCATGATACATTTTTAAATTGTTTTATATATTTGCAAAACCTTCTTCTCTAGGCAAAAGCATCCCTAGAAAAAGCAAAGTCTAATCTTGAGGCAGAGAAGGCAGAATTATTGAATGAAGTAAATGCTTTAACTTCTTCTCGACAAGATTCTGAAAGAAAAAGGAAGCAGTTAGAAATGCAGTTGCAAGAACTTTCTGCTAAATTATCCGATGTTGATAAAAGTAGAATTGACAATGTAGAGCGGTGCCAAAAACTGCAGGTAAATATTGTTTTTTTATAATTCTTTTCAGTCTCTTCTTCCTAAATATTTAGATTGTTCCTAAAGGTAAGAAAAGTTAAAATTTTCCATGGAACCAGAAAATTATTTTTATGTCATCAAAAATTTTTTTCATGAGAAATAATATTTAATGGTCAGAGCTTTAAAAATATCCAATTTAATGTGTTAAGAAGTTTAAAATAAGTTTATCTGAAATATTTTCATCTAAGCTTTCAAGTTATTTTTAATCCATTATAAACATAATTATTCAATTTCAGCTGATGCATGCAGCATTAAATAAATTTTGTTTTATTCTATTAAAAATGTAGAGCTATTTCTAATAAAACTTTGAAATTTTAATAAGTCACTTTGTCCCCTCTAAGTCTTTTATGGCAATCAAATTTATTATTTGCGAAATAAATTTGTGAATGTAAAATTGCCTCAAAGATTTAATCATTAAAAAAAAAAAAACTTTATAAAGCATTAAACTTTTTTAAATAGAAAAGAAATGATTTACTTTTTCTCAGCTTTTATTATTCTCTTTGTAAATAAAGCAGGCGTTTGAAACTGTTAAAAAGCTGAGTAGCTTTGTATTCATAATAATATAACCCTTAAACACTGTGCATTGTTTGATATGATGCTAATTGTCTATTCACAGGCTGAACTGGATTCAGTCACTGCTCAGTTAGAAGAATTGGATGCCAAAGCAACTGCTGCTACAAAACAGGCTGCCATTCTTGAAAGTCAGTATGCTGAAGCTCAAGAACTGTTACAAGAGGAAACCCGCCAGAAACTTGCTCTCAACTCACGCTTGCGACAGATAGAGAGTGAAAAAGAAAACTTGCAAGATCAATTAGATGAAGAAGAGGAGGCTAAGAAAAACCTTGAGAAACAGTTGTCTATCCTTACTGTTCAAGTATGCTTCTTTTTTTTCTCCATTAAAATAAATATAACTTGCTTGAAGAAGATTGAATATCCTGTCCCCATAATTAACTACAATTATCTTATCCAGTAATGGGTGTCTTAAAATACTAAGTAATCACATGAATGTTCAATTTTCATGCAGTTAATAGCATATTTTACAGTCTCTAGTTATAGCAGTACTTTCACGTAATTCAGTGTAGAATCTGACATAACAGCTTTGGTTCTTGTGATATAAAAGCTTTTTTTTTCAGGCTTTCAGCTCATATTAAGACTAGCAATTCCACAATATTTGTTTTTGCCAGTTGATTTAAAATATATATATATATATATATAATTGTTAATGAGAGAAAATAAGCTGCCACCTCCAGGAACAGCTATCACTCTGGATGGCAAATTTTGCGGACAGTTTTTTGGTTTTGCATTTCTGTGAAACACGTTTCAATTTGAAGTGGAATAACCTGAATGTAATCCACTTAGCACTTTTAGCAGTCGCTTTTGTTATTTTATATGTGATTTGTATGAATTTTAAACTTAAGTATTAACATAAAATATTTCTTTTTGGAAATTTAATTTGTATCTTGAATTTTTAAATGTTTTTAATCTAGTAGGAAATATTATGTATTTTAGTCTCAAGAACTAAAGAAGAGAGCTGATGATGAGGCCCAACAAGCTGCTGCATTGGAAGAAATTCGTAAGAAACAGGCTAAAGATATTGAAACACTTCAACGACAGATTGAGGAGCTGAATTCCATAAATGACAAACTTTCCAAATCCAAGAAAAAGCTACAATCCGAGGTAAGTAAATACTCTTATTTAACAAAAATAGTCTTCTTTTTTATTGCTTCATACAACAGTTTTGGTCAGGAAAATCTGGAATGTCTGGAAAATGTCAGGAAATGGGAAATATATCAGGAAGTCTAAAAAAACTGGAAAAGGCAAAATGGGTCAGGAAAATTCTCCAAAAGAATATATTTTTCTTCACATAAAAATTTCTTGGGGTCCCCCCCCCCCCCCTCTTCCGGACTCCAAAGAGTGAAAAATGCAGATTAAGATAATTTATATTAAAATAAAATGAATAATTCAGAATGTTTGTGGGGTATGCGATGCTCACATCTGTTTTACAGTTTGTGGTGAGGTGTTTCTTGTGACAGAAGATTCAAAAAGCTAACTGTCTATGAATAAAATATAGAAATCTTCACTACTATTGCTCTGGATTCTTCCAGATTTGAAGTGTAGTAGACCAAAAAGATTAAAATTTATGTTTGAAATTCAGCGTCTGCATTTAATATTGCCATTTAGATATATCCTCTAAGTACTGCCTGTAACACAAGTAGTATTGGTTACTGCTGGATAAATCTGAAGTAGCTTATAGTAATCTTACTTGAAACTCTTAGTAAATTTTTATTTTATTTTTTTGGTGGTTATTGGACTTCAGTGCATCAATAATTATATTATAGCTGAAAATTTATTTCAAGTAAATTGTAGCAAAATACTAAAATATAATAAGGAGGTTATAGTGTTGAGGGATTTCCCAAAGTAAAATGCATCTATGATCAAGAAATTTTTTTCGAAAGTTTCCAAAAGTCTGGAAAAAGTCAAAATTGACTTTCAGAAATTTAGTAGGCTCCCTGTTTTAAGAGATGTTTTTTATTTTCTTTCTTCTGTTACTTATTTTAGCATTGACACTTTTACACCACCAGTTAGTGCTACTATGAGTGCTTTGTTAAATCTTAATTTGCTGCACAAAGTTTTGGTTCCTCCACCTTGCACTGATACAATATAAATGTGGTTTTTTAATGGATCTTTACCAAAATGTTGTACCCCTAGGCTGATATCTTTCAATAGATAATCAGCCTTAAGCTATAAAAACACAACATTGCATTATTTCTAATTTATATTTCATTAATTGTGCCTTTAAAACTTATACAAATCGATAGTCCCGTGATTTTCTGGTTTGAGGGTTTTTTTTAGTTATAACTTTTATTTAATTTGAATTATATTTCTTAGGTTGAAGATTTGACAGTGGAACTGGAAAATCAACGTGCTAAAGTATCTGAACTCGAAAAAAAGCAAAGAAAATTCGATCAGCTTTTGGCTGAAGAGAAAGCAGTTTCCGAAAGGATAGCTGAAGAAAGGGATAATGCTGAACGAGAATCTCGTGAAAAAGAAACCAAAATATTATCCCTTACTCGAGCATATGAAGAAAGTCAAGATAAACTTGAAGAACTAGAAAGAATAAAAAAGCAGTTGCAGGCTGAACTATTTGAGCTTGTCAGTTCTCAAGGAACAGCTGATAAAAATGTATGTTTGTCAGTTTACCTAAATTATTTTATGTGCTAGTATCAGATTAAGCCCCCCCTTCTAATTTGTTTGTAGTTGTGACAAATTTTTATTATGTTTTTTAAATTATACCACATTTTCCTTAAATATTCTAGTTTAATTTTTATTCTGGTGAGTGAATTTGCTGATGAAGTTTAAATGACTTTTATATGGATATCAGGGCATCTCAAAACATTTTTTGGACCATTCTCCTTGCATGTCTTAATAGTATAATTAAAAATTATGTTAGCTTCTATTATAACAAGAATTTAATGAATTAATATTAAAAGTTTTTTAAAGCTTTAAATTCAGTTTTCTTTAAAATGAGATTTTGCTAAGAAGCATAAATTTTCGCCAAAATATTTTGATAAATCAAACCAATCATTATTTTTAAAAAGTTTAGTTGTTCTAAGTCAATTCTCCCTGGATACTGAAACTCAAATTTATAAATGAATTTTAAATGCCATTCTTTTGAAATTATCTTTTAAATAGCATGATATAATTATTTCAGGTTCATGAATTGGAAAAGGCAAAAAGAGCATTGGAAAGTGAATTGGCTGTACAAAAGACTCAAATTGAAGAACTAGAAGATGAATTACAGTTAACAGAAGATGCCAAATTGCGCCTTGAAGTAAATATGCAAGCAATGAAAGCTCAGTTTGAACGTGATTTACAAGCAAAGGATGAACAAGCAGAAGAAAAAAGGAGAGCTCTCTTGAAACAAGTAAGTTCTTCAAAAGAATATTAAATTTATAGAGTAAAAGCTTCAAAAGTAGTAAAATTAAGAAAACAATGAATGCAAACTATTTTGGAGGGACTGAAGAGGTTGTTACAGCAGGGTTTCAGATTAGGAAAAATGGGCGAAAAATTAGATTAAATTTAAAAATGTCTATTAAGAATATTATTATTGCTAGTTATCTGAACATTTTATAAACACACTTCTTTTTTTGTGGGAAATATTTAAAAGGAACAGAATAGTGCAAAATCATTGCAAGAAAGGAAAGTAAACTTTTATTTATTTTTTCTGTTAAATTTTACAATTTTTCCATAGCATTTCAAAAAATAATCAAGGTACTCTGTCACTAATCAAGATACTCTGTAAAGTCTTAATTTGCATTGTACATTTTTTCTTGGAAACAAATGGATTATATTTACATGAATCCATAGGCGAGCAAATTAGCAAATCAGTCAAGCAATTCTCAAAATTTTAGTACAAGATTCTTCAGTATTGAGTTTCTGGAAAACAACCTGAAAACCTTAACTAGTCTCTCTCTCTCTCTCTCTTTTTTTTTTTTTTTTTTAAATTAATGATTTATCAATAGTGAGAAACATTCAATAGGAAACAGAGGGAACCAAAATATTTTTTGTCGTTAATACAAATCTTTTAACCTGAAATTCTTTTATAGTGCAAAGTATACTGTCGGGACCACTATATCACTTCAAGTTAACCAATTTTTCATGTTAAGTGTTTTTGTGTTAAACATATTTTGCTATGTTCTGAAATCAAAGAAACCTTGGATTTGCCTTTTATTCCCTAAAAATAAATATTTATTTAGGTGCGTGATCTGGAATCAGAATTAGAAGAAGAAAGAAAGCAGCGAACAGCTGCAATCAGTGCCAGAAAGAAAGTTGAAGGTGATCTGAAAGATATTGAACAACAGCTAGAGCATGTCAATAAAGTGAAAGAAGACGCTTTAAGACAACTGAAAAAACTGCAAGTAAGTATAGAAAATATGCAAACATCTATTCAAGTTTATTCTTAAATAATTTATAATGAAAATAACTTATTTCCCCGTAGAGCCAGATAAAGGATTATCAAAGAGATGCAGAAGCTGACCACGCTCTTAAAGAAGAACTGACCCTACAACTGAAAGAACTGGAAAAGAAAATAAAGGCTATGGAAGCAGACATGATACAGGCTCAAGAAGATTTAGCCAATTCTGAAAGAATAAGGCGAGCTGCCGAAGCTGAAAGAGATGAATTACAAGAAGAAATAAATACTAATGTATCAAGAAGGTATGAAAATTCTTCAAGTATACCAGTTCGTATAAGAATCATCAGATCTTTAGTTTTTGCGATGACTATGTGTACCAAAGCCTTGATAGTTATTTTACACAACTTGCATTTAATAAACTATAAACCCTATTAGCTCAACACTTCAAGCAAGTCACTCTGTTGCTTTAGTTCCGTTTTAAATAATTTCAAATTTGAAAATTTTATGTTCTGGCATACTAAAAAGTAAGCAGTTAAACAAATGATTGGAACAAGTCATTTGAAATTAATTTTTAAGTTGCGAGAGTCCACTTATCAAAGTTTGAAATTTTAAACACCCAATAAAAATAATTATTTCTTGACAATAATTGTTCTGGTATTAATGTACTTATTTTTAATATTGAGCATTGTTTTACATTTTTCTACTTAGCTCTTTACTTCAAGATGAAAAGCGAAGATTAGAAGGTCGTATTCAGCAGCTTGAGGAAGAATTAGAAGAAGAGCAGAGTAATTCGGAAATATTGATGGATAAGGCTAGGAAATCTCAAACACAAGTATGAATGCAAAAAAAAATTTCTTTCACTTTACCATTCTTTATTTTAAATAATGAATATTGGTTTATTTTAATATTTAAACTTGTACCATTAAATACATGAAATAAATTTAAACAAAGAACTTTTTGCATGTTTTTAGATATTTTGACGGAATTGAAATTAATGTGTGAAATATTTATTATTACAGATAGAGCAGTTAACAAATGATTTAGCCAGTGAACGTTCTCAATCACAAAAATTAGAAAATAACAGGATGATTCTGGAAAGACAGGTAAAAATTAAAATATTAATTTTATTTTTCATAAAATGTTGAATGCCAAACCAATTAATAATTTATTCTTGAAAAGTCTATTGGTATAAAACAAGTACCTCCTTGTGTTTAGAGAATAATAAAATTCCCAACCAAACCTAATAATATTTCATTTGCTTGTGCAAGTATCACTTGTTATAGAAATTATGTATGCAGACTGCCCTGCAGACAATAAATTCCCATAGTCCCATCCCCCTGCAGACAATAAATTAATTTTTATAGTTGTTGTTTGTAGTACCAGTTTGATTAATAAAAAATAACCACCAAAGATTTCATAACAGGTTTTTTATTTTTACAAGTACATACTCGCATATATTTCCCACATCATCACTCTGCATATTTAAACCCATCTCCTACTGCGGAGCAAGTTTTTGTATACCTTAAGTATATACAGTGAAACCTGTTTTTAAAGACCACCACTGGGACCAAGAAAATGTGGTCTTTAAGGAGGGTCGGTCTTTGAATTCAGGTAATACGATACATTTTGACAAAATTTTAAGTGTACTTAATTTTATCAATAGAATTGGAATTTATTTGATAATTACCTGTCATCACTGAAAAGGCTTTTTTATAGTAGATGTAACATAATAAAAAGCATGTATGTACTTACTTTTTTATAATATGCAGAGAAAGACAGTGAGATTTATATATATATATTAATAAATGAAGTTAGAATATCTTTAAATTAAAAAAAAATTGAAAGATATAATAAAATTTTGTGTTGAATTTTGCATGCTTAGCTCTCGCCAGTATCGGCATCGCTCATTGATCGGAACAATGACGTCATTCTCTGTAGTATTTTCATACGGAGCACAGATTTTGTGATGCAATTATTTTTCGAAGAAATGTTTAAAAAAAAAAATTGTGCTAAACGATTCACTGTAATGTCTAAATGCATAAAATTCTATTTCCAATAAATATCCTCCAAGAAGCAGTAACACAAGTAACTACGTGCATGGCGCTATTGCGTTCACTGACTCCATGGATTATTTAGTGACTGGAAGCTGCGTTACAACTCAACTAAACAAGTGTCAACTTTCGTTTTCATCATACCGCGTTATTGCTGATCATTCGTACAACGAACTTATTCAAATAGGGGAAAATAAGAATTTTTTTTAAGAAATTGCGGTCGTTAAAATAGGATTTTAAATAAATTTGTTTCTTATACATAGCAGTCGTTGGTCGCATCAGGCAGGTGGTCGTTCAATAAGGAAAATACACCATTATTTATAATTATATGGTACTCGGGACCGCTAAGACATGGTCGACAAGACCAGGTGGTCGTTAAATACAGGGGTCATAACAGAAGTAAATGTCAACACAGGTTTTACTGTATTTCTCCTGCCTGTTCATTTAGAAATGTATTTTTCTTAATGCAGATGCATATTGTAAAACACTAAAGAAATTGTGTTAGGCCATCCAAAATCACAGGAGAGGCTTGCTGTCCAAAGGTATAACTATCTTGCATGATGCTGCCCATCCATATACTTCAGGGAAAACAAAACATCTTTTTCAAACTTTCTTAGGAATTTTTACTCATCCACACTACAACTCAGATCTAACTTCCATTTACAAAATTAAATACATTTTTTAGAGGAAAAAATTTAGTAGATGCCAAAAAGTTTAAGGAAACAGTGCTGGATGGATTGATGACAGAGTTGTACAATGAAGGTGTATAAAAACTTGTTGTATATAGTATGGCAAGTGTTTAAATGTACACTATGTGGAAAATAGCCTAATGTAAAACTTCAGTAAATAAAAACACCCCTTGTATTTTAATATTAGCTGAAGTGGCCATTTTACCCACAAGAAAAGGATTGCTTTAACAATGAATAAAACCACAAAAGTATTTACTTTTTAACTCTCTATATTTCTGCAAATCTGAGCAAAATTTTGATCAAATTTCAGTGATGATATTGGGAACTGTTTTCTTTCTGAGTTGAAATTCCCAAACAATCAAAAGAACACAGACTTTCCGATTGTTACACTAGCTCTTTCTCCCTTTTGCTTATCTATGCAGAATATTAAGTCATACACTTCTAAGTTAAAAATAATTTAAGCTGTACTTATCAGCACAACAATGAATGTTTGATGTAAAAACACCGTGTGTTTGTGATTTTAAAAAGTTCACTTGGAAATATGACAACTGGAATGCTCAATCTAGTAATCATTGTATCCCTGGTTCATACATTTATTTATTTTAATCTTGTACACCAAGCTAATCTTGGACATATCAAGAATACAAAACTATTTTGATCATGATGTATGTTTTGTGTGACAAGAGCTTGTTAATTTAACAGTTTTGAACTTGCGACATTGTTATGTACAGCAATAAAAGAAATCTCATATTGTTCACTTTTTACCCTATTAGAGGTACACTCTTTCTGTCTGAAGCTTAAACTTATGAATATCACTTAAAAGAAAAAAGTATGGATAGATTTTTCAAATACTCTAGTGCAAAATTAAAACATTAATCCAATGGTGTGGATTTGAAACCACACAAACAAAAATATTCTGTTTCATGAATGTAGATATTTTTCATAATTTAATCAATGGATTTTACATATGTTTGAGAAATTTAAGGGTATTAAAATATCAATAAAACCTAATTAGAACATTTTCAAATACATGAGAAAAGATAAAATTGAAAAAGAAGAAACAGCAGGTATTTCAAAATCAATTAGAACTTCAAGATATAAAAGAAACTGAATGCTACATTGGTGTAAGTAACAAGAGGGCACTTAAATTCTCAAAACATCATTGATTTAAAATAAAATGCACTTCCTTTTCATTTGTAAAATAAATTAAAATATGAATTTTACTGTATTAGACTTATCCACATATTTGTGAAATAAGCTGTGTAACATTAATGTTGTACTAAAAATTTTAAAATTGTATGCATCAAACATGAGTTTAATAGTTTTCATTTAATCCTTGAACTTCTTTTGGAGAAATGATGAAAACCACTGCATTTGATGACGATCTTTCAGATACTTTGAATAGAATAATTTTGTGTATTATTTAGAATAAGATTAGAACTAAGATTATTTCGATACCCAATAAAATGATATTCAAATAAGTCAATAGTTTATTTAAGATTTATATGCTACTTTTCCAGAACAAGGAATTGCGTGCCAAACTTCAAGATCTTGAAACATCTCAGAGGACTAGAACAAAAGCCACAATTGCTGCTCTTGAAGCTAAGGTTAATCAGATGGAAGAACAGTTAGATATGGAGACAAAGTATGTATATTTTTAAGCTATCACTATTATTATTTTTTTTTTTTTTCATTTATTTATTTTGGGTGTATGGAGGAGGGTCTTACATAAGATTACCCATTTTACAATCCCCCCCCCCTCCTCCATACATAACGTTTGGAGCCTGCTGAAATATATGTATATTTAAATATTTAATCCCTGCCAAATTTCGGCAGTTTTTTTATTAATATGCATTTAGGCATATGTAAATTTATGAAAAGTATTCTGAAATAAAAGTGCTACTAGCAGTTTTCAAGAGGAAGTCCTAGTAAAAATCATTCCTTATACTCATTATCTTGCAGTCTTTTGGACTAGTTTAATTTAGAAGCTACTTGTGTAAACCTTGAAATTCGATAAATAGCTACAGAAATGAGAAAATAGCATCTAATAAATTTTAATTTGCATTTGAAATCTTTTCGTCAGTATCTGTGTAGTTGCACCATCTAGAGGGCAAGGTATTAAACAAAAGGATTTCAAATGTAAAATAAAACATATTAGATACTATTTTAGTTTGAAACTTGTCAGTTTATTAATTGACTATTTTTGTACTATTCACCAAAAAGTTTTATACAAAGTAGCTTCTAAGTGAAAGGGTTCTGAAAATTAAAAAAAAAAAAAAAGTACATAAATTAAATGCAAACAATTAAAAAATAAGGAATTCAAGCAGCAATTGAGATCCAAATTTTCAAAACCAATAATATATCAATACTTGACAGGTAAATAAAAAGAGAAATTGAAAGAAACAGCAGACAAACACTGCATTCAAAGCCCACGTCACAGTTTGCAGTCACAAGAATTAGCACACAGTAATAAATTGGATATGATGTTTTTTAATTTTTGTGATTAATTTGGCAATCTTTTTAAATTTATGCAGATTTTTAACTGATAAGCCAAGTATAAGTACAAAGTAACTATAGCACTTCGTATGCATTTAAATTTTTGAATAATTCTATTGGTTTATGAAAAACAAATGCCATAAAATTGAATATTTTAGAAAGCATGTTTAATCACAATAATCATTCATTAAAGTTTAATTGCAATGTAGGATGACGATTCAAAAAGCCTGTTTTAAAACTATAACCTTTTTTAATTAGAGAAAGACAACTACAGGCTAAAGCAAATAGAAAGTTGGAGAAACGACTGAAAGAAGTTATAATGCAATTGGAAGATGAAAGACGTCATACAGATCAGTATAAAGAACAGGTATTTTTTATTACTTTTTCTCTAAGAAATTTAATTATATGGACTTGTAAATTTATGTAGTGTGCTCATAAATATAAATTATTCTATACAAAGTGCATTTCTCATAATTTAAAGACCCATGTTATAGTGGAAAAAGCTTTGAAATAAATAGTGTTGCTAGGGCCCTCTGGTCCCTAATGTTGAGCTGTCAATTCATGACAGGTAAATTAGAGAGGATTTTCACCCTAGTAATTATCTTCAGTTTCTTGAAATTTGTGATAATACTTACTTGACAGTAAGATTCACAGAAAATTAAAAAAAAAGTAATTGACAATAAAAATTCATTAAGATGATACTGTGTAATCTCAGCAATATCGTGACTTTATGGTTTGTTTAAGAATAGTTAATTTTTTAGAGATGGATTCAATCTTCAATTAACTTGTTGCAAAAATAATGCACTAAAAGAGACCAGGTCAGGGAAGCTTAAGAGGAAAAATCTGATAACACAATTCATGTTATGTAACTTTTTTCCTTGAAATAAATTGATCTCCTTTACCCAATCATGCATTTACTCTCCCGAAATTCGTACCAAAAATGAGATGAAACAAAATTTGAAAGATTTTGTATAATTACTTTTGCACTGTACATTTTTTCAGTTTATGAAGAAATTTTACTTTTCTATTTTTATCCTTATTATTGTTATTATTTACACAATGCCAAAAACCTGGCTTAAACTTCAGACAGAATACTGACACTACTCCTCCTTTCCTCTCACTCACATTTACATCATGGGATGGTATTTCACATGCATGTGATTATTCCTGGATTGGAGTGTTTGAAAGTGCTGCACTAAAAACATTAAACAAAATACTCTGCTGTGTATTTTTTCTTAAAAGAAGCCTGCACATTAGATGATTATCCCTAACTATTTATATTCTAATTAGATATTTATAGTATAGATATAATTAGATATTTATAGTTGTATTAAATAGATAAGTATTTTAAATTGAATTCATTAAAATAGGCACTTTTTAGACCCCCCCCCCCCAAAAAAAAAAGCAATCGGGAAAGAGTTTATCTTTTTTTCAGATGAACGCTATGTATACACATTAAATGAAAATTTAACATAAAAGATGACAAATGCTACTTCATGAAGCAGAAAATAATTTATATGAAACACTTTTGTGTAAAGATTTTAAAGACTTTCATCTAAATTAATTTAGCATTGAAAAATCTGCTGTCAACCAGGATAATTCTCACAGTTGTATTGGCAGTAACGTTTGCAAAACTTGGCATTTGTTATACTTGATATTTTTATGTTAAGTGCTGGTTATTCAAAGATCTAAAACTCCTTCAAAATACTTGTAGAACATAAAGCCTTTATTATTGCAAAAGCAGGATCCTATATTTAATAATGTATATTTATTTTTCAAACGAATGTTTTAGGTTGAAAAAGCAAATGCTCGAGTAAAGGCTTTGAAGAGACAATTGGATGAATCTGAAGAAGAATGCTCAAGGGAGAAAGCTCAGAGACGGAAAGCTCAAAGAGAAATAGAAGATTTAATAGATGCTAATGCAACCCTCAACAGGGAAGCTTCGTCACTCAAAACCAAACTCAAGTAAGTCAAAATCTGTATTTAAAAATATAAGTTCATTTATAGTTTATCAAGAACACCCACAAAAAAAAAAACTGTTGTTTAAAGGTAAAAGCAGTAAAAAAGTTTGTAAAATAACGTAGTAAAAAGATGCTTATCAGTATGATTCTTTGAGGTACAAAATGGCCACCTGAAATGTAATAATTAAGTAATTTTTTAATGAATGTTAAAGTTTCTAAATAGTGTTTTTCTTTGCACAGTTGTGTTAAATTAACATAAATTAAGGCATAAGTGTAATGTCTTTTTCCCCTAAATAACTAGTATTGTAAATATAGAAAATGCTTCATAATTTATGGATATTGAACAATTTATCTAATTTTTGTTAAAACAACAATCCCTAATTGAGATTCCAAAAAAATCTCTAGGTGTGGCAATCCAAAAGTTTTGAGCACAAGTTTAGAAAATTTATGAATCGGCAACAAGTCTTTAACATGTTAAATTACACAAAAAAAGCAGTTGCATAAAATTGCTCATTTTTCTTTAGTTTGATTTTTACCCATACATTTTTCAGGCGAGGAGGTGCTGGTACTGGGTTACAGTCATCTAGATTTTTAGCAACGAAAAGAGGATCCCTAAGTTCTGGCACTGGAGATGATGGTTTAATACTTCCTGATGAAACCTTAAATGATGATAGCCAAGCATGAAGTACCAATTCATGAAACTTGATAGAATATTAGAAAATTTAAAAAATACTTCCTAAAGACTTAAAAAAAATTGTTGAATTGGTTGCAAACACATTCCGGAAAGCTGCAAGTGCATTTGAAGAAATTGTGATCGCTTGTGCTAATTGTGAGGACTGGGAAGCACAATCAACTAATTACATCAAAAATATAATGCAATATTTAATGTATTTATTAAATGTATTTGCATTTAGGCATTTTTTTCCTTTAAAAATAAGGAATAATTTTATTTTACCTGTTTTGTACTGTTGTTTCTATATAAAAATTTTATATATGCAAAATTAATGTTAGTTAATATATGTAGTGTAAAACTGCTTATGTTACTGTTTGCAACATGTTCTTTATCAAAAGGTTTTTATTGTTAAAAAACTTGCATTTATTGCTAAAAATCTGTCCCTTATAAATTGATGCTGCTTTTATTATATTTACTACAGTTGAATAGTTATGCTTGGACAAAGTGTGTGAATGTATTGCAGTACTTAGAAATCTAAATTATATATGCTGCCTTGCAGTTTTAGTACCATGATTCACCGAGAAAATATTCTGAAAAAAAATATTTACTCATAGGTTAGAATTTTTAAAATAAGACAATCTTTTAGTGTAAATAATATCAAAATGAAATGTACTTAATGAAATATTGTTTTTGTAATTTTACTTTTTTCCCCCCCTTTTGTATATTTCAATCAATTGTGAATAACTATTACCGTTTTTTATGCTGAGTACTACTAGCTTTCACTAGTCAAATAAAAGAATCAGTCTTGTATTTTATTTCTTTGAAGTCTTATTAGGGACCAAATTAGTTTCCTTCAAAATAATGTGGTAAGACATAGGTATAATATTAAAATTTAGAAACTGTACATTTTGTTACATGTTATGCTTGAATTATTCTTAGAAATTAGCATGATCTTTAAAAAATGTAAAATATTTTATACGATATTTCTCAAAAGAAAAAAACTTAGAACCATTGACTGCATTTTAATGTAAAATGTTTTTATAAGAGTTCTTCAAAAGTTTTATCAAGCTATTTGAAGTAACAAAATTATTTGTATTCTTTATACTGCTTTATATAAAGATTTCCTCTGGATCTTTTCTATTGAGTTTCATAAAGTTGTATAGATAATTTTTCATGTTTCAAAATGCAAACATTACTATGAGCATTTTTGAAAAGCTTTCTTTTTATATATATAAAGATATATAATTTACATAAATTATGGTTGTGATTTATTTCAATTATTTTACGCATCATACTTGTTGAAAGCATTTTCAAAAAGCAATAGTTAGCACTAAGATGATTGCTTAAAAACTAACCAATTAAAATTGTTTAAAATATTCTTTTCTGATAATTAGAATTAATGCAAAAAACTATACCACAAAACCATTTAAAAAAAAAAATTGAGATTAATAACTCAGTATGGTGATATAATGTCAGAAAATAAGTATTAAAATGTTTTGAAATACAATTTTAATAAATTATACAGATGAGCATAAATAAGTACAAATGACTAGTTCACATTTCTTGTTGAAATAATCTTTTTCTCTCTTAACAATAATACTCAACACGATTTGAAAGACAAATTCTTATACAAGAAACTGATATTGGCGAGAAGAATCATAACAGAAATCTATTTTTACCATCCATAAATCAGATCTATATAAACATAATACTAATAATAATTAAAAAAAAACACACAGCCAATATCTTACTATCCTAGATAAAATTTATAATAACTTTTGCCAAGTGATTTACTGTAGCGATTAACACAAGTTCTGAGCATGAAAACATCATCTATACTGACAAAACTTGATAACATATGAAAAATTCCCTACATGGAAAATGGTGTAAATTATATGAAATTCTGAAAAAACTAAATTTGGTATTTAAATGTTTAAAGCACTTTTGATGCAAAAAACAGTTCCTTTTAACAAAAAAAAAAAAAACTTAACATTTAAAAGTAGAATACATATTCATGATAACAGTAAATACAGAAATTTAGCTACTACCTTAATGCACATTTGATATGGAGACATTTCATCGGACAAGGAGAGGTTCAGACGTTGGGCTTACACATTTTGATGAAATGTTGGTGGGATTTAGAGGATCCCTAGAACAGGGATGCAAAATATGTGTAATCTGGCAATCTAGGATCGAGGGGAACTTAAGCCATCTGGGGAAATTTTTCTGAAAAATATACAACTGATTTTGATTTTAACAATGAGTTACAAAATCCTCAGAGTTTTTTCTCCCTTTCTCATTTCCCCCCCCCCTCATGTGTATACTGATGTACCAGAAATAGTTTATCTCCTTGAAAACTGTTTAAAAATTTGCAGAAAGTTTGATTCACAAGCACATTGATAATAGAACCATGAAATCTGATAACCTCTTTCATGAAGTATTTATTCCTTGGAATGGAACTCCAGTGTATAAAGCTACATAACTTAAAAGCATCCTTAAACAGATATTTCCATGGGGAAAATTATCATTTTACTGCATTTTATTCAAGAAATACTCATGGTCTGATAAACATCAAAAGTTATTGACAACACCCGCAAAGGCTGAGGACGATTGCATTTTCTCAATTATTGACTGTTTATAAGGAAAAGATAATCAGAATCTTTATTTGTTAGTTAAAATTGTGAACTTATTAATAAGTTCCTAATATTTAAAATAATAAGTACTTACATTAACTATTAAGAATTAGATTGAAACTTAAGGTATTAACTTAGTTTACTGTTTAAATACCTAGGCATAATGAGAATTTATATAAATCTTATAACATACCGTAAAATTTTCATATGGATTAAGGAAAATGTTGGGAATAAAAACATTTTCTGCACCTCTGCCCTAGAGAAGTAAACCAAAGAATTAGCTGCCAACTCTTTGAATTTTTTGAGAAAATGGCAATTAAAAATTCAATACATACTTATATACCTATAATTCAGAACAGTAGTGATGCAAATCATAGCGCCGTGGTTCCGTATTCCACTGTGAAGCCCAAGGTCCCGGATTCAATACATAAAGTTTCTCTTACTTTTTTTCTTTAAATATGCATAAATAAACTTAAAAATTATCTTTGATAGAAAATTAATGTGACTGAATGAGAAAAAGCTGTATTATTTAAACTAGAATTTAAAAAATATCTGTTAAAATGTTAAGAACTTCTTGCAAGCCTGACCGGCATAAAAAAAGTTACTAGTTTAGTAGCCATTTTCTCAATTTTAGTTGCCAAAAAAGTAGCATTTTTGTATAATTTTATAGTTAAAAAATAAACATACGTCACTTAACTTCAGTTAAGAAGGAATGAATAAAATAAAATTAAAAAACTTCATGCTTTATATAACAGAGCATAGAGTACATTCATTTTTATAATGAGATTAAAAAACCAGACTAGACTGTTTGATGAATGATCTCTCGCAACTTTGAGAAAAAAAGGGAGTTGATGAAAACCGAAATCTGATTTTCAAATGAGTCGCCCGGACTAAGCTACAAGTAACTAAAAACTTGAAAGTAGTATGAAAATGACAATTTAAAAGTCACTTTTTTAGTCACCAGTGGACACACTGCATAAACTATTGATTACAATTCGCCAAAAATTCGGCTTTATATAGGATTTTCACACATTTTTAGAACGATTTCAATTGAGAGTTGTGTTCCAAGCAATTGACTTGGAACAAACTTGCTACTAATGCCCTGCTTTAAATTAATTTGTTAAAGCACTGCTTGTAAAAAGTGGTGGACAGAAAGATACAGTTTTTCTCTTTCCAAAGAAAAATATTCCTACTCCACTATTTAAAAATCTTGCAAAATATATCCATATAATTATTTAGTATGTTTTTATTAATTATTATTTTTTGCAAATGTAAGTAATTTCTGCCATTATAAAATAGCTTTTTCATATTCAGTCACATTACTTTCCTATCAAAGATGATTTTTAAGTTTATGTATATTTAAAGAAAAGTAAAAAGAAGTGCCCTTGACTTTGAACCCAAGACCTTAGGTTTCACAGAGGAATGCGGAACCATGGCGAAATGATATGCACTGCTATAATCTTGAATTATAGGTATATAACTGTGCATTGCATTTAATTACCAGTTTCTCGAAAATCTTGGAGCTGGTGGCCAATTCTTTTGCATTTTACTTCTCTAGAGGTCCTCTAAATTCTATCAGCATTTCATCACAAATCCACGATCCCAATGTCTCTGCCTCTCCTTTTGAGTATCATTTAGAAAAAAAGTAAATTAACGAAAATGTGCAGTTACATATTTGTAGCTAGTTTTAAGAAAAGTAGTGCCACTATACTTGTTTTAAATTAAGAGCTTTAAAGAAAAAACAAACAATTTGCAAAAGTTATTTAAATTCATATCAACTTACATGCAATAAGTTAAAGAAAAAATTCTAAAAGCATTACTGCAATTCACTTGAAAAAAAACTTATACTATATATAAAAATACGAAAGTTTTATATACAGTACATTTTACAATATGATATTTACAGAAATTAATAAATTATATAACACAAAATTTTAGATTTCTATGAAAAGAGATTCCACAAAGTGCTTCTGAAAGGTTTAGCACTAAAATTGATTCACCGGGAACACAATATGTTTGTCCTTAAAAATGCTATCAGTGCATTTTTCTAGTTGTTGTGTTTCTACTTAATAGGAGAAAATGAAGTAGGCATCATCCATCTGCTTTTCATTTCCCGAATTAAAGGAACTAAAAATAGAAATATTCTAAATTAAGAAGATGAAAAACTTTTAAAAATAATTTACACATGGAAGTTTATCAATTCATTTTTTAAAAATTTCTAATGGCAGAGAACTTGACATAAAATATCAAAAAGAAAAAAAAAAAAAAAACAAGAATGCCATTATCTCATTCGGCCCCTAGCCTCCCAATATTGTCCGATCAAGGAGGCCCTACGAAAGCAGATGATGTGGTGGCCATCCATTATAGCATGGTCCCCGAGGGTGCAATAGAGATTCAAGAAGACACCATGGGAAAAAGAGTGCAGCCAGGCAGTCATGTTTTCTTAATTTATTATGGAAAGTTTTGGTTAGTAACAATTAGTAATTTTTTTTTTTTAAGGAGGGGGGGATTAAAATTTTGCAGCTGTGTCCTTTTTAACACGCTTTTATTAGTTTCACCTGTATGGTTTGTAACCGACTCCTTTGAACGTTCAGATTTAGTTTAAACTTAGTAGACTTATCAAATTATTGTATTGTCATCAGTCCTTCATAAGTTTATCCCATTAGGCTGAGGAAGGGGTCCTAATGTGAGGGGCTGAGGGGACTGCTGCCCCCCCTCCGAAATGGGACCATTTACTTATTTTTAGAGAGGAAGGTAGCATTTAACACTGCAGGTTAATTCTTTGCTGCACAGCAGGGGCGTAGCCTGAGGGTCTGCTGCCCCCTTGAAATGGGATGGGACCCTTTACTTATTTTTTGTGAGGAAGGTAGCATTTAACTGCAGGCTAATTAATACTTTGGTGCACAGCAGGGGGCTGAGCCCCCCCCCCCTGAAATGGGACCCTTTACTTAGCTTACAATTGAGCTTTAGCTTTAAATTTGATACCCATCCCACCCCGAAATAAAATCCTGGCTAAGCCACTGGTACACAGTGAAAATAAATTATCTCACAGTTTGTACTTTCCAACTTAGTGTCTTATGAGAGATATCGAAAATTAAAAATAAATTCTAAACAGTTTAAAAAAACTAAAAAACATGCTTTTATAGCAAATCGAACTAAAAGTGAAAAATAAATTTAGTTTAAAAAAAAAAAAAAAACTAAAAAGCGCGCTTTAGTGATAAATTGAACTAACTAAATAGTGAAAAATAATTCTTTATATAGAAATACATTAATGAATGAAAAATAGTATTATTGTGAAAAAAGCATGGGATGTTCTATATATTAGTTCTTGAGAATATTCCATCGGTATGATTAGTACAAAAATGATACAAAAAATATAGCACAGAGCGCCCCACACTTTTTTCACAATGATACAATTTTTCGTTCATTAATTTATTTCTATATTAAGAATTATTTTTCACTTTTTAGTTAGTTCAATTTATCACTAAGGCATGTTTTTTAGTTTTTTTAAACAATATTTATTTTTTATACGAGTACTAATTTTAAACAAAACATGCTTTGCAGAAAGTGGCCAAATGCTCAAAGCCAACTTTTCTTGGGAAACTTGTAAACCAAATCTGGAAATATCATAAAACTGTGCTTTTAAGGTTTCCTTGATATTTTCTTTTTTTAGAGTTAAAAAATAAAACTCGCCGCACCATTATTTATGGACTACTTTCATTTATCATTAATTCTACATTAAAGTCAGTTTTGAACATAAATTGAAAAATCGTCAAATGAAATTTAACTCAAGGTAACTACAGTTACAACATCTATGAAAGGAAGATTTTAGAACTTGTACTCATAAATTGTACAGTGTTTTATATATTTAATCTTAAAGCTTTATTAGTAAATTGGAAACTACTGGTTAGCTGAAGATTTTAATTTCATCAAAATTTCACTATATTTGTGCATTGCTTACATAGGTACATTTTATATTCTTTTTTAATTAGAAAATTATTTATGTTAACAAAAAAAGGGGGCAGGACATGAGGCTACAAAGCCCTCCCCCAAAATGGGAGAATTTAAATATATATATGTGGTAATCAAGAGGCGCAACCCTCCAGCAGATGGCATCACAACCTCACGTCTACAGCAGACGCAGGTTATCAGAGCTTAGGAGCTCATGGCAGCAGATGCGAACGAGACCACGCTCGCGTAGGAGCGATGTCGGATGTAGCTCTCTGATCGCGTGTAGGCGATTCGACTCCAGAACGACCACGAGAAGGTGGCCAGTGGCTCCTGTGCGATAAGGAAACCTAACCCTGTGACCGACTCCGCTTATTCATGTTCTGCAATATCTCTCCTTTCTTTTGTAAATAGTTCTTCTGTTATATTTAGCCGAGCAATAAACGTGATTGAGAACCGTAGGAGTGCTTCCAGTCTTATTTCGACGTCGCCTCCTACAACCATGGGGGCTCAGGTACTGTAATTTTTTCGTTCTCACAATAGTACTACTTTTTGCTGTTCATATTTCACTACAATATGAGTTTCTTAAATAATTTAAATAAAAGTGATTTAAAAGACCTCGCTGAAAAAATAGCAGCGAAATTTCCAGATAATGCTAAAAAAGCAGATATAAGAAAAATTATTGAGAATTCAGATGCTTTTAAAACCAATCCTGAACATGTTCGAGGCGTCTTAAAATCGATCACGGAGGATCGAACGCCTAAATCCACTAACGAGGAATGTTTGTTAGAAATAGAGCGCCTTAAATTAGCGCAAATCGAGAAACAGATAGAACTAGAAAAATTAAGAAGTCAATCAATGTCTGGCGAAAAACGAAATGCGCAAAGTGACATAGAAAATTTGATTAAAAGCATAAAAACGCTCACAATCTCTGTCCCTGAAAGGCCAGAGGCATTTCATTTGTTTTTCGCTTCCTTGGAAAAAACGTTTGCAACAAAAGATGTCCCACCAGATCTAAAAGCAGAAATACTCATTAATTTGTTAGGGGTCAAAGCTAATAATCTTTTAACGTATGCAAATCAAGAAGAATTGTCGGATTACGAAAAACTTAAAGCTTTATTTTTAGCTGAATTTCAGCCGACAGCTCGAGAAATTCTGCACAATTTTAAACATGCTCATCGCTTAGCAGACGAATCCCATGTTCAGTTTGCATCAAGATTAACGGCAACATTCGAACATTATTGTCAGGTTCGAGAAATTGAGAAGGACTATAAAAAGTTATGAGATTTAATTGTTGCAGATAAATTATATGAAACGCTAGATTTAAAAACAAAAGAATACATAAGTGTTCGCGAAGGAAAAACATGGTTCAATCCGACGGCAATACAATCGACGCCGCAAAACCGCTCCTGTCTATAAAGTCAACGACTTGGTAGCAATCCAAAGAACCCAATTTGGAGGAGGTCTGAAACTACGACCCAAGTTCTTAGGACTGTACAAAGTCATAAAAATAAAACCACATGACCGCTACGATGTAGCAAAAGTAGGATCTCACGAAGGACCAGAAGCAACTTCCACTTCAGCTGACCACATGAAACCCTGGTCTACTGGAACTGCAATTTGAGATCATCCTACTACAAACTTTTTTTCCCTTTTCTCAACATCTCTTTTTGTTTTTTTTAATCATTATTTTCTTTCTTTTTCTTTTTTTTTTCCCTTTTCATTTTAAGTTTCAGGTTCGGAGGTCCTCACACGTCGATGGCCGAGCGTTGTGGTAATCAAGAGGTGCAACCCTCCAGCAGATGGCATCGCAACCTCACGTCTACAGCAGACGCAGGTTATCAGAGCTTAGGAGCTCATGGCAGCAGATGCGAACGAGACCACGCTCGCGTAGGAGCGATGTCGGACGTAGCTCTCTGATCGCGCGTAGGCGATTCGACTCCAGAACGACCACGAGAAGGTGGCCAGTGGCTCCTGTGCGATAAGGAAACCTAACCCTGTGACCGACTCCGCTTATTCATGTTCTGCAATATCTCTCCTTTCTTTTGTAAATAGTTCTTCTGTTATATTTAGCCGAGCAATAAACGTGATTGAGAACCGTAGGAGTGCTTCCAGTCTTATTTCGACGTCGCCTCCTACATACATATATATATATATATACATATATCAGGGATGCTACAGCTGAAACCCCAGTTTGTCTCAGCATCGTCTCAATCAAAATCCCTTTTTGTCTCAGTTTGTCTCAATTAAAATTCCTTTTTGTCTCTGTATGTCTCAACTAAAATTCCTTTTTGTCTCTGTATGTCTCAACTAAAATTCCTTTTTGTCTCTGTATGTCTCAACTAAAATTCCTTTTTGTCTCTGTATGTCTCAACTAAAATTCTTCCCCCCCCCCCCCCCCAAAGTTTGTTTCTTTCAACTAATTTTATTTATTTTATCTCAGTTTATCTCTAGAAGAAAATTTTTAAATCTGTTTCCCCTTTCAGCTTCTCCAAGCTCTTTTGCAATGGCCTGGATTTTTTGGGTGGCCACCTCATTTTTAAGTCGAGCAAGCCTGAAATCATAACAATTGCCACTGCATTTTACACATGTTTGGTTTCTATGAAATTATTATTAAGATGCCAAATTTAAAAAGTCTTGCGTAAAATCGTAAAAATCGGTGAAAATGTAAAAAAACGGGAATTTCACGTAAAATCGTAAAAATACGTGGGAAAAGCGTAAAAAAACGGCAGTTTCGCGTAAAATCGTAAAAATCGGTGAAAAAGTGCAACCTTCAAACTGAAAGCACATAAATTGACAAGTATGAATAGGTAAATTTCAAAATTACTACCGTAATTTATGGAAGAAACGCCGCATTCACGATCTCTTCCCCCCTTCCACCCCCACCAAAAAAAGAAGCATCGCACTGAGATATATTTCGGGAGAAAGGGGGAGGGGGGAAATAAATGGTAAATATATCTTCTTTTATCCCCCTTCCCATATAATGTTTTAAAGTATTTACCGCTATTTTACGAAGCTTACGATTTCCATTTTCGAATTAATCAGTGTCCGATTTCATATAAAACATATGAATTTTTATATTCACAAAGGCGAATTTCTGGAAATAAATAAATAACATGTAAAAAACTTCTTGCATTTGCAAAAAGTTCCGAAGCGAGCCGATGAGGAGGCTCCAGTCAAACAATTTTTTTTTTTTTTTTCCCATGGACGGCCAGCTGTTGATTACGTAGTGAGCGTGCTTCAGCAAATTGTTTGTTTTAAGCTTTGAATGTTGTGCGACAACTCCATGTTTCTATTAATTTATTACTTTTGATATTTATAACATAGGGATTTATTTGAAAGCACTCAGCGTTTCTCGAGTTTGCCAGTCACTCATAGTTGACTTTCTACCGTAATAATAGCATAAAGGCAGTGTTTATTCGATAAAGTGCTCCTTCAGAAGGTGCAAAGCCACACGGCGAAAAAACAAATAACTTATAGATGAATTTTTTTTTTTTTTTTTGGGGGGGGGGTAGAATGATTAAACTCGTATCGGGTGCAACAGACTAGTTTTGGTTGATATTCAGTAGTTTAAGAACAATCAAGCCCGGACTGGCTCTTATGCCAGCAAATGTGAGTCAGCATTACTGTCATGTCATGGTCAACAGTGAACAGTGAACCACCTGCACCCGCTTTTAGGCACGCTCTTCCGGTTTCAAGATGAATAAGTGATGGGATGGGAGTGGAAAAGTTTTTTTCGTTAGCGGCGTAGTGTTTATAAAGGTTTCTGTCGGAAGCTCAGAAAACAAATAAGCACTTCCTTGCAAATTCAAGCACCTTAAGGGAATTTATGAAAAAAATAAGCACTTTCAAGAGTGCTTGAAAACAATTTTTAAAATCAAGCACCTTTTAAGCACTTTTCAAGTCGCTTTGCACCCTGCCTTTACACCGGGAGCTTTTCTTTCTCCAAAACCGGCCGGAGGTTTATTTTGAGAACCGGAATGTTCGGCACAACTCTCAACACGTCGTCGCGCGGTGCTCGCTCCCGTGAGTCAGATTCAAAATTACTCATGTTCCCTGTTTTGGCGCAGAATTGCGCCGATACGGCCGAAATCGTACCGAATGTCGCAAAATGGCGCAGGCCGACGGTTTTGTCTCAGTTCGTCGCAAATGTCGCAGGTGTAGCATCCCTGATATATACATACACACATATGCTCATATATAGGGTTGCTACAGGTGAGAAATCTTGTATTAAAAAAATAAATAATATTGAAAAATAAATAATATTAATAATAAATAATGAGTTGCATAAAACATGCTGTCAAATTCCAGACAGATTTTTGTTTGTTTGCCTAAAGTTGGTTGATTTTCTTTGCTCTATTTTGTGTCATATATGGTTTCTTAATTTTATGCTACCTCTCATTATTTCTTGCACTAAGATTATTTGAAAACTTTCCTTTGCACTGAATTATTTTTCCATATTGGTGTTGTACAATTCTAACAAATAATTAAGGAAGTGTAAATTTTTGGAAATATTCAGTTTTCTTTTTTTAAATTGCTGTTGGACAACGCTGGCATGAGAGTTTTTTACAGTTTTGCATATCAAATACGCTCTATAAAAATGGCCCTTCATATGCATTTTACCCTGCATAATTTGTTTTATAAGTTATTTTAATGAAAGAAAGTGTTTTTTATTTAAAAAATTGTTATGAAAATTCACAAAATTAAGTATTGAAATTCACAAAAATAAGCAATTTTCACAAAAACGGGCCCCTGGAAAAAATTTCTGGATCAGCCCCTGTTAAATTATCAATAGAATTTAGTATTTTCATCAATGTTATCTTTCAATTTTTTAGACAAGTTAAAGAGCATAATATCCCAATATCAGTTACAAGCTTTAATGAAGCTCATTAGTTACATATATATACTCACTTTTTTGATTATAAGTGGGCAGCAATAACTGTTAAAAAGAGCTTAATAGAATACAAAATTTAGTACAGAAAAATTGACATGCACAAATTTAATGATGCCTTTGATAGACAAGAAATAAAATACATTTTTAAACTGTGCATACAATGAAAAGAAAATAAATAAAAATTCTTGTTGAATCCTTTAAGGTTATTACAATTAGGGATGTAACGAATATTTGGCCACTATTCGGTATTCAGCCTATTCGGCCAAATAGTTGTGTCCGAATATTGCTACACATTCAGCTGAATAATTTCAAAAAAGAGAAAAAAAAGTTTTTAACTTGTATTTTTTGATGCATTTACAAATAATATTGCATATTTATACTTCAATATGCTAATTTTATATTATAAAATATCCTAAGTCATTGAATTTTAAGCTGAATGAAACATAATTTGATGTATTTAATAATATTACAGAAATGCAGACTTTTCTACTTTGGTGACACTACTTGGTTTTCTTGCTTCTTTATGGGGTGGGGGTAGGAGGAATCTTTTCAGATCCTCAATTACAAACATAATTTTGAAAAGCTTCTACATATGTTTGCCCTGAGGCTGTAAAACCCAAAGAATAGTGTATTTATGTATAGTTACCAGATTAATCACATATCATAGGATATTTATTAAATTATGAATATCTCAAAATATAATTATGCTGCTATTAGTGTTTAACTTTCTAAAAGATATTTTTTCATGATCAAGATTTTTTTTGGATGATATATTGTTGCGTTTTTAATCATCTACAAATAATATAAATTGAATTTTAATTAGTCATTATTTAGTACTTAATTACTAATTTGAAAAGCGACATTTTATTTACAGTTAAAATGAATTTTTAAAAATTTAATATTCGGTGGCCGAATATTTGGTATTCGGCCTGGGCTATTGGCCGAATATTCGGCTATTTGGCCAAATCACTATTCGTTACATCTCTAATTACAATCTTATTTTAATAAAGTTTTTATATTCACAATGTAAATAAAAGATGAAAAACACCCAAATATTAAATATTACCAGTGTGAGCAACACATTCATCCCAACCAGGTTTTCGCCAAGCAGCATCTCTAACAGTTTTTCTCATCTGCAGGTCTTTATATGCTATATAATTAAAAGAAAAAAAGACAACCTTAGTATGCTGACAGAATTATTCTAGGTTATCATCATGAAAATATTTTTTTTACAGCTCAACATAATTTATCTTAAAATAAATACACTACGGACTGTTTATAATGGCTTTTCTCACATAATGCTTTACATCAGCATATTTTATTCAAATGCATCAAAATTTGCAATCATGTGTGAAAATCTATTAACTCACCCCAAATATGATGCACTACATAAAGCTGTCCAATCTGGGAGAAGAATCCTGCAACTGCACTTTCTTTGCGGTAAGTTACACCTCTTGCCCTAAATTTAATAATTGAAATAAATGCTTTAACAAGGTTTATCCAGAATAAGGCAATTAATCAGGGTTCCTGTATTGGAAATGTTTTGATCTCTGCCCCCAAGGTATCCTCCACTCCAGCAAGCCCTAATGTAGCTCACGGATTCTCAGCAGAATCAAACATGTTCGAGTCAAGGAAGAATTAGAGCAATTTCAATTGGAACATGCACATTTTTATGCCTTCAAGACTATTTCATAGAAGTTGGCAAGGGAGCGATTTCGATGATAACTGAATAATGCATATTACACTTAGAAGTGCACTGTAGTGATTCTACATATTGTTTTTAATATATTAGAAATTGTATGTAATTGTTTATTAAAATGGCGGTGGCTAACTATTGCCTATTTATTTCCTGGAATATTTTATACCTGACACAACAGTTCCCATAGGTCAGAAAGATTCCAAATTTTGTTCAAAAACCCGAAAAACAAAATTTGACATGGAAAATGATTAAAAACCACAACTGTTAGAAACAATTTTCATTTACTTCATTAAAGTTAAGAAGTTTTTCATCTTTTTTTTATGACAGTTAATGTTTTATGAAATATATGTGTAAAACTGTTTATTTGGTAAAATCACCAAGAGGCATTTTTTTTTTTTTTGTGAAAAAACTAGTATAAATTAGTAAAAGCATTGATATTGAAAAGGAAATCAGAAGTATGCATTGTAGGCAATTTTCTTATTTAGATTGTGCAGAAACACGTGATGAGTTAGAGGTAATATTGTTCTTATTATGACGTATCTTCCAAGAGAAGATCCTGTGTATGCCTCAGTCAGGATCACCTCATAAAGTTGTTGTTTCAATATAGCCTATCATATCACAATAAACATGATGGTTGTCCGAAATTTTATGAAAAGTGTCTGAAAAATCTGGAATAATCAGGGAAATTTGTTCCAGAAATTGAGTGGGAACCCTGATTAATGAGAACATAATTTTTTTGTTGGTTTAAACACACATACACATCAAACTGAAAAGCTAGATTAAAATTTCCCATTATGTATAAATAGAATTAAACCTACTTTAAATAAACTGTCTATTAAACAATCTAAACAGAAATATCTCTTATACCTGGTTATATTATTTAGTTCGTTACACTTTTATTCATCTAACACTTGGCTTTAACAAATGTTTGCCTGTTAAAAATTATTTTGTAATTTTATAGCAAACCTAAGTATTAGACATTCAAAATAATTATGTCATGATAAAGTCTTCATTTCATATTTATTAAGTACTAGCTGAAGTACCCGTTCTTCGCACGGGAATGAATGGACTTTTTGATATTACGATTTGTGATGATTAGTATTTATTGTAATAAAGAGATATAGCAAAATGGATATCGCTTTATATTGTGTTCAATAACCATGCATACCGAATTTCAAGGCAATCGTTTGTACGGTGCAGAAGGTCATGCGGCGTAGCGCAATCTAGTGGCGAGTTTTATCAAAACGGATACGGCGGAAATATTCTTCGCATTCAGATATCGATGAATACGAAATTTCAAGACGATCGGCTGGACAGCTCTGTGAAGTTCATGTGTTGACGCGACATCTACTGGCAAATTATGTAGGAAAATGGATAGCGCCAAACTCTTCCCCGTGTTCAAATATCTATGTATACCTATTTTCATAGCGATTAGTTGCACAGTCAAGAAGTGATGCACTGCAGCGCGATCTAGTGGTTAATTAAAGTAATGATTTGCTACAGTGCCGTCAAGTGGCGAGTTATAGCAAAATGGATAACGCCAAATTATTCTCATTGTTCAAATAGCTATGTATACTGATTTTCATAGCGACCGTTTGAATGGTCAAGAATTTGGCCTGCTGCAGTGTCATCTAGTGGCGAGTTAAAATAATAGTGCATTGCAGTGCCATCTAGTGGTGAGTAACATCAAAAGGAACACAGTTAGAATATATTCTTCGTGCTGAAATGTCGAAGTATAAGAAATTTTATGCTGGTCGGTCGAACGGTATAGAAGTTGATGCGTTGCAGCGCCATTTAGCGGCAAGTTACAGCAAAATGGATAGTGAAAAATATTCTCCGTGTTCTAATATCCGCGTGTACCAAATTTCATCGAAATCGGTTGGACGATATTCGCATAGTAAACGGCTAAACGGAATAGAATTCGACGTTCTGCTGCGCCACCTAGTGGCAAGCTAGAGGAAAACGGATAGCATAAAAATCTTCTCAATGATAAAAGACTTAGGTGAACCAAATTTCATGGTGCAACGGTGCTAGAGTTTTTCAACCTCATACACACATACCAACATTCATTTTTATCTATAACCAGTGTCATTATATATCCCAGTCTCAAATAAAATCCAGTTTCAAATCTAAGCCTCGCCAAAGTGCCAACATACGCCATTTTGCAAGAGTTTTTTCAGGAAATCATTCGAAGCATTGACTTAGCAGCAATCAATATGGGAAATGGTTCGACCGCGAAAAAGTAAAGCAAGCCTTTATTTCAAAAGTGGAATCCCTTAATACAGCCGAAATTTTTAAAATTATCAACTATAACGCGTTTTATTCATCATTACTCCGATGTAGTAAATGAGAAGATTTCAATTTTCTTAAATTTGGCGAAATTTCCTCCAACTTAAATCAATGCACTCATTTGGCGAGAATTCTGGAGATAGATCGCTTGAAATCCCTTAACTGCATTATTTCTTCACGGATCATTAAAATTTAACGCTGTATTCTAATAAAACCTTTACACTTGTTTTCAAAAATCTATTTCCTTAAGCTCTCAATAAATTGCGCCAAGCCGAAATCTGTGCAAACCGCTAGAACTCACTTTCTCAAAATCGGCATTTGAGCCATTTTATTTTTTCGCCAAACTAAAAAAAATTACCTATTAGCCTCGGAAATCTTCAATTTTTATTGTTTTGCGTATAAAATATGTCATTCCTGCTCCGATTTCCCATGCACACGATATTATAATTAAAAAAAAAATAGCCTTACGAATATAAACTAACAAAAAAAAATCATTATTATTCTTTTATTTTTACTTTGAGAATTTAAAACATCTTATTCGGCAAAATCGCCAGACATGGCAACCACGATCCTTATTTCACACATTTTTCACTACAGGGGTTACAATTACGGAAAGCTTTTTGCGTGGAGAGCATAAAAAATCTCTTAAATTCCGGGAACGGGTGGACTTTCAAAGTTTTAAAGTGGACTATGATTTATTCTATATTATTTTACATATCTGTGCAAAATTTCAGGCTGATATGTCCATTTTTGTGGATTTGTATACAACTGAAATCCACAAACAAACAAACAAATAAACAAACAAACAAACAAACAAACAGAATTTCATTTTTATTTATAAGATTACTGTACAGCAAAATCTTATTTAATTTGTGGCAACTATTATATTTTGACAAAATAACTAATTTTCATCAGCAATTTGCTTGTTATTATCTCTTTTGTTATGCTTTCAAAGTTTTTATTTTATGAATACTAGGCAACATTATAAAAATTTAGAAAAGTGTAAAATTGGAAAAAAAAATAAAGACAAATTTGGGAAATCAAAAATTTTTTAACCTGAATTTAAAGAAAATGACAGAATTTAAAAAATGTAATTACAATTTCATTTAAAAAGAACTGCAGTTTCCAATTATAACTTTACTATACATCTAGCATAAATATTGCAGCTAAATATGCATCCATGAAATTAGATGACATAATTACAGTATTAAAGATAGAACCACTATACTTCCATTCAATAAACCTTTCAGGGACACTCGCACCTGTCTTCAGTCGAAATGATTGCATTCGGCATTTCCTTCTTTCACGCTCTAACAGCACTCTCCAAACCTCATGCACATTCGGAGGAGGTGCGGAATGATGATCATTTCGACTGAAGACAGGTGCGAGTTCACCCGGCAGGCTCATTGAATTGAAGTACACTGGTACTGTCTTTAATACTGTGTACTAGCTGCATAGTTTGATTTTAATTTAATAACACATGACATGCTCAACATATGAAATGCTTTAGGATAAAGTTAGATACACAGTTCTATAGCAATCAAATTGGACCACCCATACCTTACTGTTCTTTACACTCAGTGCAGCGTTGACTAAATTTTTAGACTCATTTCAATGGAAATCATGTTTTTATTTAAGTTAGGGTTACTACACATTTTGGGTGCTATCATAAAAGCTGATGTTGAAACAGCAAATGGCTAAAATGTGCTTTAGCCCCATGCATGGTGACATTTTTTAGATGGGCAATTAATACCCCAAGTACTGTAAATTTATATTTTAAAGCTGTGAAAAAGTCCGAAAGGTTTTGCATTTTTGTGTATCCATTATTATTTGCACTACCATTATCTAGCTACTGTGTGACATATGCTTGCTCCATTTGACGTCGAACTATTAATTTGGATTTTTGTGCATGCATTCTTTTTATTTATTGCACTAATGTTTACATCTAGCTGTTGCTGTCAGCTGAATGGAAATATTGTCGATTTCAATACCGCATACATTAGCTTATTATACAAGTATATATTCTTGTAGAACTCAAAAGTGTCCTTTTTGAGAACAGGGGGCCTTTTTTTTCTAGAGTCAACAAAACACTCATGTTACTTTCATATTATTAGCTTCTGTAGTTTTGGTTAGGTGGTAACTCGTACAAATATCTAAGTACCGAGATGTGCCAAAATGACATTTTCCCGTCGCACATAATTTATGACAAAAATAGACAAATGAGATTTTTCAAGTGGAAAAATTTTCCCCTTTATAGAAACAAGTAATATATTAAAAAAAAAAAAAATTTAAGTCAATTCCTACTTGGTATTAGTAGTAGTTTTATTTTAATTAAGTTTTATTTTATTAAGTATTATTTTAATTATTTCTTATTACATTTAATTAATGAATTAACATTTGAAAAAGCTATTTGAATTTGAGTGGATGAATAAAAAGTATTTTATTAACGACTGAAAATTTGAATAAGACACTATATAAATATATATAGGGAAAGTGTGAACTAATAGTAGGAATTGAGAAAAAAAAAAAAGATGCACAGTTAGATGTTACAATAGTTCTAAATACAAAATATTAACATTCTACGGTTAAAAGTTTTAGAGTTATGCGAAATTTGGTCATATTTCGGCAAAACTCGTCAAGGTCGACGACAAATGAGGTGGTTTTGGGCATGGACCAAACAATGACTGACTATTGCCAAATTTGGCGATATTTTGGCAAAGCTCGCCAAGTCGATGACAAATGGTGAGATTTTGGCCATGGACCAAACAATGAGTTGTTTGAACTAGCCCAATACCTCTAAAATACATTTTAATGAATTTATGCCCATAGAGCGTTATGTATTGAAAATCTTTTAGCAGCTCTGTAGATAAACTATCCAGTCGAATGGGACCGAAATGGCGGGTGGACAACTAGATGAAACTTCATATTCAGGATTGTTGTAACAACATTCTACGTCTAATAGTTTTTGAGATATGCGAGTTTAGTGAATTTTGCCCCATAGAGCGTAATGTATTTAGAATCTTTTGGGCAGTCCTGTAGATAAATTATCCAGCTGATTGGGAAAAAAAATGTATTAACATCCAGTGTCATCCACTACAAGTTTTAAAAAATCTGGAATGACTCCAGTCTTTCTGAACACCTACGATTAAGATCATTACCAAGCATTTAAATAAATTTTAATCTAATAATTTAAACATATATACCAAATTGAAGCTCAATCGCATGCACCATTTAAATGCTTGTGCACTTTCAAGAATTTCTCCTCATAGGCCATAATGTAAAAGAAATCTTTGTCGTAGCCCTGTAGAAAAACTGAAGTCCTATATACACCAAAATCAATACCAGTCTTGCGACAATGGTTTATAACATATATACCCAATTTGAGCTCAATCAAATGCCCCGTTTAGGAGCTATCATGTTCACTCACATACACACATCGTAAAAACAGCATAAATGAATTCAGAAGACCTTAAAACGTGTAAATACACCAAAATCTCGGAGTCGAATTTCTCCATGATTACAATACTTTCCTTACATGGTACATGTTCGGAAAGTAAAAATATATTTGAACTTGAGTGGATGAATAAAAAAGTATTTTATTAATGTTTGAAAATTTGTACAAGGTATATATAGGGAGGAGAGTGTGACCTAATAGTAGGAAGTGAAAAAATTTAAAAAGAAAAAGACATTTAAATATAGGGAGGAAAAGACAAAACAAAGTAACAACAATACACAACTTACCAGTTATTTCCCCATTCTATCATAGTGCCAGGCTAAAAGTAAAATTAATATTACATACTGATTATTCATAAAACTATATCCAATAGTACATACATTTTTTTAACAAGTTATACAGAACACAGAATCTAAATTACCAAATATGTCTATAGGAACAGAAATTGTATCAATGCCTAAATGCTAAGACTTTTTAAAAAGCAAAAATGAAACAAAAAGTTTATATTTATCTGGGGTGGGGGGACTTTCGCATTAGAGTTAATCTGTAGTCTTTATATTCATTAACATAAAGACTACAGATACTGTATACTTTACATTAATGAATATAAAGACTAATGACTCTGTATACTTTATATTCCAAGATCATGATATTTGATCTTTTAAGGCGACAGTTTACCTTTCAGTATTTTTTTTAATTTGAAAAAATATAGTGCAAATGGTGAATTGAACGCATTTCAATGTGCAACTATAAGTACATTTTGAAAAAATAAATCTCTTTAAACTGCACATTTAGGCAAAATAAAAATAATTAAAAAAAACTGACTTTTAAAAAACTACTACTTTTTTAAAAATAAAGATTTTTGTCCAATAAAAAAAAAAAAGAAATTTCAAATATAACACAAGACTGTGGACGGATATTTAGATACATTTAATGTAAGTCTTTTTACTGATATATATATAGTGTAAAACAATAAAATGTAACATATCTTCATAAGATTTCAGTAAAATTAAAAAAAAAAAAAAAACTGAAGGCTAATTCCATGCACAGATTTATCAGATACATAATAAAAGAACATGCACAAAAAAATTTAAATCTTTATCTCAAATACAAAAAAAGCCTTAGAATTTTTAAAACATGAAATTAAAGAAAATATGAACATGGAGAAAAAGCCATCTAGAGTTTGTTTGCCAATGAAATTGCGCCGAGTGTATGAATAAAAGTTACAATATCTCGTCATATTATTGGCGTATGATAAATTATGAAAATTTTGACACCTTATTTTTAAACAGGCTTTCATTTAATATTTTTTTAAAAATTGACATTTTGACCAAATTTGGGATAAACTGTCACCTTAATGGGTTTTTAACAAAGGCTGAATGTCTTGAACTGAATATTTCAGAGAGTAAAAAACTTGTTTAAACTATACTATAGTAATTCTGCAGTTTTAATATTCAGCCTAATTTTATTTATTTATTTTTTAAAAGTATTTTTCTTCACACAACCAGGATGGTTGATCCAATATAGCACAACCCAATATACTTGAAAAATAAGATGGTGTAAATTAAAAATTGTTTTATTAAGTTTTTGATTATTCTAACAATTTTGAAATAACATTCTGTATCAATAGATCAGGACATTGAGAGGAGAAACAAAGCAAATCCCGTGCACTGATAATCCACAAAGGCAGAGAAACCTATTCATTACAATCTTACTATTAATTATGCTGTAATATTCCATACAAAGTATTTGAATTAAACTTGCCTCCATAGTAAGTCTCAAACTTTTTTTTTTAGCCATTAGTAAGTTTGAACCATTTGAATTATTTTTTTACCTTATAATTTTAGATTTTAGAAGAGTTTGTTTTTGTAAATTACAATTTCTTTAAGGATGTTGGTGGCTAATTTTAAAAAGTTTGCAAATAAAAATCATATCATGATCTCAGGGTTCATAAACATCTAAAAAAAAAAACAGAGACCTCTTAAGGATTCAAAATGGAAGCACTTTTGAAAAAACATAGCAATATGCTTTTTTCTAATTAATTAATGCTTTAATTATTGATATTGATTTTGCAAATAATTTGTAATCAAAATATTTACTAATTAAATTTTTTTCCAATAAAATTGCTTTAAACTCACATTTAATGTATTTATGAATGATTTATACATAGTTACATAACTGGACATATTATGTAAATGTTATGAAATTATGTTTACCCACCTTGATTCCATTATTTCACTCTATCTTATATAATAAAATCCGAGAGTAAACATTGTATGTAGCTATGTATGTAGGTAGGCAAGTTTGTGACCACCGACCTTCTTGCGCGCGTCTCTGGATCGCATTGCGACGAGACGGTTGGTCGCAGACCTACCGAATATTGCATATGGCTTCACTAGGACAGATCCTAACACGCCTCGGAGCAATTTTTTCGAAATTCGAATTAGAAAATGTTTTATTTTGTGTTTTGTCCGATTTTTAGTGATTTTTCTCGCTTAATACGTAATAATGCCGGTAATTGCACTCGCATTAAAACGAAATTTACATCATCGGATAGAGAAGAAAATTTTCTTTTAAAAATTGTTTGTTCGGATTGTGTAACATAATTTTCAGATTTTTGGGAATTTTTCAAATAAAATTAAATTTGACGCTGACTTTCGTAAAATATTTTTTAAATTGCTGCATCTTGAATTCTATCCGTCATAACTTTTTTATATTTTGTCAAATGACGGAGCATACATTTCGACCTCTTTTAAAAGAAAAACCTGAGAAAAATATAAATTAGGAGATTTTTTACGAATTTTTAAGTAAAGAATTATTTTCATTTCAGTAGCAGCAGCTTAAAATTTTCGATATATCTTGCGGTTTGGTTGTCTTGGAGACAGTAACAATGATTAAAATTGCCAGTTGAAAAAAAATAAATAAAATTACTTTAAAATAACTGAGTTATCGCATGTGAAAAGTGCGTGATTTTGATGTCATAAGTTTAAAACCTCTTTCGAAACTCAATCAGAATAACGGACTCACAAGCAAAACATACGCCACGCATGAAATAATTCTATATTTTACTTTACGTTGCCAGATAAATAATTGAATGCTGTTTTTTTACCAGTGAATTATCCAGCATTATTTTCGATTGAGATTTTAAACGGGTCACGTTTTCGAATAGCAGGAAATATATTGCGGTATTAAACAGGGCCTGATTATGACCAACAAGGGGCCCCGGGCATTGATGAATTTTTTGGGCCCCCCTCCCATGTATGAAATTTGTTTTATTTTTCATAAATTTTTTTGTTAAAAAAGAACAACATTTGAAATTGGGGCCATTTCTCCCCTGGGCAAAGTCCCGATTTGCCCGTGCGATAATAGGGCCCTGGTGCTAAATATACCAATCTGACAAGAACTATGCGTAAAAATTTATGGAGAGCTGATTTAGTGGCAACCATAAACTGAAATATGATTATCGTTTACGCTAATGCGTAAATTGCAAAGAATCACCAAAGAGTATAAGCCTAGATTCACTGTCGGTTCCAGGGGGGGGGGGGGTCACGGGGTCATGACCCCCCAAATGGTCTTCGACTAAGGAGGCCTAGATGTAACCAATCGTCCCCCCCCCCCCCCCCCCCCCCGAAAAAAAAAAGGGCCCAAGTCGAGGTTAGACAAGGGACCAAAATTCAGAAAGTACTTGATCATGTGCATACATACCACATTGTGCTGCTGAAAGAGAATTTCTCTTTAGAAGACCATTGGTCTTACTAGTATACATTTATTTTTAATGTTATATCAACAACAATAGGATATGATTTAATTTTAGAGGATTTAAAACTTAATCATACAAAAAGTACATTAATAATGTTTTTCCCAGTTACATTTGCAAATAATTACAGTCTTCTACAACCATTTCAAGAGCCATGAGCCTTGCTATAATTTTCAGCTGTGTGGGCCTTTTGGTAAAGACAAGAGGTTAAAACATACAGACAATTTTTGTGGAGCAGAAAAATCAAGGAGTTTTCAATACTGCACACTGACACTGAATAATTAATTGGTTTTTTAGAAAAAAAAAACAAAAGTCTGACTATTTTTCAAATTTTATCTAAGCACTAAAGGGGCTGAGAATTTTTTTTTTACTTTTTTTCAGGCAGCAATTCTAATAAAAGCACACACAAATCCTAAAGAAAGATCATTACATCTCATATTTATTTTATTACTATAAATCAAGAGCTCAGAAAATTCACTCAAATTTAATTTTTCACTGTTCTGTCAGGAAATGCACTAGAAGTTGACTTATTCTCAATAAAAAAGTTTATAATAAGCAAGTTTAGTTACATTCATTATAAAGCAGCAAAAAAATTAAAAATTGTTTTTACCTTCAAAACATAGGATCTCATCTCATACATATTATTGTCATTTCTTGGTCCAGGATGACCCCAGAAACTAAATGGGAGCATAAACTGATTTTCTCTATATCTAAGAAAATTTAACCGTTCTTTAATCAAACTTTTTAAGTCTGCATCACTGTGGCACTTTTCAAGAAATTCTGAAGCATGGGGATATCCATTAGTAAAGCGCCAAATGTGTACTAAAATAAATATTCAACAAAAATAGCATTGTACAATTGATAAAAAATATATGCATAGTTATAAAATCAGAAAAATAACAAACATTTTTTAAATATAGAAATTTGAGGTAAAGGTGTACCGTAAGATCCAAGTTTAATTTAGTGTTTGACCAAGTTTGTTAGTCAAAATACTTGTGTATCTCGAATCGATTTTCACTGATCAAAGATGTATAGAACTCCACACAAAGCCCAAATAAATAAAAATCATTCAAATAAATAACCCTATGTTTATGCATTCGATGAATAATGAATATATCGCTCTAATATTACAGTGGTAACTTGAGATACTAGTCCCTTAATATGATGAGCTTTTTGAGGTATGAGCCATCATTAAGTTGATTTTGCAAAAGTATCTAAATAACAAAAGTCTGGACTTCTGGTCCTTGGACAGCACACCAAAAAAAGAAAGTTGAAGAAGAAAATTAGGTGAAAATTAGTTGATGTACCCATTCTTTGTATGATAAAAAGCAAGTATATTTCTAACATTTGTATTTGAAAGTAATTTATAAGATTAGAGCAGCCAAATTGTTACAATTTTAACAATGACATTTGCACCTTACAGTTAACTAAAATAAATAAATGAGCATGCTCATTTATTTATTTGAGCATTGCTTTACTATTTGAGCTTATTATTAGCATTGCTTATTTATGAGCATTGCTTTACTTTGCAGCAGTTTGCTTCCTGGAATAGCTGAGGTAGCATGTGGGTAGATGAGAGTTTCACACATGGATCAGAATTCAAAGATAGGTATGCATCATAATGATTAAAAAAAAAAGTCTAGAAAAATCAGATATAAGATAGTACTTTCTCAGGAGGGGATTTCTACGATTTGTGCATGTAGAAAACAATCTTCTGGCATTGTATGTGAGTTACTGTAGTCGTAACCTGCCCCCATGAAAAATTTCTAGCTACGCCACTGCTTACCAGTATATAAGTTGAGTACGAAATTTAAAGGCTTTTTTTTTAAATTGACCCTCCATTGAATGCTAATATATTAAGCAGTGAACACACAAAAGGAGTACTGTTATTATAGAGTTTCGTCCCAAAATGAATTTCCGAGGTCATGCATTCCTGTAGTTAGAAACTGAATCATAACCCATGAGTTTTCAGTATTTGTCTCTCTTGTTCCATAACACACTTATTTAGAGTCAAAATATATATTATGAATTAAAACTGTTTTACAATTATGTTGTCCGCATGTTCTAATTATACTTTACATTTATCAATAATTATTTAAAAAGTGATTCAGCATCTACAACTCACGTAAACCATAAACCAGGTTTGAAAGCACTCTAGTGCTAACAGCAAATAGAACATTAACTCAAGGACGTACCCAGGGGGGGTGGTCCAGGAGGTCCGCCGTGTGAATGATTCATTTTTTTTTACTTATGAATATGAAATTGATATCACAAAAGCTATTTCTAGAGAAGATTTTCAAATATTTCTACTGTAGCCTTTTTTTAAATGTTTGTCTACTCATATATACAAAATTTCAAACCAATCAATCTGCTCATTTGGGAGTAAATGTTGTACGTACACACATAGATTCATTTTTATTTGCATAGATAGATATAAAATTACTAAACAAAATGAAGTGAAAGAAAAATTTAATGCTGTATGTTAAACATTAATTTCATGTTGTTCACTGATCTACTTTTATCGGATATAAAACCAATTATTACAGTTATTTTGCAGGCTTTAAACTGAAAACTTTATTGGGAAGGCATAAATATTGCCTTTTCCTTTGAATATTGTTTTTTTTCTACTAACATAAAAACTTAATTAGGTTTTATTATATATATAAAACTTGTGTGAAAAATTATCAGAGTGAAAACAGCATCAAAATCCATTGCGTGGTTTAGGAGGAGTTAAGAGATATACAGACAGACACGGAAAGCAACTTTTTTATACTATGTAGAAATATGAAATGATTTATTTGGACCTAGTGCAGATTAATAAAATGTAGCCTTAAAGAGCATTATAATAAAATTGTACTAGTAAAATTTTGTTTAAATGAAAGTCTACTTCTTTCTAAAGAAGAAATAAAAATTAACTTTCAAAGGTACATTTTACGGAACTTACACTAACTGTGTGTGTGATTAAAATGGCAAGCACAAGACATTTTGTCAGATTATCTCTTAATATCAAGACAGGTCAAATATTTTGATTCAGAATAGAAACTTATAAAAGCATACTATACTTCGCTCGCGCCTAACCTGATAGCGTTGGGAAAGCTACAGCGACCGATTTACAGCTTTTTTGAGTCACGTGTATTACTCCGAGAATTCGCTCTTTGACTTGCTTGGTGTAAGTGCCACAGCTGGCTATTAATCTATTATTTGGCACAGAACAGTTCCTTAACGGTATAGGGGCTTCCTCCGCTTCCGACCTTCTTTCTCCCCTACACGCGGCAATTCGTCCGATGCAGTTGGGCAGAGGTCTAAAAAATGCACTATTAGCAGTACCGTACAACAAAAGATAAGAATGTGGAGTGGAATTGCGGGGTGGGGGAGCTTTGGCGGAATCGGGGGTTGCCTGGTCACTGTCAAAACCTGCGGTCAAGGCTGAATTTTTCGCCAAGAGTGTGAAAGTTCTAATTGGTGGAATGTGTTCAATGACGATGTACGAGCGGTTTATTGTTAACTCCTTAAAATTGCAAATGTTTCTATACTAAGTGTTCATACAAACAGTAGTTTGTTAAACTGAGTATCATTTCAATGATTTTAGAAAAAAAATTAAAAACTATCGACTTAAAATCCGCAAAAATGTGCGAACTATATCTTTTTGCGGATTCACACTTCATTCTACCTTTGGCAATGCTGTCAAGTTAGGCGCGATTCTACTATAAGTTTCATTGGTGATGGTATGCAACATGATCTGGTTGATTTATGTGAAATGATCCTAATATATCAAATAAATTATTTTAATATTTATGTAGTTTTTTCAAAGCTTTTACTCATTAATTTTGTATTTCCATTATGTTGATAAAAAAGTATTCTATTTTTCTGAAATTTAGGTGTAGATAAGTGAGATAAAGTTAGCTAACTACAGATTAATTAAAAGAAAATCACTTAATAGTAATTAATCACTAAATATTAATAATCACTAATCAGTAAATTAAAAGAAAATCACTAGCTATAATCTAACAATAAAGCTTTTTCTGCCGTATTCAGTGTTCTTTGTTCTTGTTTTTTGCTGCAACTGTTCATAATCTGCCATTAGAAACAAACAAACAAAAAAAAAATAATCTAATAATAATTACAGTTAAGCCTACACTATAGCTCCCAAATTACAAAATAGCTTACTAAAGTGAATAAGTCATTTCAGATACATTTTAGTAGTTTTCAATTAATGACAAACTTCAGTAATACCCAGAATTCACATGATAGATGTGACCAAGCAACAAATGTGTAATTTGGGGTACAATTTTGCATATAAATATCTACACACAAGTATGTACAGACATTGCTAGAGACTAAAAACAAAAATTTGGGAAAAAAAAAATGTTTAACATAATCTTTACATATGTATAGCAAATTGTATTATTAAAATTGTAATCTTGAAGTTATTTTGGAAGTACACAAAAGTTAAACTGGCAAGATTTGAAAATAGCATAAAAGAAGGCATTACAGTATTTTAAAATTTATTTAATATATGAATAATACCTTACATTTTTTTATTACAACTAAACTAACACACTAATATTATTTCATATTTTTATGTGTAATCTATAATAGTTCCTAATACAAATTGTATCCAATTAGTTTATATGAAGGGTATAGATGCAGAACTCACATTCTCCACTTTTCAAAACTCATATTTTTCATATTTAAATTTAAATTTTAGCTCTGCTAGTATTATTACAAAATAAGGATTTAAGATAAGCATCCAGATTCAGACGTGCCAACTTTCCAAAATCAAAATGCTCAAGATCTGCTTTTTAATGCCAAAAAGACTGAGCTTTTTTATGCATTTGTTTTCAGCATAAAATGGATATATAATCAATACAGATGTAGTTTCTTTTCTTAAATGCCACCTTATGAACTTAAGTAACAGTATAGTGCAAAGTTGTACAATGTAAATAAATTCAATTTCAAATACTTGCCAAAGAAAAAACAGAAAATAAAAACCATCAATCCAAAATAAATAAGGATGAGCTATTCATGCCTAAAAATTACATAGACACAAATGTATATTTTAGTTTTATAAAAATTTTTATAAAACTAAAATTTGAAATAGCTAATTTTACACTTAAACAAACTTTTCTTAATCTCCTATAGCTTTAAAATGTTATCATATTTATACACAAATAATGAGCATAACATAATGAATATAATATAATGAATATTCTTTTATGTAATTTCTTAGAACAACTTCAAATGCATTATTTCAAATCAAATATCCTCAGAATGTTGAGCCTTATGCACCAACATGAAAAAAAAAACACAAACTGATTTTGCAAACCTGATGAAAATTGGGGAAAGTTTCAATTTTTCTAATAAACTCTTAAAAAGCCTGAGAAAATGAAGAAAAATCCTGAGGCCCAAAACAGAATAAAAAACCTGAGATTCAGGCCAAAATCCTGAAACTTGGCACGTCTACAGATTATATATGCAACATGACTGTCATGAAAAGCTGTGCAAAAGGGCCCATGCAAAAAATCCGAGTTAAACTAGTGATTCAGGGGGGAAATCCAAAATCATGAATCTTTTGTAATTATTACTTTTAATAACTTTTGTTAACAATTTAAAACTTTAAAATATGTAAAATAAAAGGAAAATTTTATAGAATAAATGCTTATTTAATGACTTGTGAAGAGTAGTTTAGAAATTTTTAAATGTATAATGCAATACACTATTAGTAAAAAATACTTCTTTTGAAAAGATACTTAATATTCTACAGATTTATGTTAATAAAACAAAACTGCATTAAGACATATATTATATGTGAAATTTTAAAATAAAGAGATCCTACCTAAATTGTTCCTAAAGCGTAGCATACCGGCACAACTCAAAGGGTGAAAAAAGGTTTTTATACAAGATTTATAATTCTCTCAAACACGTTTTTTTTTTTTTTTCACAGTCAAAGTTTCTGTTCAAATTGATTTGAAGTGATGAAAGTTATCTAATTAACAAAGTAGTTACAAGATTAATTGTGACTTACTGATTTTAGAGTTAAATTAGTTTGAGAAAATGAAAAATTGAAAAGTTATCAGGAGTGACTACATTTAACCCTTTAACGTGCAGTGTTCCCACTCTGGGAACACCAAACTCTGACGTTTTGACTGTTGCCAGTCACGAAGAATCGATTTGATTTCTATAAAAATAGTTGCAAGTGACATAGCTCCATGAGAATGCTTTACTTTTTAGCACGTCATTTCCCGTAAAAAAATGGTCATGATTATTTTTAACAGCACTGACATCTGCTGAAAAATGGAAGAATGCAAGAACAGCTGTTATAGATTGCCCAATGCTGGAAAAAGGACAGCCGTTGTCATCGCTCGACTTAACTACCAGTAAGATGGCGGACGATCGAAACATTCATCGCGTGCCACAGATCTAGAGACCCTTTTTTGATGCAGCTGGCTGTGCGCACACAGCCAGCTGCTCTCTAGATCTTTGGCACGCGACGAACATTTCGATCTGTGTCACGCAAGGAACGTTTCGATCGTCCGCCATCTTGCTGGTAGTTAAGTTGAGTGATGGCAACAGCTGCCCTTTTTTCAGCATTGGTAAAGGGTTGCGCCTCAAAGGGTTAAATAAATCTATATATCTTACTTTAATGTTGCCAGAGTTAAAATATGAATTTATTAGCTAAATTTAGTTATGATATATAATTAAAGTACCGAACTAATACCACTAAAAATGCCTGAAATATTAAATGAATTAAAATAGTTTTAATCCTATTGCATTAAAAGGCAAAAGAAATAGAAAATAGTTAAGTTACCACATGAGTTACTTAAAATTTACCTAGAACACAAGTACGTGAAATTTTAAAATAAGGAGGTCCTACCTAAATTGTTCCTAAACTGTAATTTTCACATGCATTACAAAGAGAGAAGGTGCATTCCATAACCATCAAGCATTTGGAAAAGTTAATTATAAGCAATTCTTTTCAGAATGCCATCAATTCTTCTCCCTGTAGACAAGGAAAAATTTAAATGAAATGTATTATAATGCTTTGAGAGGAAAGGCCGAATGGTCTCATCTTTAAATGAGCTATACAAAAAAATACACATTTTCTTCTGTTTTTAATTATTTAGGAATTCAGCAATAGTACAATTAAGACTCCATGTAGGTACAGGAAATTAAACATTACAAAAATCAGTGAGAGTGATTGAAGTACATGTGTTACATTAGTTTCAATATCACTTTAAAATGTGGTGTGTGCATAGTTGTAAAAGCGCATTTTCAGTTAGACTCACATGCATAATACACAAATATGTATATAAATAATTAAATATCATACTAAGCAATTCTAAATTTCATCTACATAAATGCTTAGTATGATTAAAAAAAAAGCTGGAAATGTAACTGCTGATTACTTTGATCAGAATACACCAGTCTCTTAAGCAAATTAATTCTACCTTTATTTACAAAAGTTTAAAATATAAATTATACCATGATGAATGAATGAGCATTGATAGCAAATTAAAGTCAACACATTATTGTTGATTTGCAAGCACATACATACCATAACTTTGTTCATTACTCTGGGTTTTAGAGACAATTTATGACACACACACACACAAAAAAAAACTAATTTAGTACAGCTGCAAGAAAAACTATAATTATAACTCCTTCTGCAAAATAAATTATCACAAAGTAAATTACAAACATTTGGTTTATCTACTTTACTTATTTTTTTGATTAAATATTTTTTAAAAAAAACAAATATACAACTTGCACAACTTAATAAAGGGGTTATTAGTACCAACTTACAAAACTGGTCTTGATCACCAACTTCAACTCTCCAACTACCAACCAGCTCTGTCCCGGGTGATTTTGCAGCAGCTACTTTAGTATAATTTTCACTATATTCAAACAGAATTGTTTTGACTTTAGACAGAATATTTCAAAAACTTCATACATACTCATACAATAAAGATAATATGCAATTAAAATTCTAAAACAGAGATTACACAGATACCTTATACTACATATTTTATCTACTTTTTCAAAAAAATATTTTTTAATCTCTTTTTTTTTTTTTTTTCCTCCCAAACCACTGGGTCCTTGAGACCTGCTTTTATAAGATAAGCAAAATATTTGACAACTCACCCCCATGTATTTTTGTTAAAACTTATACATGAGTTTTCTTAATGTTATTGAAAAATGCCAATAAAGGATCTCATATGAGTTAATCATAGAAGTCTCTGGGATCGACATATTTAAGCCAGAGTGACATCTGTAGAAAACTTCAAATATATGCCTTTTCTTTACGTATTTACACTTATATTTTTATTTAAAGAATATAAATGTAATTTGAAAGATCTATATGTATGTATTTATCCCATTTTGTTTGCAGGAATATTAGCACTGAATTTTTAGATTTCGTTGGCAGACTAGTGAATTTTCAAATTATGCTGTACTAGCGGCTACCCGCGACTTCGTCCGTGTCAGCTTTAGAATTAGGTCCCGAGAGAAACGAAGCATGTGTGAATAACAAATATGTTTGCGACTAAAGAAACTGCATTTAAATATTATTTGCTTTTTACTTATTTTAAATGAAGTATAATGCATGGTAGTATGCTTCATTTAAAATAACAATGTAAAATTACTAAATTTATTTTTTTTTCAGGCATTTGGCAAATAGAGACAGTTCCGACAGTATTTGCGAACTGTTTTGAGTGTTCTTGTAAAAGAAATATTTATGCTATATGCATGAATTTTAGCCTATGTTAATCAGGAATAGTGCAGCTTTCTATTAGCGAAAACGTTTTAGAATCGGTTCTATAGTTACAGAGATACCCATAGAGCGTAATAGATTAGAATTATTTTGAGTGTTCCTGTAAAGGAACTATTTGCGCTACATGCATTAATTTTAGCCTATAATACTCAAGAATAGTGTAGCTTACTATCAGTGAAAAAAGTTTTGGAATCGGTTCAGTACTTACAGAGATACACATAGAGCGTAATGTAATTCTTATGAGTATCCCTGTAAAAGAACTATTTGTGATATATGCATGAAAGGTAGCCTATAAGACTCAGGGTCCCCCAGTGTCTAAGAGAGTCTGCTCTCAAACCTGGAAGGCGGGAGATGCCAGGTTCAAACAGCGGTCGCGCCTGTCGACCTAGCCGCTCGCAGTTTTTCAAAAACCTTGCGAAAATACGGGCTAGGATCCCTTAGAAAGTTCCCCACAGAGGAATAACCCATATAGGCCTAGGACCCTAGTGCAGTCAATCGGTCTTAATCCCCAAACAAACAAACAATAGTACTCAGGAATAGTGTAACTAAGTTTTAAATTCGGTTTAGTAGCTATAATTCCATAGAGTGCAATACATTAGAATTATTTTGAAAGTTTTTGTAAAAGAATTATTTATGCTATATGCTTGAAAGGTTGCCTGAATGTTAATTCAGGGCATAAGCTATCTTCATTACGAATTTTTCCAAATCCGTTCGGCAATTTGTGTGTGATTCAGTCAAAAACATCTAAACACACAAACATACACATTTTTTAATGACTATGTCATTTTATCTCTCAATACCCTTATTGAAAAATGTGTCCCAAAAATGCGACATAATAAAGCGACATAATTTTACATGTATTTAAATACTATTAGTTCACAACAGCTTTAATATCGAGATTAAAGCAATCTTAAGTCTCGATATTGTTACACTATTTCGTAAGCTGTAGAATATGCTCCACATGTATTTTTTACATATATTCAAATATTATTAGTTCACAACAGCTTTAATCTATTGTTACAATATTTCGTAAGCTGTAGAATATGCACCATATGTATTTTTCTATAAATAGGTTACACTCATAAAAATTTCAACATAGGGTTACCAGGCGAAATACGCGAAAGATGAGCGAAAAAATGCCAAGTCAATTAATATAGTTTTAATATGGCAATAATAAAACTAAAAAAAATTAGGAGGGTTCAGGGGGATCTCCCCCTGACGAGGCTCGAACAGCCGAGTTTTTATATTATTGGTAGGATTTGGAAAATTATGAAGTTTAAGAAACACATTTGGACTTTTCTTTCTAATGCTTTTTAATTTGGCGTAAAATCAACATAATTTCCATAAAATTTCATGATTTTCAAATGCATGTTTATCTGAAAATAGAATTTCAGCTTTATTTCAAAAGCATAAATCATTTTGTGCGGGCAATAAAACTGTTTTTAATTAATAATTAGAAAAGTATTTAAAATTTCAACATTCTGAGCCTCAGGTGCAAAGTCATGGGCTTCTATGCTCAAATTTTCAAAGCTCTGCTTTCTGTAGATTTGTCTGGAGAACATTCATTTTTATTATTATTGATAGATAGATTTGGCATAAAACTGGCATAATTTCCATGGAATTTAATGTTTTTCAGATGCACGCACGCGCTTCTTTATTGAAGCAATAGCATTCTTGTTAGCTCAAAACATGAATCATTTGATTGATACGGGCAAAACTCGCCAAGCATGGGAACGTAAAAACGGTTTTTAATTAATAATTAAAAAAGTAATTAAAAATCTAAAATTCTAATTAGCCTATAACCAACTCCAGGGTCCCCTCTATATCTAAACCAAAATGCATCCTAATCGATTCAGCGGTTTAGGCGTGTAAGCGTCATAAATAAACAAACAAACAAACAAACTCACTTTCGCATTTATAATATTAGTTAGGATGTTATATTTTAGATGTATTGCATACAGTATACATGCAGAATACTTTTATGCTATTAAATAAAAACAATTTGTTTAAAAATAATTTTATTTTTTAATGAAAGTTAAATTAAATAATTTTAATTTATCAATGAAAGTTATTGATAGTAAAAAGAGATCTGCTAAGAGGAGGAGAGGAGGGGGGAGGGCAGGATCTATAAGTGCACAAGGTGCAGGTTTTAGGGAGCTTCATTATATTTTGTAGATACAAACATCACCCAATGACATTTAATTGCAAAGGAAATTTTTAAAAATGGATTATTAAAATTTATAGGATATAAAATGACTACCATGCATATTAACAAAGTAAATCAAATGCTTTGATCAATTTAAATAATAAATCAGAATAGTACAGCTAAATTTCGGAATTAAATATGCTTTTCAAACCATACACTTTCAAATCTCAATGCACTGCACATGGTACACAATTCATAGACATAATTGGATGACTACGATAAGAGAAATATTTAGGTTTCTAAAATATGGATTTTTTTTTAACAAATGAAAATAATCTTTGAAAAGAAAATCCTGCTATTTTGGTCTCCTTCCCATTTCTGAAATTTTTTCTGTCCTGAAATGTGAATGACAAACTTTAAAATTGAATGTTGTATTACTGAAATTTAGATGTTGTTATTAAATCCACTAATCAGAAATTCTTCACCAGAAAATATCAGAATTAGTAAATTTATAAAATTCCATAAAAAACAAAATGTGATACTTACTAATTTTCTAAATAAGGCTCGATAGCATCAGGTTTCACATCATGAGCTAAAAAAACAAATTCAATAATAATTCAACTTTACAGACCTAAATTCAAAACATGAATTATAATATTTAAATAAATACAGGAGCATATTTTATTAATACGGGAGATGTTTACTAATAAGTGATTTTGTTTATAGAAGACTAAACAATTTCAGCACAATAGACGTTACCATGCTAAAATATTAACCTTAGTTAATGAGTTAAATATTTAAAGAAAAATATTATAACTATTCTTTCAAAAAAAGTACTTTTATGTTACAGTGGCTACTGAGCATGCTTAATGGCACGAGGATTACTCAATGATAGCAGCAAAGATTTCACCCAGCTTGTGAAGGATGAATATGAAAAGAAATAGCAACAATAATGCTTATATGTGTTTCCTTAGAATATTTTAAATAATTAAAATACTTCTGCAAGATTTCATCAACACAATCTTAGTGATATATATCGACTATCTGATGATCGAATTTTGGTGGCCACAGCAGAAACTGAAAAAAAAAAGGCTTGCAATTTCTATTTCAACTTTGTATTTTAAAAAGACTTCATGTTGGGTACAGTGGAACATTCTGATTGGGGGACAATGCCCCACTGTATAAAAACTATGGCTTGTGGAGGTATAGAAAGAACAATGACACACAGGGCTGTAAGCCCCAGGCCCACTAACATCAGACATTTTTATATAACATTTCCTATGAACACTGAATAATTAAAAAGTAGCATCACGATTTTCATCCCCAAAGGTTTCAGATACAATGCAACCGGTTTTTGCACATATTTCGCATACTAATGTTAACTCTGAACCCATTTCACCACATAGGTAGTCAAAAAAATTCTTTAACTTTTGTTTGAAAAATTATTAACGGGCGCCATTTTTTGTTGCCCCAGGGCTTCCACACCTCTAAATCCGGCACTGATTGACACAGTTCACATTTCCAATAGATTTTCGATCTTAATTGATGACAAAATGAACTTTTGCAAACATTTTGTTACCATTTACTATTTAATTTGATGTTATTTTACTATTTTTAAAGCTTGTCATTTAAAAATTGCTTTAATGTATTGCATAGTACATCTGATTTCATGTCTTACTCATTGGTCACTGTCCCACTGTGCCCTGCAAAGGTCACAATGTGACAACTTCAATACATTTTGAAAATTAACTTTTTCAAAGAATAAAATAAGAATAAATTACGAAAAAAGTTTCACTGAAAGCTATGAGCTGTCAAAATATTGTTCTCCATTTAATTTTTAGTTTTAATTAAAAGAAATGAAATTATTTTACAACAAGTAAAAATTGTCCCACTGTGCCACCCCACCCGCAACAAAGGATAACTTATGAGTTTTGCCTGATATATGAAAATTTACTTTAAAACAGAAGTACAGGAGCTGAGCTCCAGTGAGCTCCTATGCAAATTAATTTTACTTCTGAAGATTATTAATAACGATTAAATATGAAGGATGGTAAGATAACATGAATCAAAAATACTTACTGCAAAAAAAGTTTTATAATGTGCAAAGCCAGAACACTAAGAAATAACTTATTAAGATATAATTATCTGTGTTATTAAATATTTTTAAAACATGTAACTGCTATCTCAAATATGTAAAACTGAAAATCAGATTTAAAAAAAATCTAAATGTCAGAACAGAACACACATAACTCTTTAAATAAAGATTATCTTAGATTCTTAATAAAGATTATCTAACTAAATAATTTTTAGAAATGTAACTGATAATTACTTTGCATTTCATAGAGTATTTCAGATGCTGATAGTAGTCTTGAATGAGAATCATGACCAGGATCAATTTTGCGAACCATTAGAAGTTTACTAAACCACCCTTCACTATTTGAATTTTGAATACTTCCAACAGAAAAACATCTAAAAATGGAATACAAAAATAAAGTACATTTCAAATTACATTTTATATCAATACAAGAAGTGGATTCTTTTATCACACAGGGTTATTTTAAGCAGATAAGGACTAATCTGAATGTCATATGCATTTAAAAGTACATGAACATTTAAGACTCATCCAAAATATTTTAGGACAGCTAAAATTCAACCAAAAATGAGAAAAGAAAAATATGTAACACCTAAATTAGGACAAAGAACTTACAAAAAATGTGCCACAGTAATCTTATACGGTAGTTCAGAATAGTGTAATAATAGAATTCAGAGTAGCTCTCTCACTTTTTTTCTTTTTTTGATAATGGTGGTGTGTATGTGTGTGTGTGGGGGGGGGGGGAGGTTAAGCACTGAAAAAATTATCCTGTGGACCAGCAACTCATGTGGCAAATCACTGACTGGGAATTACCTAGCTCGGCACAATCATTTACTGTTATATTTTGCGTAATGAATTTAAGTGGGGGATTTGCTTTTTCCAAGAATAAATCTCCCTTTAGAGTGACAGTTTATAAAAACAAGAATTATTTTACAGTAACGTAAAAATTTAGCTAACAGTTCCAAGAGCTTTTTCCTTTTTCAAAATAATAGTAATTTTATATGGTACTGCCAATTTTTTCCCCAGCCAAGTTTTTTTTTTTTTTTTTTTTTTTGGCCATCCAAATGCCTAGAAAACATAAAATAGACAATTCCACAAAGAAAAAAAAAATAAACAGAAAACATTAAATCTTTCCACCAACAATAAATGAAATGTAACACTGTTCTAAAACTTAAATGAGAATTTTCAAACCTACTACCAATTCGAATGCCGACATTTCATTTACAAGACCTTAAATTGCATTTCCATACAAAAAAAACATTAATATTATATAGTACTTTCCAGGGTTGGGAAAAAAAACCTGGTTTATTTAAAAAAACAAAAACAAAAAAATGGGTTTTTTTTGTTTAAACCAGGTTTTTTTATAAAAATCCTTTTATAATTACCTGTTACATACTTCAGAATAAAATTATTTGTAAAATGTTCAAATAGCGATTAATATTCCTTCTGAAAGTAATTAAAACAAAGTAAATAAACAATTGTTGCTATGCTTATGTGGACATTGAAATCATTCAATTTTAATATTTTATTATTTTTTATATTCAGTATATAATATATATAATACAATATTAATTGTTTACTACATTTTACATGGAATCTTGCACTTAGATTCATCAGTAATAATGGTGATAAATTGTTCAAAATGATATTTTTAAGGTTTAAAAATAAGTTGTTAAAACATAAAACCTCTATTTTAGAAACAAATTAAAAATGCAGCCAATAATTTAAGTTAAATTAATAATTTTTAATAATGATAAAACAATAAGTTTTTAAATCTATTAGATTGATATAAAAACTTATTGTTGATGCTTATAAGGATAATTTTAAAAGATATCAGAACGTATTCTACCGTATCCGGAATTTTAAATTATTCTTTTACAAAAACCAATTGGTTTTTATGAGAAAAAAACCATATGGTTTAAACCATGCCAACCCTGGTAGTTTTGATATCATGTTCCATTGAACAATACATCTACAAAGGTAGAACATGACATTTTTGAAAGAACAATATCTTCATCTGTCATCGACAAATCCCACAAATTTAAATTTATGCATCAAAATATGACTAGTGTTGACTCCAGAAAAAAAAGAGCCACTGGGGAGAAATTAAAAAGGGGCATCCTGTTCTCGAAAAGGACATTTTGGGGTTCCACAAGAATGTACAGGTCGATAATAGCTATAAAACTGGTTTGAAATGAACTGATCTCCAAAAATTTAACATGTAGAGTTGTAATATGTGGTCTAACTTTAAAAAATCTGACTACACAGTGTTTTCTCTTTTTTTCCCAATTTTATGGAATGCCCTAGGGTTTGCCCCCTACCCTTTTGGAGAAAATATCCTATAGAAGTAAGCATAAGTGAACTACATGAAATTAATTTGTAGATAATATTTTGCCCTAAGCATGACATAAATAAAATATGTAAATTAAATCTGTACAAATTTTTTGGTTTAAAAAAAGGAAGTTTTGATATAAGTAATTTATGATGTGAATTTTATGCTCAATTTTTTCCTCCTCAAAATTATGTGACATACATGTTTATTATTTATAAGAATGCATAGTACATTTATTGAAGAAGGTTTCAGAAATGTTTAGCCAGACATCATTTGTTAGGCAGTAAAAGAGGGGAGAGGGACTGTTAATTTTTGTTCCTCAATTTATCACGCTATCATTACTGGGCCACATTCATTTATGATGCTGCACATATATTGGTACAAACTTTTAAACAAAACAGGAATTTCAGTAGTATATGTGGATTAGGATGCACAGAATATCCGTCCGACACTTCCGAATCAATATCAGAATCGCAATCACAGGATATCTGACTTCTCTGCCTAACTTTGAGTTAACCTTTCACAGAGGTGCCCACCCCCCTAGACTTATGGCTTACCCCCTAGTCAGTCTCTCTCTGCAGCCATTATTAAAAGACTAGAGAGCCATGCATCACCAATACCCGATCTCAGTCTATTCTGAGCTGACCTGTCTGAAAATCTGAAATCTATGGGATTTACAGACTCAAGAGATGTTTACTGACCAGGGTACACCAGACACCCCCCCCCCCTTTGAGAAAATTTATTTTTCCATGGTAAAGAGTTACACTCCCTCCCATGGCACCACCGAAATATATTGCAGGTGCAAAGTTTAACATCCTCTTGCTTTGCCTTAGGCAGATAAACAAGATTACCATAGTGGCTTCCTCTGACTGCATGCATGTCTATATAGTTTTTAAAGTGCTTTGCTCATGCTATTTAAAACTATAATATTTTAATCCTGTCACCAACCTTTATATGCAAAAGGGCAGAGTTTTGGAAGATTCTCCTTAAGTCATATCCTTGATATTTTAATATTGCATTATCATTGTGTAGATTATTTTGATTTTGTGATCAATTTTGTTCCAAAAACCAGAATTTTGGAAGATTTTCTATCATAACAAAAATCTAGTCATAGGATTTTTCTCAGGGAATTATGTGCTACTGCATAAAATTATACTGACTTATTAATTGCAATAACAAACTGTGTTAGTATAGCCAGTGCTTTATAACTTAAGTTATTAATTTTTTTTTAAATTAGTGTTGCTGCCCTGTGGCTATCAATTTATCCCCGGTTTTCAATCAGCTCATACATAGCTGCACGTAACTAATGCATATTTTATAACAAAAAACCCGCAAACGCAGATCTGTTATTTAAAAAATTAACTGCCATATTTAATTGAATTATTAGTTAAAGAATTTTTTTTACTACGGCCATGCATTTATTGAGTTTTAAATATCATTTAATTAGTTTTTTTTTCAGTAGTACCTTTCTGTGGATGTATTGTAGAGTGAGATTTATTGTAGTAGCAGATACAAGCCTAGATAAAAAAAAAATCTTCTCTATGTTGAGATACTCCACAAAATGCTACAAAAGCATCTATATACAGAGATTATTATATCGAAGAAATATTAATTAACTTGTAAAATTAATACTGAAGAGCGTCTTTAAGCATATAGTTTAGGATATTTTTTGAAACTGCTATTTAAATAATATATTCTAATTAGAATTATAATTATAATCTTATTTTTATTATATTTAATAACTGGAATATTATTTCCAATTAAAATTAATAATTATAGTATTAATTAAATATTTATTCAGTTGAACAAAACTGTGTGAATTTTTACAGGAAGTTTCATAAACGACACTGTTGTTTCATTTATTGCGATGTTGGTATAGCTTATAAAAAATAATCCTGAATGTTTTCGAGTACCAGGTGCAATTAGTTTATTTTCCTTTGTGTATAAAGTACGTGAGAGAGATTTTGTTTCTTCGAACTCTCTTACAATAATAATATTTTATTGATTTAAGTTCATTCGCATTGCTGCAGTGAATGAAATCACTCACAAATAAATTGAGTAGCAATAAAGGCTGAAGAAAGATCAAATTAAATTGCATTACGTGAAATATCTGATGACTATAAAATCAAATAAATGTACACAAAATACTTTAATTTCAATGGCCTAATATAAAACATATCAAACCATTCGACCTCTATATTCGACCCCAGAAGCAACAGAACTACTCAGACGATACAATAGAAGCATTCAAATCTAGACATACCAACCTATAAAAGGATACATTTAAAAAAGGTTTAAAACAGCGAAGTTTCATCATAAGCGAGGGCATTTGGAAAATGATAATTTTCTCTGTTTTTCTTTCGAATTCAGCGGAAGCCGATAGCAGAAATAATCGATTACGATGAATTTTCGGAACGAATGAAAAATTTCAGTAGGACTATTTAACCATGGGGTTGGGGAAGTTTCTTTGTTTGTGAACATGTATTTCGGATTTTTGTGCTTGTCCTAAAAACCAATTATAAATCCACGTCAGAAGGACAACGAGGGGGGAGGTTGCCCTCCCCCCTCGTGTAATTTTGGACTGTCCTCGAAAATTGGGGACGTATGGTCACCTTAGTTCAGGGATATCAGTGGCTATTCTGACTTTACGAACAACTTCGATTTATTTAGTTTCGTCGCCTAGGAGATGCATTTGTTTACAATTCGCGAATGCTTTATTTGTGCTGAGGAGAGGTTTTAGTCCGTACTCAATATGAAATGAACAGGATTTTTAAAAGAAAGCCATAATTGAAGTGCACAGATAAAAAATTAGAAATTTCAACTTCATTTTTCAAAAGTATTTAGAAAGAGAAGTTCAAATTTCGCTAATACGGTTTAAATTAATTTCAATCTCAACACTAAAATATGCATTTTTGAATTTACTACAATGAAAATGGGTCCAATGGTTACTCCATGTTCAAATATCCATGTGTACCAAGTTTCATCGAAATCGGTTTAGCGGTATTTTCACAGCAAGCGTTTGAATGGAGTGTTGTTGTTGTGGGATTAATGCCTATTACCTGCATGTGGGATCTAGGCCCATGGGTGGGATGCCCTCCGTGGGAGTCTTTTTAAGGGGTTCTAACCCGAATTTACGCTAAGTTTCGGAGAATACCACGCAAAAATCCGAACGTTAGGTCGACGGACGCGCGATGGGGCCTGAACCCGGGGATGCATACCGCCCAAACTCTGCACAGCCAGATTTCTCGTTGGGAGTACATAAAAAGTGCCCAAAGAACCATAACTGTACAGCCCGTAGTTTTCAAGAAAAGTGCGAGAAAAAAGCAGCAACGTCATTTCCAGTGCACGAAAAGAGAGAGAGAGAGTCTGTCACTATAATTTCGAGAAATCTGGACCCCTAATTCTCAGCCTTTTGGCTACCCCACTGATTAAAGCTATAATTACGGCAAACGAGCTTTGCTGGTAATTTTCTTCATGATACCAGACATAGATAATTGCATTAACATAAAGAAATTGGGGATTAAAACATTTTAAACTCTTTTTAAATCAAAATTGCGCATTTTCTGAGAATGACTCTGATAGGTTCTCTGTTCACCAGGTATTCGATTATCAGTATTAATAAAAGTACAATCATCATTGTTAAGTTCTAAAATAACTGTAATATGTTATCTGAGAGTAAGTTTTCGGAAATATTTCCGCACACTTCATTAATAATATTATTATTTCATATTAATTACTGGCGCATTTAAAGGGTATTTTTACCAAACTGGGAAATAATTTCATTTTTTGCAAATTTTGTTATGACCCTAGTATTATTATAACTTACGTTGTTGTTTCACAACGTGCGCCAAGATAAGCAATGTAATCGCTGCTTAGCTTGGCGCAAAAAGTGCACGACAATTTACTCCTAATTTTTTACAGGGCATAAACATATTATACTTAAATTTTATCTTTCTGAAACCCATTTACATATGAACTTTAATTATGCTAAATCTCACACTCCCAAGTGCGCGAAATGTATTTAAAAAGGGCCCCAATGATTTTTCTTTACGCATTAATAAATAAATTTTGGGAAATTAATCCATCATTTTTCAACGGGCGCCTTACAATTCACAAAACGATAAATAAGCCTATGTAAACATATATCCCACGGTAGTTTCAACACTTAACGACTACTCTCACTTACCTAAGAGACTACTCAAACGTTTATTTTATTTATTTATTTATTTATTAAGTAATTTTTTTTCTTATCTTACACTTTTTATTGGCTTCCAATGAACGAAGGGGGGGAGCTATATCGCTAGATTTTTATTAATGTAAAGTTATATCAAATACATCGAAAGTATATAGAAATAATTTTATTATAAAATTAAACCCCCCTAGATAGTACTATTATATTTTAATGGAAAAATAGATATAGTAGTCCTGTTTGAAAAAAAAAAAAAAAAAAAAAAAAAAAACAATATTCAGAAAAAATTTAAAAACAAATATTTATAAAAGTAACAGATATAAAGAAAACAGGACATGAATAAATTGCTTATAAAAATTTATTTTATAAAACGAGAATTGTTAAATCTTTCCGATTCGACAGAAAATTTCTGAAGAACTTCTTGTTCAATTATTTTCTTTTTGGCACCCACATAAAAAAACCGCCTTTTCTAATCAATAAAATAATCTTTAATTTGTGATGAAGAAAATGTCTTTCCAAAAGCTTGATTTGCATATTTAGCTTCTTTTTTCCGTAGAAAGACCTTAAAATATTCTGTTTAATATGTGTCAGCGTTATTATGAAAGTGACGCACTCGAAGGTATGGACAAAAGGGGCTTTTTTTCGGACAAAAAAAGAACACATAGTAAATTTTATCACCGTATGTAGTAAAATTCACTCAAAAACATTTCTCAAATCATGCATTCAGACACTGTATTTGTCGTAGTGATGATTTATTTGCTTTTCTTTAAATGAATATATGGATGTTCCATTTTTAGATATAAAACAAGAAACATAAATTATGGCAAACGACTCATACATGGAACATTTTTCAACATAAATGTCTGATTTGTACGTCGTAGCGTAAGTATCAGCATAGAGAGATAAATGTAACGGAAAGTTATGAGTAGCTAAGCGAGAACAGGAATCATTTATTGTGCTAAATTAAAGAAGCTGCATCCACGCCATGTACGATAGGAATCAAACTGTTTCAATCCACTATACGACATCAATTTTATCTCTAATTCATAAAAATGCAAATTTAAAAAAAAATATCCCGCAGATCGCAATCATCATGATTTTGCTTGCACCAGTAAAAGATTGTTACTCATTTTCAGCAAGAAACATTCTGCAAGAAAAATTTTGATAATACTGTTACGAATTTTCCAGTAATCTGCCCTTCTGAGGTTTAATTTAATCTAAAATTAATATTTTGCTCGTCAAATAATTAAAATTTGCATTTTGTTGCATGTAAACCGGTTAAGTAAATAGCGAGATAGGAAGCTTTAAGTTTCCCAGTTTCTCATAACATTGATTTTGGCTGTTTCTCACCAAATAACGGCGATATCACTTAGCTGGGTTCAGTTTTAGGGAATTATCTTTTGTACCAAATTTGTCGATGTGTTTCCAGATTTCACTAATGGGTGTAACGATACAAATAAATCTTTGTGAAAAAACACGTATAAAAAAAGTACTTATTACTTGGGACGATCGTTCCGGCTGAAAAAAATCATCAGACTTCTTCAGCCGTCCAATCATCAGACTTCTTCATTTGGTCTCACAGAACAGTGGGGACTGAAAGATGAACAAAAACAACAGCGAATAGCAAGTTGCAATAGGAAAAAAGAAAAAGCTAGAAACCACGGAGATTAAAGGAAGGGGGGGGGGAAAGGGAGTGTGGGTTAAAAAAGAATGTAGATAGGAATAAAATATGAACAAATGAACACTGTTCGCTTTTGCTTTTGTTTATCTTTCAGTTCCCACTGTTCTGTGAGACAAAGTGTTGACGGCTGAAGAAGGCTGATGATTTTTTCCGCCGAAACGATCGCCCCCACGTGATAAAGTACTTTTTTATGTGCGCTTTTTACTCAAAGTTCTTATTTATATCATCTTTTAACATCAGTTTTTAGAGTGTTTTTCGGAAGGTCCTGTAATGTTTGTTTTCCCTCTTAGCATGCTATTACACAACCGATGTACGCGAAACATAAGGAAAATTCTCGAGGTGGATTCATAGCGAAATTGCTGAAAATCTAGCCACAAGCTGCATATGTACGAGCAGATCATCCACTGGCAGTCAGTTGTGAGTTCTGTGCTTGGAGATAACACGTTACTTGTGTTCTGTTCAAGGATTTCCACTTTATTTTAGCCTGTGGAAGGACATTTTTGTATGCCAGATATAGTGCCTGAGATTCCTTAATTATGTGACTTATACTACATTCAATTACTTAAGAGCTTCTTTGAGTAGTTGTGTAATTGAAAACAGAGAATAATTCACAAATATAATTTTTTTTTTTTTAAATTTAGAATTGAAAACAAAATGAGTTCCACCAATGAAGGTCATATCTACCATTTGCGACCATACATGTACTTTCTTCAAAGCTGAATATTTTTAAAAATTCAGAGTGCGATATAAAAATGTTCATAAGACCTAACATATTCAAGAAATACTTCTTTGAATACATTAATGTCTTCCTATTTTCTAATGTGAGTTATTTATATTTTGTCTAGTAATAAGTTTTAAAGTGCGTGTCAAAGAAAGGAATAGGAAATTTAGAACTTATAATAATACCTTTATTCGTCAAAATAATCTGCATTATTTTCCAGCACCTTCCGTAATCGACTAGGTAGTACAAGGATGCCAGCCGCATAGAAGTATTCCTCTTTTGATGCAATGAAGTCATCAATAGATTTTCCTACTTCCTCCACTATGGAGAAGTGCACAGAAGACAAGGAATTAATCATCGACCGAAATAGATGATAGTCCGAAGGGGCTAGGTCAGGGCTATATGCCGGGTGCTCCAAAACTTCCCAACCAAACTTTATTAACGGTGCTTGACCGGTTTTGAAACATGAAGCCTTGCATTGAAATACATGGAAAAATTTGACTTGCTGCAAACCTTAAATGGACATTTACGATCAATGTCCCGCTTTATTTGCAGCAGTTGCTGTTTACAGCGCTCAACAGTTACATTTTCACCGGACTCCAGTAGTTTGCAGTACAGTCCACCTTTCATATCCCACCAGACAATGCAAGGCCTCATGTTGCAAAACCGGCTAAGGACAAGTTAGTAATGTTTTGGCTTGGAAGTTTTTTACCACCCAGAGTATAGTCCTTACATAGCCCCTTCCGACTATTATCCATTTAAGTCGATAAACAGTTCCTTGTCTTCTGTACACTTCTTCACAGTGGACGAAGTACGAAAATCTATTGATGACTTCCAAAGCATTGATCGCATCCATACTTCTACTTTGCTGGCAGCCGTGTATTATCTCACTGATGGCGGAAGATGCTGGAAAATAATGGAGATTGACGAATAAAGGTATTATTATAATTTATAAATTGTATCTTTGATACGCGCTTTAACCCTTTGAGGCGCAACCCTTTCCCAATGCTGAAAAAAGGACAGCCGTTGCCATCGCTCGACTTAACAACCAGCAAGATGGCGGACGATCGAAGCGTTCATCGCGTGCCACAGATCTAGAGACCCTTTTTTAGACGACAGCTGGCTGTGCGGCACAGCCAGCTGCGTCAAAAAAGGGTCTCTAGATCTGTGGCACGCGATGAACGTTTCTATCGTCCGCCATCTTGCTGGTTGTTAAGTCGAGCGATGGCAACGGCTGCCCTTTTTTCAGCATTGGGCAATCTATCCAGCCGTTCTCGCATTCTTCCATATGTCAGCAGATATCAGTCCTGTTAAAAATAATCGCGACCATTTTTTTACGGGAAACGACGTGCTATAAAAAGTAAAGGATTCTCGTGGAGCTATGTCACCCGCAACTATTTTTATAGAAATCAAATCTATTCTTCGTGACTGGCAACAGTCAAAACGTCAGAGTTTGGTGTTCCCAGAGAGGGAACACTGCGCGTTAAAGGGTTAAAACTTATTATTAGACCGAATATTTATGCATGGAGAGATGAAGATCTGGAATAAGCCCCTGGGAATAAGCTCCTCGGGAATAAGCCCCTGTGAAAGACTACTGGACAGCACATGTAGAATCAGAGTGATGGGCTCAAAATCCTTTCTCCTTTAAGGCTATGAAATGACTATTAACGGCGATTAAATTTTTAACATTCCACAAAGTATATATTTTCTATTTAAGTAGTAAATTAGTAACTGCTATTTAAATTATTAAGCAACAGCTAGAAGATCAGTTTACAATATCGCTTACATTTTGGTCAATCATTAGTTTAGTTTGAGCAATCTGAGAGAGAGAATGTGAAAAGACCAGGATCTAATGCAAAGGTTTCACACGGACGATATTTTATGGACCAGGTATTCAAGCATGTTCTGTATCTGATTAGATGACAGAATTTTGTATTTAATTGAAAACAACGATATTTAAAATATGAACGATAAGTATCAGTTGTTGTTGTTACTAATGACTTCTGGAAACAGCAGAGCGGGGCCTGATCCTCCATATAGGACGGCGAAGGGCGAAAGGGAGCGGCTTCCATTTTAATGAGCCCCTTTGGATAGAAGTCTGAATCATCTCGGGGTCTCCTAATTTTGAAGCAATTCCATATGAGAGACCTAGCACCTGGATTGGCATCCCCAGAGGTATCGCTTGAATACTGTAGACATTGTAGACACGACAGATTTTATATGCCCCAGCTCCCTTTAGCGTACACTTACATTGCAGTGGCCCACATCAGCGGCACATGTAGAAAATAAATTTTGGAATTCATGAAATAAATTTTGCACTGGTGTTCGCGGCTGTTTATGAAATCCTTTGAGATTCTTCATAATCATCTGAATACGTTGGCTATCGAAAAGTCCTTGGAGACGAACGAAGATATCTACCACTCTGACTCACGCATCGCAATAACAGCTCCTTTTTCTACAATCTTTTTCATCCAAATCGAGAACTCGAATGGGTATAGCTTCCCTTTTAAATCAAGAAGTGCTGCCGCCACCAGGATACCTTTCTGGCAAGACTGACTAGGAAAGTCCATTACGTCATACCGAAATGGTCCAGAAATTTCGGGAACGTCCTGGACAAGAAATTCCGGTCTCGCTGGTATTATAGTCTTCCCTTTTGCAACTACCGAACATGATTTTGGATGCTGTTCGCTTCCTGAAAACAACGCAATTTCCTCTCCTTTTTGTCCGTATCTCTTTCTTTTCTAGGTCTACAGTCAAATTAAATTTTTGTTGGAGATCCAGTCCAAGTCCAAGAATACATGAATCAGTGTTGCTAGCTATGTAGTTTCGGTGATGGAATTCCTTGGATCCACACACGAGAGGCTGGGCAGAGCGGATTAAATTGCTCTCTGGCGATTTGGCGTGCAGTCAGACTCCTATGGCAAGAGTCGTTTCTCCCGCTGTTATACACTGCACGCTAGGGGTTGCCGCCCGCACCGCAAGTTGATCCGCGAAAAACAGTAGAGCTTCCACATTCTTTTTCTGTTGCAGTATATTTACATACACTGCTATGGAATAGAAGTAAGGTGTTAGAGGGGGAGGGGGGTGGGTTTTTAAAAAGTACATCCGCTCTTATATTAAACGAGGAATGTTTGTGTGTGTGTGATGTGTGTGGGTGTGTGTGTATGTCCGAACGATCTCGAAAACTGCTCTAAGGATTCTTTTTAAATTTCGTACCTGGGGGTTTTTTGGGTCCCTGAAACGATTGAGCTAGGTCAATTGATTGAAAAAACTCTTAAACGCTCAAAATTTAAAATTTAAAATTTTTGGACGGTAGCGCCATCTATTGAGCGTTTGAAAAACACACTTGATGCAATCTTCCTAAAAGGGACGCTCAAATAAGTTTGGGGCAGATTAAAAAATACACGCCATCGATATACAATAGTAAAAATTAATTTCGCAAAGAAACAAAATAAATGGAACTTGATATTCAGTACACAGACAAATAAATATTTTAGTAACTAGATATATTACACCATTCAGCTACATAAATATGTTTAGAATTAAAAAGTTATTTTTATTTCAAAATATCGTCCTGGCAACCAGCGAAAGAAAAAGAGAAAAGAGTCTTCGTTGCCATCCCCGCAAGCACCTTGATGTTATATACGTAAATAATTTAATTATTCTTAATTCATAGTTATTAATACAAAACTATTCGTAAATCTTATGTGAAAAATTGCCTGAATTTATTACAATTATCCTTTTGTAACTAACGTCAAGCTCAATGTATTTTCGCGTATATACTAAAACAATAAATATTTTTCATGTATTTTATTTATCCATATGATGCGAATTTCAAAAGTGCATAAAAGTTTCAGCTTAGCCGAATAATTTGAATGAAAATGACCCTTTTCAGTCATTCAAAAAGAAAAAAGATCCTGTGACGTAACATGAAAATTCCATTTTTTTTTTTTTAAATAACGGCACTAGGTTGAATTCTATTTTAACTGCCTTATTCCGCCAAGTTGACGATAAATATTTAAATGTAGTTACCCTGACGATTTTTTTTTTTTTTTTTTAATGGGTCAACCGTTTATAATGAAACGATGTTCGAAACTCCGATGAAAAAATGATACGATCGATTCCTAAATTGGGCTCGGAGCCGATATTCAAATTAATTTTGCAGATGATCACCCATCAGTTTAGTTTTCATTCACTGCAGTTGATGATTTCAACTCATTTATTTTATCATCGTATGGACAACCTTTTAAAAGTTGCGGGCAGAACTTTACGATAGTGGCCTCCTGGGCCTGACTTCAGGATGTTAGCGAAATCGCGGGCCGTATAATTCGGATTTATATGGAAGTTTGAATGTTTTATATAGGTTTTATACAGGGTTTTGACTTGTTCTGAGGGCTGGTCCAAAAGCCATGGCGGGCCCCATCTGGCCGCAGGCTGGGAGTTGTCCATATGTGGAAGCAGTAAATTGTGAGGCTGAAATCTGGTTACTAAGATTTTTTCTAATAAATTTTCAATTCTTATTTTGACGTGGATTAGACTGTGTTGTTTTGTGTCATTAAACTAAAGGATAAAGCCCTTTCTGGACACAATTACAGCGGGCGATAGAATGTCTACACTCAGAATATTTAATATTTAACCACTTAAAATCAAATAACTTCATATTCAATTTTTATTATACATCGAAATTCGAATTGTATAATCTGCAGAAACATTTCGTATTCGAAACATTTCGTTTGGTATCAACATCCTGTCCTATATCCATGCTTAATGCATAGAAAACCATTTTGTTTTTGAAAAAAAGTTAAACTGAGTAGTAATTTAGAAAAGCTATCTTAAGCAAATTCGAATCGTAATTTTTCCTCCAAAGCCTGATAACCGTGACTTCAATGTAACGTCAATGTCACTTGCAATAGATAATTCTGACACTCAAATGATTAGTTTTTTTTATTCTCTTAAATGAAATAGAGCTAAAAATACAAAAAAAAAAACAGCTTAAAAATCAGGGAACGGGTGGATTATCAGATTTTTTCTTTATTTTGTTTTCTTTCTTCTTTTTTCTTTTTTTTTTTTACATAATTATGATAATTTTCAGGCTGATCGCACCAACGAAACGTGTAAATTTTAAGTTATTAGACAATACATTTTTAATCTGTTTGGATGGTAAAAGTTTTATTTTGAGTGGTTGAACTGGAATTGTGACAGAGTCAGGGATCAGCGTAACTATATAGGAGCGATGCATTTTTGATTTATTCGAGGTTAGAAGTCCATTTTCTTCAGTCCATCCATTTGTTCTATTATTGTCAACGTTTAAGTAGTTGTTAGGGTTGTTATAAAAGAATAATTTTGATCTATTCTGTTTTTGATTTCATGATTTCGAAGTGTCCTTTTGTATTAATAATTTAAATTGCGTTACACTTTTTATTTTCTTAAGCGTGAGTTTATAAAATAAAATTATGTTTAAAGCATATTTGTGCAAGATTATACTTTTATGGCATCTATATTTATGTATCTATAAGATTGAATTTATGTTTGTAGAATTTGTTTATGCATGATGTATTTTCTTTGAATTAGAAAAAAATAAGTATTTTATGTTTGAATTGAAGCACTATAGAGAAATTTACAATTTCAATCGTAAAGAATTATCATAATAAATATATTATAAAGACGTAAATGCATGAAAGTGTAGCTGAAAAACGAGCTGTGGAAACATATGTTCACCGACAGCAGCACTTAGCCCAAATGTGTGAACGTGCAGTTCAAACACAAGCAGATGAAACAGATGATTAGTATTTGGAAGGAGAACGACATGGAACAGCTAGACGTCGACAAATACTTCGGGTAAACAGTCTAAGTATCTATAAAGCTGCCACAAATGTGGGTACTTATTATCATAGTTTAAAACTTTTTAACATGGATTGCATTCACCCTGGAGCTTTGCATTTTTCTTAAGAGTAAAAACAAAAATTAACCGAAACCATTTTGGGGATTAAGATTGATGTGATTGGGCATTAAGATTGATGTAGGACATTCCGAATTTCCAAATGAATTGGTGTGGTTGTTTCTTCGATGTCACCCACATTTCAAAGAATTCGAAATTTGAAAGCATACTTTACAATGGTTTTGTTCACAGTATATGACGAGTGAAACTATTAACGATATTGGTGTGTACTGCTACGTTGCGAACAGTGTATAACAGACTTGATGAATTTTTCTTATAAACTCATTCATCTGACAGTTCAACCAACTCAAATTCTTGATGCTGAATTTGAACGTCCTCAATATGGAGAGATATATTTCTGAAGTAATGAAGACGCTGTTAGTGAATGCATCGCCCAAGATCTTTGCTGATACCCTCGCTGATCTGCTACAGAAGGAAAGGAGGCACCTTACGTTAAACTACTTTTTGCTCAACTCCAATGGCATCGACCATCGAATATTTAGCATCCCTCTTCAAAACAAAGTATATGCCATTGTAACATTGAATGCCGAATAAAGCTTACCTCATAATGTATGGGTGATTCGACAGCGATGAAAATCTTTGGCAACCATGAAGATTATTGATACGTGCCAAGGCATTTACGTATTCATTATTTTACACTTAAGGAGCCATTAGATTCTGAGCATGGCTCGGCAACCTGGTACTATTTATTTATGCAATAACAATAATGGAAAATTGGGAAATTCAACGTTTGAGCATGAAATTTTATCTCGCAGTTATTTACAGTTTTCTTGTTATCTTTTTATTTTTTCTTAATGTTTTACTTCTTTCCCTTGTCTTGCCTTTGCCATTGGAAAAAAAAAAGACAAAATGTCATTGACAATACAAGAAATTTCCAGATTTCACCGTTCATTTTTTTTTTTCCCTGTCTTTATACATAGACAATGTTTTGACTGAATTACAGTAAGTTGTATTTAAAACAAATAAGAAATCTTTTGCGGTTTAAAACAAAGTCAACAGTAAAAAAATTATCTAGAATTTGCTTTCTCATTTAATTTTAAGTTTTTAGCTATTTACCTTATTAATTTTTCACTGAAACAAAATGGTCCAAAGAAAGTCTTAAAAAATCGTTCTTGAATACGAATTAGTTTTTTCTTTCATTGAATTAGTAGTTTGTGCTTGATTAAAAGAATTTAGCATTTTATAAATATAGATTATATGTAAATGAACTTTACACAAAGTTTAACATTTACTTTCTTACCGTTACAAAGACGAGCGGTTATTATTCTTTGTTGTTACACACATTATTGCTAGCCCATATTAATCTTTCAGTATCCTACAAGAATCAGTAATGCAATTTTCGTCCTCGCTTCAATCTGCATCCATGGGAACATATAGGTTTAAACCCGAAGAGTTTATCTGCATCTATAATCCATATCTATTAATTGCTAAAACCCCGGACTAAACATTTAATAAAGAAGGGTTTTCTCTAATCGTATGTAAATTCATACAAAAGCCAAATGATGATTGCTTTTTAACTGTCCACTGTTTCTTTTTTATTTCCGTAACATATTACCTTCAAATCTAAAATTTTTTATTCATATTTAAATGCATGCATTTAAATATGAATAAAAATTTTAGATTTGTAATTTTAGACTGCAATTTTAAATGCATTAAAATATATATTTAGAACAATTAATCAACAAATAAAATAAAAAAATATTAGGAAAAGAACATGGAATTTCTAACTCTACTGTTTTTCGCGGATCAACTTGCGGTGCGGGCGGCAACCCCTAGCGTGCAGTGTATAACAGCGGGAGAAACGACTCTTGCCAAAGGAGTCTGACTGCACGCCAAATCGCCAGAGAGCAATTTAATCCGCTCTGCCCAGCCTCTCGTGATCCACACTGGATTGATGCATCTAATTTCCTGAGTATCTTGGCCTTTCACCGGTAGCAGTATTTAAAGAGATGTTCGGAGACGTGTAAACAAGACGGTCTTTCAATTTCTGGGCGAAGTCCGATCTTAAAAGAGTTACTCTCGCACCCGTGTCCACTAATATAAAACAAGGAATACCACAAATAGGTTCTTCCAAATAGAGTCCATTCTTTTCCTCGCCAAGTACGAAAGTTCCAGTTTTTCTTCAGGGGCTTTATTCAGAAAAGGCAGCTTCGGCCCCTCCAGATGCCCATAATAGTTTTCCTGTTTGGGAGTAGTCGCATGACACTCTCTCAGCACTTGCTCCCTTTTGTTGCATCTCCAACACATTACGTTCGGATTTTGTCGAGGAGAATTCTTCTTCCTAACAGTGAGACTATTCGAAGCCCTTGCAATGCCTTGAGTACCGATTCCAGTTTATCACCCTTCTCTTTGCCAGCACCCCCTTCTGTCTCCTAGACATGTAAGGTCAATGGAGATAAAAGGGGAACAACCAATTTTGAAAAGATCCAGACAGGCATGTTTTCAAAACGGTTCTCGTAGCCTCATATTTCATGCTATATGCGAAGACTGACTTCCAATCTTTTGGGTCTACCAGCGTCGTCGAATGCTGTGTATCTTCATCTCTGATAGCGTTGACGAAGTACTTTGCCGCTAGGCTTTCTTGGACATCTAGAGGGCATTCGGCATAAGTCGGACTCATTAATCGTTCTACATTGGCGGCTAATACTTGCAGACTTTCTCCAGGTCACTGCCTCTTGTTTTCAGTTCAGTCCTGTAGAATTAGGAAAGATGGCTGTCTCCAAATAGAGATTCAAGAGCCTTTACGATGGTAGGTAGTTCACTCAACGTATCAGTCGGAATTCTTACCAGGACCTCCACCTCTGATCCCTGCAGAGAGGGTACAAGTTGAATGGACTTAAAGTTATCCATCTACACTGCTCAAAACAATTAAAGGATATTGTAAGCTTTATATAAAATAAAGATATAAGCGAGATTTTTTTTTGCCGAAAATGCAAGAAGAGAATCACAAATGCAAATTTTTCTGATTTTCAAACTGTGGAGTATGCTAATTTTGAGTTCGACGTCAAAAACGTCGCTTCAGCGGCATCGAATGAAATTGGACTTTCAACTGAATAATAGACAATGAAGACAAGGATGATCGGCATTCAGTGACTGCTTTGTTTCGATGAGTACGATGTCTCAGCGAAGTCATTTAACCGATTCAGAAGCTTGGAGAGTTGTCGGTAGGTTAGAAGGGGGCCAAGCTCAAGCCGAAGTAGCGCAAGCCATTGGAGTGTCACAAAGTGTGATTTCCAGGATCTGGAACCGGTTTTTGGCGACTGGAAGTGCAGGCCGAAGACCAGGGCAAGGTCGTAGACGGGCAACAACGCCCAATGAAGATCGTTATTTAGTGTTAACGGCTCGGAGACACCGGAATATGAACGCTACTCTTCTCCAACAACACCTTCGCTCGGCTACTGGCACCACGGTTTCAACTCAGACTGTCCGAAACCGGCTCCATGGTGTAGGTCTGTATGCTCGCCGACCGATGGTATGTGTTAGACTAACATCAAGGCATCGTCGCGACCGCAGGGAGTGGGCAACAGAGCATGTGAACTGGAGGAGAAATGAATGGAGCAATGTTCTTTTTTCTGACGAGTCCCGTTTTTCAGTTCATCCTGATAATAGGCGTATTTTCATCTGGAGGGACCGTGGCAGTAGGAATAATCCTGCGTTCGTGCACGAAAGTGTCAGCTTTGGCGGTGGGGGAGTGTTGGTGTATGGTGGCATCTCCATTGACGGGCGCACAGACCTCTACATCATTCGAGATGGACCTCTGACTGGTCGCCGATATAGGGATGAGATCCTCAGACCTATTGTAGTCCCTTACGCTGCAGCAATCAGATGACTTCATTTTAATGGACGATAACTGCAGGCCACATCGTGCTAACCTGGTGGAGGATTTCCTTTTCGAGGAAGGAATCGTACGAATGGAATGGCCAGCGTGTTCTCCAGACATGAATCCAATAGAGCACGTTTGGGACGCTCTAGGAAGACGAGTTGCTGGCCGCCAACCACCCCCACAAACTCTCCAAGAACTGGAAAGAGCTCTTCTGGAAGAGTGGGACAGAATACCCCAACTCGTGATTAATAGCCTCATTGACTCCATGCCTCAAAGGTGTTCAACGTTGCTGGCCGTCCGTGGAAACCATACCCCCTACTGAAAATGATTTCCTTTGAAGAAAACACCTTTTCTTATTCTTTTTTTTCTCATATGCACAAATTGTGTTTTTTTCCTTTTCTACACAAATGCGCAATAAAATGCATTTTTTTCTGCCAAACATGTGTAATTTATTCTCATATAACCTACTACGTCTGTCGACCCTGTATCAATGAGTTAAAAGTTTCCCAGCCACAAGATCCACCTAAAACCGCAATATCCTTTAATTGTTTTGAGCAGTGTATCTATTTGTAGATAGGGATGGACGCGAGACGTGCGAGACGAGAATCAGGGCTGTCTCGTCTCGTCTCGCAGTGGTAAACATCTGTCTCGTCTCGCGTCTCGTCTCGTCTCGCGTCTCGCAAAAAACTGCTGTCTCGTCTCGCGCGAGACGTCTCGCGAGTTTCACAAAATTAAGGACTGCGATTTCGCTACAATTTTATACTAACTTATTATTGGGATTTTATTGAAAATTAATATTAATAATAACAATTACTTACATATAGCCACATTAGTAGATATATTAATAACTATATCAGCATATATCGGCATTTGAAGTAAAAGAAATTGAGATTTAATCCGTATATATAATGTCACACCGAAAATATAGTATTTATTTTTATTTACTAGCTGCGTGCCCGTTCTTCGCACTGTAGTAAACGAAAATTTTCCTAACATGAGTAATTTCAATTAATTCCAGTGATGTGGAATCTAAAATAAAAGCAAAATTATTTGACTCTTGATGTAAAGTTTGCGTCATGAGTATTAACCTGGCATCATTGCAATATAATGACTCAAAAAAACTACGTCAGTGTCATTCGCGATCAGAAAAGTGAAAAGCTTAGCGGTTTGCAGAGAACTCCCGACTTTCAAAATGTGTTATTTCTACATCATACTGTAGTTCTACATCATACTGTTAAAGTTGTAGCATTAAATACCTCAGACACTACATGAAATGGACAACCGTTTGTTTTAAAATAGCTGCGCACCCGCTCTTCATACGAGAAGTAGCGAATATTTTACTAAAATCATATCTGCATGAGACAAAACAGATTTTTTTTTTTTTTAAGTTCAAGTAATCTCCTCTGTTGAAATTACTGCGGGATATATTAACGCAAATTAGAATTACTTATCGTTGAGTTGGTTGTAAGATAACCCTTGAAAAATTATAAACAGAACACTTTTTATCTACCTTAATATCTCAGTACACTATTAAATCTCTACTATTTACTTTAACGTCAATTTCAAGTCTCTAAAATATGTGTAATTTTTATATTAATGAAAACAAGATTATATTAACGATAATTATAATTATTTGCCTAATATTTCCAATAACATTACCGTGTGTGCATTTTTAGATTTCATTATAGTATCTCAGTTGGTTAATAGACGTCTTATTTTTTGTTTATATTTTAAATTACTGAACAGTTAATTTGTTGACGACTATCCGTTTGTACTTTTCCACAATAATTTTTAGCGATAGTACTACAGTCGTTATGGTCGCCCTGTTTACAGAAAAATTAAACCATAATCCCCCTAATGTATATACAGTGTGGATTTTTTTTAAAAATGAAAAGACATCTAACAGGCGAAGATAATTTTAGAATAGGAACCCAACTGCAAGATAAAATGATGGGGAGGAAAAAAATTTATAAAAGTTTTGCAAGCCGAAGGAAGGGAAAACATGATAATATAAACGAAAAGAGAAATAGTTTTTAAAAAAATTGCTTGCATTTCTTTCCGTCCGATATTAATATATAAGAATAAAAAATGTCATTTTAATCTCTTTAAAATAGGCCAACAATAGGGATTTAACCGCCCCTAGAAAGTTGTTACCAGGGTTGGCGCCCCCCCCCCCCTACGCACGCCGCAACGTGCAAGAAAGTTTGAGGATAATATCGGTACAAGGATATTTCAACCAAGGATATTGAACCATATTTCAACCTACTCAGACTAAGCATCAATGCGAATGCAAGTTGCTCTACTTCTAATCTCTCTCTGATTGATATACCCGAAACCCGATTATCACAGGGGCAAGGGGGGGGGGCGGTAGTCCGGTGCCCCTGAAGTAAAAGGGGGCCCATATATATACCGATTATCTAAATTATAAATTCATATGTACTGAAATAGTAATTGTGGGGAAAAAACTGAATTTCCTCTATAATATAGGTATTACCTAATTGTCTATCACTAGATCAAGTTAGAGATATTTTTTTGGGGTGATAAATACGATTTGATTAAAGTACAAAAACTACAGTTAACTGAAATGCAATTTTCGAGTACAACAGCGGTCAAAACTGGGTTAAAATGCTTAAAAAAGGGGGCTCAGTAAAGGGGCTTAATGCGTAAAAAAGGGGATAGTAAGGGGGGCCCCAAACTTAATGCCCCGGGCCCCGTCTAAAAGTGGTCAGATTTGAACATACCGTACCGCCTTTCCTATTTACTTATTATTTTTCTTTCAACTCTTCTCTGTTTTCTTTTTTTTTCCCGCCTCTTTCTTTATCCTCTCCTTTGTGTGTTTTGTATATCTCTCGTCTGTTCTAATTTTAAATGTTACGTGTTTGTGCGTATTGTAGAGTGCTGATAGTATACCAGGACCGAAAACGAAGGAGACGCAAGTTAAACGGTAGAGGCTTCAGGCAAATTGTCGCTTTTCAGATCGTATTTATGCGAGACGGAAAAAAATGCGAGAATTCTCGCGAGAAATCTCGCGCGAGACAAGACTCTGTCTCGTCTCGCGTCTCGTCCCGCAAAATATTTTCTTTCTCGTCTCGCAAAAAATGCCTGTCTCGTCTCGCGTCTCGTCTCGCGAGACAATGCGAGAACGCGAGACAATGCGAGAATTCTCGCGTCTCGCGTCCATCCCTATTTGTAGAGCTCGAAGAGAGTCATAAAAACTGTCCAAGATGTTCAGTCTAGAATTAATAATTTCTGTACTTTCAGGAAAATTTATCGGTTTGTTCTCAAGATCCGAAAGTCTCTTGTCCTTCTCTTCGATTTTCTCTTTTACTTCAATTTTTACGGCCAGGATTTTACTGTGAATTTCGCCCTTTACTTCGTCAATCATTCCGCGCACACCTTGTATTTGAGTCTTCTTTTCCTCTTGCACGGAACTCATATTTGTTATCATCAACAGCTGTTCAAATTTCTCAATCATGGCTCTTCTGGGCCATGACTGGGGCGTTGTTCACAGAGATCCCACTTCTTGACACTAATGTTACGAAATCTGGCAATGAATAAGTGGGTGTAGGCTAAAATAGTTCAGCAAGCTTGTCAAATTGAAAATAGCACTTTATTCGACGAAAGGAGCACGATATCTCTAAATAATAAACACAGAATTTTTAACACTTATCAAGGCGGATCATTGAAATATCTCAACAAAATCACGATTAACACGGCAATATCTACTCATCCTACTTGCAACAATGCCTATACAACTCATTTTCCGGCAACACACATTAATGCATTGCAATTTTGTAGCACTATGTTTTCTATTATGGCTTATACTAGGAGTCAAAGCCCTTTGTGGAGGCAATTACAACAAGCGCTAGAAAAAACCTTCGACCAAAAATATGTCTACACTCAATATATTTCATCTTCGTCCACCTAAAATAAATAACTTCATATTCAATTTTTATTATATACCCAAATCGAATTTCATGCTCGTCTGGAAACGCGCGGAAACTTTTCGCATTCGAACGATTTCGTTTTGTGTAAACAAACCCTCTTATAATATCAAAGCTTTATGGCAGACGAAATTCATTTTATTTTTGTAAAAAAGAACTGCGTAATCTAAAAGAACTATTTTAAATGAATAAATCACAATTTTCCCTTCAAAGCCAGGTAACCGTGACGTCAATAAACGTAATTGTTACTCGATACTTCTAATTTTGTCACGCAAATGATAATTTTAATTTTTAACTCTCCGAAATAAAATGGAACCGAAAATAGAAAGAAATCGCTTAAAAATGCGGGAACGAGTGGGTTTTCAGATTTTTAAAGTAACACAGATTGTTTTCTATATTTTTATACATAATTATGAAAAATTTCGAGCGTATCACACAAACGGTGTAGATGTTATATGCTTTTTCTGCCTAACTTTGTAATCTTTTTCCAGTAATGGCAGTAAAAGTTTTATCTTCGAGCAGGTTAACCGGAACTGTTAGAGAGTCAGTGAGTCAGGGATCTACGTAACTACATAGTAGGAAGTTTTCTATTAAAGATATTTATATTAATAAGTATCTTTAGATCATAATTAAAAAAAAAAGATATAAGAAGTTTAAAGTGTCTGTTTCACAAATTCAGTCTTTATGCACATGAAATTAATGTAATTTCTCTATAAGTCAAAAATATAATTTGTCTTCTAGAAAAACATCAAGAAAGGTATGATTAATCTTTTACAGCCTCGTTACAAGAATGGTTTATTGTTTGTCGAAACACTGCAGTGCTAGACTTCTCCCTATCCCAGAGTTAAAATCAAATAAATAAAATCATTTTAACAAAGACAAATTCGATTATATTTCATTAATTGAAACGCTCATATACTGTCCTTTAGTTTATGAAAAAACAGCTGTATTTAAACGAACAAATTATTCATGTAAAATAGAATGCATTATTTGGCTTTTGCCATTTTCAGGTGTTCTTATCTGTAGTCTGTGGTAGAAATTTGACGGGAAATGGTAAATATTGTTGTTTAGCATGTGTTGTGTCGTACAAACGCATTTTTATGAAGAAAGGTTTTTTATTTGATTATTTTTTTTAAAATTCTGATATATGCGTATTAGGATAATTTTTTATTTATATTGAGAGAGAAATCTTAGATATAAAAGGTTGCGTTGTATTAAGTCATTCCATACGTGGAACAAGTATAGGAGAACTGGCAACTCTACTTAGAATAAAACCAGCTCTGTAAACTAATTTGTAAAGTAAGTGTTTGAAAATAAGTTATTTTTCAATTTCAGTACTCAATTTTTTTTCTTTCGTTTTTTTAAAAATATCTCAATGCAAGAAAGCTTTAGAAGTTTGGCATACAGAGGCAAGGATGAAAGGTTAAAACTAAACAAGAACTTTGTAAGTAACATACATTAATATAGAATATGTATTACAGTTTTTTTTAAGTGTTAACCATTTAACATCAGTATTTTTTTAGTGTTCCTATTAAAGATGAAGGGAGTTTTTCTATCATGTGTCTCAAACATCTATACAGTTTGATTGTTTTCGAGGGTAACGGATTTTACAAAATCGATTTTTAACCTTGACTTTGTTTGAAACTTTTATCGATTCGTGGGATTTCCATGCAGTCATTTCAACTAGAATCAAAGATAAGCGCAAAAGAAATTTATAACGTTTTCCGAAAGTTTACTAAAATGACATATGTATTTAAGTTTTGAACATTCGAATATTTTAAATATTAAATTGTTTTATCAATTGTATATTCTAATACATTTCGTAAAAAATGGATATATATTTTGAACTTGAGTATCTTAAGATAAGAGACGCTGTATCTAAAAAAAAGTAATTGCATTGAAAATCGTATAACTATTTGCGAAAATTTTTATAGTCATTTGTATAGTGTGTGTTAAAATGTTTTTATTTTTATTTTTATTTTTTTTAAACATTTCATTGCGTGCTAGGCTGTATTATAGCCATGTAAAATTTTAATCAACCATTCTGAACATATATTTCAAAATTGAACATAACAACATAAAAGATTACAATCTACATGCATATTGTTTACTAGCCGTGTAGCCCGAATGCATTAGGTGTTGGGGCATAATTTTCTAAAAAGACTGATGTCAATGAATGATGCACTGATCTGCTTTGCTTTTCATAAATACAAGTATTTTTAATATCTATTGCGTTTTCTCCATCTCTAACCACATACAATTTTGCTCTATGAAGCTATGTTTACTTAAGCATTTTTCGTTAATTTTTCCCTAATCATTTTAATAATATTATATCAATCACAGTATTTTTATATATTTATAATCTATTTACCCGCGGCTTCGCTGCGTGTAATTTTTTTTTACGTCATGTTGGAATGAGCCACAAAATTTAGAAACATGTCAAAATCAAGAGAAAAAATCTTTTTTACGGCATAAAAGGAAGCCTGTGTATTAAATCAGGGTACAATCTATCTCCATTCCAGATTTCATCGAAATCCGTCCTGCCGTTTCATCGTGAAAGAGTAAGAGAGTGTGAAAATTGTAATGTTGTTTCCCCACATTACTGTGTGTTTTTGGAAAGAGAGCTGTACAGGCAGGGGCGTAACCAGGGGGGGGGATATCGGGATACATCCCCCCTCCGAAATTTTTGGATTAGTGATGAAGTTCCGTCTATTTATGCACATATAAGTTCATATCCCCCCCCGAAAAATTTTCCAGGCGCATATCCCCCCCGAAAAATTTTCCTGGCTACGCGCCTGTGTACAGGTATTTCTGTACGTGAAATAAGTATGTGGCCCCTTAACCATGGAGACGAATTTGGCGACTACAGAAAGTTCTCAAAAATATTGGCATTTTGGTAATAACTCAATTAGGAAAGAAATTACGAGAAAAATCGAGAAATATTACGTCCCGACTTGCTTGGAAATCTAGAGAGAGTCTTAGAAAGTCTCTCTCATTGTTAGATGAAACGGACTGTGCAGAGAGCAGAGATATACGATTGACATTGCGATTTGAATAGTGTTATTGCTCTGATAGTGAATGATTTGCTGTTGCATGCTTTATTATGTGTAATTATTATTATTATTGATATATTAGTGATTAGACGAATAAATTGTTATATTCGCTTTTCTATTCGCTCGTTGGACTATTCTAATGTACGATCACTTAAGATTTTCGTAAAAATAGAAATAAATTTTCGCATTTCTAATACTACAGTGGCATTTACTTCTGAACCTTCCTTAAACTACGAAACTAACCTTATTGAAGATTCCACTAATCATCTTTCTTTCACTTTTGAGAAAAACTAAAAACAAAAATACAAGTTATCGTTGTAAATTAATCTAGATTTGGTGATGTTACACATTTTGTTTTTCTGTTTTCTTATTTCAAACATATTGGTGATTTTATAAAAAGATGTTGTTTCTCTCAGTTACTGTTTTTTTTTTTCCTAACGGTTGACATTGACTTGAAGGCTTTGGCCACAGCAGGCCGGGATTTTTGGTCTCTTTATTATGGGGACATCTAGTAGGTGAACCAACGTGGTAGGCCAACTATGAAGGGACGGACATGACAACCACCCCCAGTCGGGGTTCGAACCCCGGCCGCCGGGAGTTGAACCCGAAACCGGAGTGCGGTGCTTTACCCAACATACAACTCGGTCGACTCAGTTATTGTTGTTAAAAGTACAATTAGCCTCACCATGGCATAGCGGTTATATGACACGGAAAATGGTAGACGGCCTAAGTGTGAAGGCCCCGGGTTCTGGTCCCATGGAACAGCTGTCAACCTAACCGTTCGGAGTTTTCCGTGGTTTTCTCCGACACTAGCGTAAATACGTATTAGGACCCCTTAGAAAGACCCCCCCCCACGGAGGGCCCCCCCCCCTTTGTTTTGTCCTTCTGACGTGGATTTATAAGCGAAATTCGAGCCAAGCACACAAATCCGAAATACATGTTACGCAAACAACAACAACAAGTACAATTAAAATTTCTTCCGGTACTTCATGTTCTTTCACAGGACAAAACATTAAGCAACCAAATATCGTGCTAGGACTAACACAGTATATTAGAAAATACATCTTAGGACTTTTAACGTATCGTTCATAAGCTCAGTGAGAAGGGCACAAAATTCTAAAACTTCGAAAGTTGTCGCAAAAATAAGAAAGTAGTATTGGTCAAATGTTTTGACTCTGTTTCATGAATAATCAGTTTAATTAGCATAAAAAGGCTTAACTAGAAAACCAGACTGGTTTCACCTGATACCTACAGTAATAAATAAAATATCCAACATCAAATTTTTGAATAAATTGTTGGGTTTTTTTTTCTTAAAAAAATTTGTTAAAAGGAAAAAGTTCCCACCCTTTCTTTAAAGCATTTTGTAGAAACAAGATATCATACTCGTCAATGAAAGACAGCAAAATTGAATAGCGCTTATGAATTTTTGTGATTATCAAGAAAAATATTGAAAATTTGGTGTCCTTTACATAGGAGGTAGGGAGCAACTAAGTTAAGAGAAACAAGGCGATGTGAAAAACCTTATCATTATTTTAATAGAGGTAGAATGAGGAGGAAGAATTAAAAAATACTTCAAAATTCATGTCGGAAGCATTCCCACCATAGGAATCAAGGACGATGTAATGAGAAAACGGATTTTTGAAGACGCGTGGTATGTCTTGTGTTTTCGGAGACTTTTCGCATCGACTTGATTTTCATTTGATGGAAATATCTCTATTAATCTTAAATTACTTAAGATTTCTCAAAGGCAGAACAGAAGGAATTCCTTTCACATTGTATTTTGCACTGTTTACGGATGAGTTGTTGTATTTGGAACATTTATTTTCGGACTTATGTGCTTCGTCCCAAGGTTTGCTTATAAATCCTCGTCGAGTAAAGAAGACAGCACAATGAAAGTTTTTACTAACATAGAGAAAGGCCTCACCGTGGCACAGAGGTTATGTCACTGGAAATGGTAGACGGGCGAAGTGTGAAGGTCCCGGGTTCGGGTCCCATCGCGCGTCCGTCGACCTGACCTTTCGGAGTTTTTCGTGGTTTTCTCCGAAACTTAGCGTAAGTACGGGTTAGGACCCCTTATAAAGACCCTCATGGAGGGCACCCCCTCCCCTTGTGTTGTCCTTCAGATAAGAATTTATAAGCGGAATTGGAGCCAAGCACACAAATCCAACATACGTGTTCACAATAACACCAACAACAACTTAGAGAAAGGGAAATTTTACAATCAGGGTGTGAGTGGGAATCGAACCCACAGCCTTATGCTTAGGCGATTGGCTTGGATTTTAGTAGGACAAGTCCTTAACCTCCAAGCCACCGATTCTCTTCCAAATGAGCTTGTGAAATCTTACCAGCATGGACTTGGATATACGACAATCACAGACGTATTCTAAAACAGCTAAACGAAAATTTCCTCTAAGATGGCACTGTGAGACGTAATCATTAAATTTATGTTGTGCGCATGCGTAAGTAGATAGCTTCATGATTCATCGCTATGCTTCGCTAGAGGTTGCTTATGTAGCTAATCATTAAAAAGGGTTCGAGTATTTTCCTTTGAGACGATGACGCTATTTCAACTGTCCTCCGCTAGTCGATGATCGTCCTATATCAGTGTCCGCGCTTATCCGATTCCCATGTGCTCGGAATAACCCTCAAAGTTTGCAGATTTTAAGAGATTTACACTTATTTAACTTACTGGACTAGGCAGTATAGATCAATCTGCAAAATTTTTTAGACCAAACTTTACAAGTAAAATAAAACTCTTAAATAATGAAATAAATTTGAAAATAAAATAGTTTCAGTGATTAGTGAAGTTTGTTGATTTTATTTACGTGCTTTCATAGCTGACTGTTCCATAGAAAATATTGCAATGGATTCGGCAGAAAACAGTTTGACTCACGAAGTGTTATTACAAAATTCAGAACAAGACACAAGTCACCAGTACCAAGTAAAACATGGAATTTTCAAGTGGTCAATCGAAAACTTTTCATCTTTCCCTGCCGTTCACGACAGATATATGCAATCTCCTATTTTCAAACTATCGGAAACTTCGTGGTGTTTAACGTTGCATCCAAGAGTGACGGTATTCTCAACAGACAAAATTGCCCTAAATCTAATTCGACACAAATCGGATCCTGGGCCTCAAAATGTTATCGCATCTTACAGGTTTGGACTAGAAAGCTGTGAGAATAAAATTTGGTTCAAACCCACTGAAAATGTAATATTTGGTAAAGCAGATTGTTACGGCTTTCAAACATCTGTATTGGGGCACTTGGAAGATTTTTCATCGAAAGCTGGTGAGGACGATAGAAATATCTTATCAGTTTTATGCGAAATATATATAGTTTACGCATCAGATGTAAATGTGAAAGAATCATTACATCTTCGAAAACTACCAATCGATTCTGATTTGCCCTCCGATTTGATTAATTCATTTCTTAAGCGAAGGGGTTGCGATATCTTGATAGAGATCCCAAAGCTGCATGTCCGAGCTCATAAGTCTGTTCTTGGTGCTCGATCTAAAACACTCGCAAGAATCCTAGAGGATGGAAAATCTTTTATTCAACTCTTTTGCACTGCATCTTGTTTGTATTGTGCACTTTATTACATGTACTCTGGCAGTTTCATCTATTTAGCAAAAAATGCTATATTTAGTATTGGTCTGTATGAGCTCGCTTGCGAATTATCGTTAAGTGATCTTAAAAAGATTGTAATTCCTCATCACATAGAATTGAAATCGCGAATTACGATTGACAAGTGTGAGATATCATGCGCGTTACACAATTTTTATAAGAATAACGCATTTGCAGAGAAAGCTGAAAGTCAAGGCTGCTTTGACGAAGCATCTGGCATTGGAACAAAGATTAGTTTTGAGAAAACTGATAATTCAAACTGGGTGTATTTCAAAGTCGAGTTATTTGGAATGGTGAAAGCACTATATTTTTCTTTCCAGTTATATATATTAAATAAAGACTGCGAAGTTTCCAAACTGATTCCTGCTCAGTGTTTGCAAAATTTCGAATCAGTATCTGAGAATTCTGTTCATACAGCTCGTTTCTGTTCTGCGGACATTTTAAATTGTTGCTCATTGGATGGTAACTTGTACTTAAAGTTTGAGTGTAAAAGATATTTGTTAATGGATTTACCTAATACATCTTCAAATGTCAGTAATGAAATTTCACTTCCTGATGATTCAGATTTTTTAAAGGAGTTATCGGCTGATTTAAAAACACTATTACGAACAAGCTATTTAAGCGATATCACATTAATTGCTTCTGGCCATCCATTTAAAGTACATCGTTCCATACTTAGCGCCAGATCTGCATATTTTCATAAATTATTTATGTACGATCAATACAAAAACGGCATATTTAATGTGCCTGATGTCACTGCTCGTACTTTGGAGTTAATGCTCACGTATATTTACGCTGGCACGATAAGTGACGCTTCAGACTTCAGTAGAACAGACGGCTTAGAACTGTATGAAGTTTCAGAAGAATATGAAATAAATTCCTTAAGAACAAAGTGTATCAATTATTTATCGTTGAAACTGGACCAGTTTTTTGTGTTCGAAGTTTTATCTGCAGCTGAAGTATTCGACAATTCAAATCTTACTGACATTTGTATGGAATATATAAAAAATAATGAGATTGAAGAAACAAATGAAGAATCTGAGAAAGAAATTAACGCGGAATTATCCAATATTGGTAATGAACAAGGTTAAATTGACTAATTAAAACATGCGAGACAATTTGCATTATTTCTTTCTAGAGATCATAAGTAGTAGAGATGAAAATGCACATTTGTCTTTTTGTTGTTTTAATTTAGGTACCGCATTACTCCTATTATCAGAGTTGTCTATTAATCAATATTGAAAATTGCAACTTTATGGAATGTAACCCAAGTGGTATCGGTGAGAATTTAACACAGGCAATTGGAAACTTATATTTGTTGAAGCATCCTCTTAATAGTACCCGCCAGTGGTGGTTTCTCTCGGATGTAAAAGGATCAAGGATCTTCTTCAAAAGCCCCTCACCTAGGAATCCCTTCCAAGTCTATGAGCGTCCTCTTGGCCTGTTATACCGTTTTCCCATATGCCGGAGTTGATTTTTACATGCATAGCCATTTCCTTGCCATACATTTGTCAGTGTATATAAAAAGCATTTGATTTCAAATGAAAATTTTTGTCTCATACATGAAAAAAATAAACACTATCCTTTATTAAATCGTAGTTTTTTTTTTTTTTTGTGGTTTTACAGGAAATAAAGCTCTCCATTTAAGTCATGCAACTTACAAAAAGTTTTAACAGTAAATAAACAACTTCAAAGATTCGAGGACTATTAAAGTATTTCCTCTAATAAGAAATTTTTACTGTTTGTAAGAGTGATACACCTAAGATTTTAAAAAATATCTAAAACTTAAAATAGGCTATATAAGTCGCAAATCGGACAAATTTTGCAGATTTTAAAATTTTATTCTAAAAGTTTTATATGCCAAACATGCGGGTTCTTTATCGTATTATGTAATGCAACTTATAGAAAAATTCATAATTTTGAGTTTCTGATATACATAGTGGGCTTTTTATTTCGTTCAAGAACAGCCTTGATATGTTTTTAACCAAGAGACGCGTGAGCAGAGCTGTACAATGCGGCAATCGCAGAATAACTTGAATCATTTTAAAATGGCCCCACTACGGCCGAGTGGATAAGACATTGAACATTGTAGAAGGCTGAAGAGTGAAAGTCCAGTGTTCTGGTCTATCACAAGGCTGTCGATCTAACAGTTTGAAGTTTTGGTCGGTTATCCCCAGATGTAGCGTAAATACGCGTTAGAAACCCGCGTTTAAAAGTCCTCCGACCAATACACCTCTTCGTAGGGCAGATAGACCTTGCGTAGCTTTGCCTTACCAGCACACAAACATAATAAACATAAAAATGTTTCTGATAAGATCCTGGCGTATCTTTTTTTTTTTTTCCTTTGAGACAAAAATAGTTTAACGGGTAAAATGATTTACAAAATGTGAAATTTTTTTTATGATGTACGATATTGCTGCGTTTAATCTTGTTTAAGTTATATTTGTCATATTGTTGTTGTTACATGTATTCGGATTTGTGTGCTTGTTCACAAGGTACCGCTTATAAATCCACGTCAAAGAAAGGACAGACACAAGGGGAAGCAAATGCCTTTGGGGAGGACATTTCTGGGTATCAAGCGCGTATTCACGTTACATCTGGAGGAAACCGTCCAAAACTCCAGACTGCTGGACCGACAGCCCCGCGAGAGGACAGAACCCTGTTCCTCCACATGAGCCATCTCCCAATGTCAGTGGCTTTAACCCCTGTGCTACACATTGGTCTGCCTCTCCCTTAGTTTTCTCGTGCATTTCGTTTACTGTTAAAATACCGAATAAACGCCCGCTTAATTTGGATTCATACTGGCAGGAGACTTGCAGCGACTAGCGTACGGTCGTGGGTTCGATTCCCACTCATACCCTCTTTGTAAAAATTGCCTTTCTCTGTGTTAGTAAAAACTTCCACCGTGATACAACAGATGACACTAATGAAATCGCGCCATATGCCACCGAAGTGTGAAGTCAGAACAATGCTCTTTGGTTTACTTCGCTCAGTGACGTTATCGCGGTGTCTTAGCGGTACGGAACGGACAGTATGAATCCAGCTTCACTCTAAGATAGAGGGGCGTTTGAGCGGAATACTTTCCCGATTTTTACCTTTTATCTGCCCCCATAGATAGCGACTTTCCTTGAAGATTGGGTAGTGGGCGCTTTTACGGTATTTTCTGGTATTTCTTTTCCGAAAAATATTAATAAAACAATGAAAAATTTACATTTTAATTTGTTATCGCCGAGTATTTTGTAGAAATCAGATTCATTATTCGAGAAATTAAAATAGGAAAATAAATGAATGCTTAAGTATTTTTGCGACTGTCTAAAAACGGATTGCTGGGCGTTCATGGGTTAAGCGAAATGAACATTTTTGAAAACGACTAACTCAGTAATCTCAAAATGATGGTAGGAATTTTTCTTAATGCTTTCGTATTTTTGTAGTCATGTATATTTTGGGGAGGAAAACAGAGTGGGTTTGAAAAGACTGAGTTTTATATCATCATAAACTTGAGATAACTTGTAATAAAATATCCGGTTCCCCAACAGAAATATTTATTGAGTACTAAGAAAAAGAAGGATGGAAAATTGTCTTTAAATTTTGTATTTTTTAATATTCGTGATCAACTGCATACGTCAGTGCCTTTCAAACAGTCAATCGGAAGCTTTATGTGTAAGAGCATTTAAATGTTTATCTGAATGAAGTCAAAATTTTAGTCCTTTAGATAGTTAATTATTATTTGAAACATACACACGCACACAGTTGACAAGAAAATTTTCATTGATGCACATTTCAAATAAGAACTGAGTAAATTGCGCAGCATACACGAAATAGTTACGGAAGAATACATCTTTTCGATGTCATATAAGCCGTACAGTACTAAAGCTTGTTTATTGCAGATTAGGGCAATATGACAGTTTCGAACTGTTGAAGTACATAAGGACCGCATTACACAAGTTAGCAGATTGCTGTTCGTTGACGATTGTTATTTTGACAGAGATTTCCGTTTTTTAAGAAATTTTAAAATGAGTTCAACCGCGAGAGTTTTACCTTTCAAAATAGAAGAAGTTTCTCGTACCGCACAGCAAAAACCACAAATTTCTCCGTCAACTAAATGTGTTTTGCATGAAGTCAGACACGGGTATTTTAAATGGTCCATTGAAAATTTTTCCTGCTTTCCCTCAACTGATGACCAATACATTCAGTCCCCTATTTTCGAACTGGGTGCAAGCTGGTGGTACTTAGCGTTTCATCCTAAAGTGAAGATGTGTGGACGGGATAACATCACGATAAATTTAATGCGTCACAAATCTGATCCTGCACCTCAGATTGTTGCAGTATCGTACAGATTGGGACTGGAAAGCGGGGACAACAAAGTGTGGTTCAAACCCGAAGAACGCGTTCTTTTCTCGAAAGGTGATGCTTATGCCTATACAACTTCTACACTGGGACATTTAGAAGATTTTTTAGAAGAAGGTTTCCAAAATAACGACATTTTATCAGTTTTGTGCGAATTGTATGTTTTTTACGAACAAAGAATGGCTACTTTTGGGGAAGTTTTATACGATCTGGACGTAGATCTTCCAATCAACCTTCAACGTCTATTTCAAAGTGAAAGTCGCAGTGATGTACTTATTATAACTCCCAAGGCACGTGCTAGAGCTCACAAGTGTGTGCTGTCTGCTCGATCCAAAACCCTTGCGAGGTTGCTGGAGGATGGGAAGTCTGTTATACAGCTTAATTGCACGCCTTCTTGTTTATACTGCGTATTCAACTATATATACGGTGGTAATTTAATTTTCTTAACGAAAAATGTCGTGTTCAGCATTGGATTGTATGAACTTACTTGCGAATTGTCGTTATCGGAATTCAGTGATTACTTGACTCCGTGGAAGATCGAACAGAAATCTCAAATTTTTGTTGAGGAGTGTAGTTTTGCTTTTGCATTTCATTCGCTTAGTGTAGATGATATTCAAGCGGGAAATATAAAGAGTCGCTTTCTTGTTGACAAAGGAACAGGCATTGGTATCAGACTGTGTCTTCAGCAAATTAGCAACCCGGATTACGTAGAGTTTTGCGTTGAAGCATCGGGGACTACGAGATCATTATATTTTCACTTTCAGTTATACATCTTAAATGAAAGCAGTGACGGCATCGATATAATTCCAGCGCAATCAATTAAGAATCCCAATGTCAATTACGATAATTTAATTGCCAAATACATTGTTGGTTTTCCATTGCGGGACATTTTGAACTTCTCGGCAGATGGCAATTTATACTTAAATATTTCTTGCAAGCGGTATTCTTTAATACACTTATCCTATCATTCTTTGAACAATATTGAGAAGCCACCTGTTTCTAGCTATTTAACATGGCATCAAGATTTATCCTGGGATATGAAGAATTTGTTTGAGCGTGCATATTTATCCGATGTTACTCTGATCACGCCGGAATGCTCGCTTAAAGCGCATCGGTCTATTATAGGAACACGATCTGAAAAACTACGTGGTGTATTTCATAATGATCACCATAAGAAAATAACAATAACGTTGTCAGACGTGGAACCTAATACTTTGTATTTAATGCTTTTATATATATATTCTGGTTCGATTAAAATCAAAATGGAGCAGATTTCAATCAAAGATATCTTGGATTTGTATAAAGCCTCCCATGAGTATAAAATTACATCTTTAGGAAAAGAACTATCAGGACACTTAGCATCAAATCTAGACAAAAGTTTTGTTTTTGAAGTTGTAGATATTGCTGATCATTATGGAGACATAAATTTGGTAATAGAATGCAAGAAGTACATTGTTGATAATGATCTTAAGAAAGAAGATGCTTCTGAAGACACAGATGACAGTACATCTGGTGAAGGTTTCTGGGACGATGATGATTCAGATGAAGAAGAAGAAGAAGAATCTTCCAATGAAGATTCGCCGGATGAAAATTCCTCTGATGAGGACGCGCCAGACGGAAGCTGCCCAGATGAGGGTGCTTCAGGTGAAGAATCTTCCAATGAAGACTCGCCGGATGAAAATTCTTCAGATGAAGACGCGCCAGACGACAAAGGTCCGGATAACAGTGCTCCACGTGAAGAATCTTCCAATGAAGACATGCCAGAGGAAAACTATCCAGGTGAAGAATCTTCAAATGAAGACATGCCAGAGGAAAACTATCCAGGGGAAGAATCTTCAAATGAAGACATGCCAGAGGAAAACAATCCAGGAGAAGAATCTTCAAATGAAGACATGCCAGAGGAAAACTATCCAGGTAAAGAATCTTCAAATGAAGACATGCCAGAGGTAAACTATCCAGGTGAAGAATCTTCAAATGAAGACATGCCAGAGGAAAACTATCCAGGTGAAGAATCTTCAAATGAAGACATGCCAGAGGAAAACTATCCAGGTGAAGAATCTTCAAATGAAGACATGCCAGAGGAAAACTATCCAGGTAAAGAATCTTCAAATGAAGACATGCCAGAGGAAAACTATCCAGGTAAAGAATCTTCAAATGAAGACATGCCAGAGGAAAACTATCCAGGTAAAGAATCTTCAAATGAAGATTTGCCAGAGGAAAACTATCCACATGAGGGCACTCCAGGTGACGAATCTTCTAATGATGACTCCCTTGATGAAAAGTCTTCAAATGAAGGCATACCAAGTAGAAACAGAGTGAATGAGGGTTCCCTTGGTGAAGGATCATCAAACGCAGAGTCGCTCGATAAAAAATCAGAAAAGAAAAATTTACCATGCGAAAATTTATTGAAAGTTTCGAGTGAAAATTTATCCGAAAAGCACTCTTCGTCGGAAGGATCTTCCTATCGAGCAGATGAAGACGAACCAGACAAGAACTGTCCGGATAAAATCCCTCCAGCTGAAGAATTACCACAGAAACATTCTCTGGATAAAAAATCAAAAAAGAAATCAAAAGTTAGATCCAGAAAGCGACGTTCCCGCCGTAAACATTAAAAAAATATCAAGATAAGAGTTCCCTTTGAGAAGAAAAGTTACCAAATAAAGTTCAAGCTGATAAAAAAACTTAAAAAAACGAATCGACTTTGATATATTTTAATGAACTGTTCAAAGGAGAGGATAATTGTTTTTAAAAAAATACTAAGTTTAGCACTATTCAAGCTAGCAAAAATTCTAAGAAAAAAAATCTTTATTTACTATTACATGATAAACAACTGTAGGAAGTATTTAATTGAAGCTGAATGAGCTGATGCAAATTTTAATGAAGTTTAAATTTTAACTCTGCATTTTAAAACCATTTGAATGTTTCTTATAAAATAATAAAAATCTGGTAATTATGTTTTGAATTTATTTTGATGTACAATTATGATGGGGTACTTGTATGCAGTAACGATGGTTTTGCAACAAATTTATGAGTTTAAATTTCTAAAAACACTTTAAATAACTTAACACACGCTTTACTTATTATGGTTTAAAATTTTAAACAATAAGAAAAATTTTTGTAAACCTAAATTCAGACTCAAAACAGATATGAAACTGTATTGTTCAAATTCTGGAGGAAAATGATTTCTCTTAAACGGTAACTTTCGAATTATCTGTAGAACATACTATCATTTTTAAGGTTAAACTAAAACGTTGTACGATTTAAAAATACATGCATATAGAAAAATGTTTTTCAGTTATGATATTGGCGCAAATAAGTGCATCAAGTAAAGTTTGAGTACAGGTAAAGACCACGACGCATGTGAAGTAAAATGGAAAACTTAGTATGACATGCCATTGGTTACCCGCTAGCATAAACGCTAGCCTAATATTGCTCTTTTCAATATAAAATATGCAGTTATACGTAGGAGAGGGGGATACTAGTATAATTCAGGCACCACAGTCGTCCCCTCCTTTTTAAAAAAAAATTCCTACCCTCTATAAGTAATAGACTAAAATTCTCTGCTGCTTCAACAATTGTTAAATGTTACTTTAGATGTTAAGGTTCCCCCTATCAAATCATTGAAATATTATGCTATATAAGTAAAACTTTGAAGGTAGGAACTTTTTAAAAGTAGGAAGACTGCGGCGCCTGATAATTTAATTTTACTGCATGTTAATTTTTAGCATTAATGGGAATTGTGTAAAGAAATAAATTACTTTTTTTATAAAATGAACATAAAATTAATGAGAATTTTTATTAAAAAAATTTTTTTTTTTTTATCGGTTGATGAAAAAACAATTCTAGATACTTCCTAGTTGTTTGGTTAATCAAGTAAATAACTTGCTTTTTTATATGAATTTTGAAACTTTAAAGTTTTATAACTTTATACAGGGTGTTTCCAAAGAGTTACGACAAACTTTAAGGGTAGGTCAAGAATCTTAGGATTCAGAATCGTACAGCAGTTCAACAAGTTTGGAACAAATCCCGAAAAAAATTGTGAATTTTCAGACCACTGTTCGCCAAAAAAACACTGTATCTTTCACAAAAAACTCCTGGTTGAAACTGACAATTTAAAAATTTCATTTCATTAATGCAAGCTTTGGAGGCAAGGAAATTGTTTTTAAAACTTGATTAAGAAATTAGATTAGCACTTCAGCACTTTCCCCAAAGTGATTATTAACAGATAAGTAAAAACAGCGTAGTATTGTCGCCACATTACTACGTGATTCTGATTCTTTATAATATGCTTTACCTCCCCTGTAAAGGTTGTTGGAGCTCTTTTGAAACATTCTGCATATTTAACACTAGCGTGTGTGCTTTTATCTTCTACTAATGCACACGTATCTTTTTAACACATAGAGAGGGATATAATAAAGCTCAAATTCGCGTTAACTGGTGGATTACACCATATAAAGGAGAAATATTTTCAAAAATGAAACCCCAATAAATCCTGCTGAGTACGCTGATTAAAAAATTCTTTTAAATACGACCTTATTTGCACTTGTTTAACGAATGATTATCCTGTTAGCTTCCATCCATCCAAAATCCCGACGGCAAAGAAAGGGAGTCTGCAGTCAGACTGTTGCAACAATAGGGGCGAATAGGTTAAATTAATCAAGATATTATTTATTCTGAATAATGCCTTTAGAACCTAAATTTATAAGGTATTTCACTTGCTCTGAAAGAGCTGTAAATGTTATGCATACTATTTTTTTGAAAAGCATTCTTTTATAAATTCAGTAACATACAGAGTGATTGCGTCTAAAAAAAACACCAAAAAACAATATATGAACCCTTAGCAGCCTATTAAAGCAGCCAATGGGATAGAAACTTTAGATATTTGAAGCTATGTGCTCGATATTCTGAATATTTAAAACAGCAGTTTCATGTTTACAAGGAAAAGTTTTCAAACTACAACAACCACTTTTTAAAAATTCATAAACACATTGAAAAACCATAAATCTTAGTGGGAACAATAAACGTATGACAAAAAACAGCAGCATAAACATTTGAAAAGAGGATCTTTGTGAAAGATTTTTTTTTTTAAATAATTGTAATTAAAAGCTTTCAACGTGCCCTACAGGTTAACATTGCTGCTGTATGAATTGTGCAAATTGTGCCAATGCACATCTGCTTAACGGTATGCAAATCATATATCCTCAAATAACAATACGTGAAATTTCCTTTCTATTGGTTGAGTAGATTTTATTATTAATTAATTACTTGTAAAACGGTTTTAATTGGCAACGGTAAAATTCAACAATGATTTTAAAAGCATCTATGAATGAGTGATTACAGCCTCTTTAAGGTTTTATACCAGGCTTGTAACTATTGAAGGGCAAAGTAAAATCGGAGATCGACGCAACAATATTTCACAAATTTTCAACAATTGACAAATTTTAGCTTTTCTTAAATTTGTTAATAAAATAAATGCTTAAAAAAATCTACAAAAGAGATTTTTACTTGTCTGCACATTATGACCCTAATTTAATCTTTTGCTTACAATTTAAGCAATCTTTAAGCAAAAGATTTTGTCTGCTGAAATGCTTAATACATATGTATCTTAATATAAGATGTAGATGCTGGATATGGCTATGTGTCTATTTTAACATCCTCCCCAAAAGTATATTGGTATCCATAACATACATTTCAGGTCGCCGTTAGATTAAAGATGCAATAAATTGATCGAGAGAGAGACGAGACAGTCTTATTGCTACAGGGATTTTGCAAGACGAGAAAAATCTTTATAGTTAATGAGTTACAAGAAAGAGCAATACCTCGTCTTGCAGCTATCCCTAACATTCAGCAATATTTTTGAGTAAGGACATTTTTTTATGATTTGTTAATGGATCTGAACCTTAAATATTATGATTTCCGTTCAGGATAAAATGTTTGAGCGCTTCTTCACTGGCTGTATTCACATTTGGAAGCAATAAACTTAAACATGACACCTAAAATTTCAGAAAAAAACTCTTAAACACAGAATTGCAAAAACATTTTTGATAAAAATGTCCAATTTAATAATCTAATGTATAGTCACCAGTTTGTGGAGTAAATCTAGCGGTTTTGAACATAATGTCATCGTTGCAACTTAAATAAAAAGATTTTTATAACTTGGCCTTAGCAGAACATATTTCAGTTAAATCAATCCCAAGTTAAAATGAGGGAAGGCCAACCAATAGCGAAGATAGGTCAAATTGTTTCTGCAGTTTGAATTGGTGTAGATTATTCGTATATTAACGACAATATACAGGGTGTCCAGTGCTCTTGGTGCCCAATGGCTATTTCCTAAACCGTTAGTCAGATACACATACTTTTAATGGCAAAAATGCTTTAAATTTTATAATCTATCATATAAGAAACTATTGTAATTAATAAATCAATTCCTATAACAATGATGAAATTTAAATTTTTCTACGGTCCCCCTGTTCTATCAGTTATATTAAAAAAAAATTCTTACAATTTCACTCGAAAAAAAAAAGAAATTCTACGACCAAAATTTATATCACTTAATCTTTTACAGCTGCTTAAAGTAAGAGCAGTTTTCGAACTGCAAAATAGGGGTTGTATTCAGAATGAATTTGAGTAAAATGAATGTGCATGGTTTTGAGGTTTGTAATATTTATTAGCAATTTCATTAACTATTTTATGAATGTAGATTTCTGTAAAGAATATTAACGTTTAGCTTAGGGATGGACGCGAGACGCCAATTTTCCGTCTCGCGTCTCGCAAAACAGCCTAAAAGCTTTGTCTCGTCTCGCAAAACCCCTATATCGCAATGTTAAAAATGCCTGCCTCGCCTTGCAAAAAAAGCTGTAAATCTCTGTCTCGTCTCGTGAAAAATCGTCTCGCGTCCATCCCTAGTTTAGCTATGTGTATCCAATAAATTAACATAAAAATATAGTTTATACTGGAAAAAGAATTTTGTAAAGAGTATTTTATGTAAACTTTAAATAAAATTAAAATAAAATTGTGTTAAATAACTTAAAAAAGAAAATAAAACACTTCGTTAAGCATTAAATTAGAAAATGAAACCTTTTAAAAATACGAATATATGCGTTTTAGAAACGTAAAATAATAATCCAAATCCTGTTAGCATAACACAGAGGCGTAGCCAGGGGGGGGGGATATCGGGATATATCCCCCCGCCCCGAAATTTTTGGATTAGTGATGAAATGCCGTCTATTTATACACATATAAGTTCATATCCCCCCCCCGAAAAATTTTCCTGGTTACGCGCCTGGCATAACATTTGCTCAAAGTAGCTTCCTTCGGCTGTAATGCAAATATGCACCCGTGTAGAAAACTCTCCCTGTACTTTGCGCATCATACTCGGTGTTACACATCTGCATGCTACACATATACGATTTAGTAAGTCTGATGGACTTGTTGATTCTTTTTCGTATACTTTATTTTTCAAGAAACCCCCAGAGAAAATAATGCAAGGGGTTTCAAGTCTGGTGATCTTGGAGGCCACTCAACAGGTTCTCCGTACTCAATTATATTATTTACAAATGTTTCGTGTTTGCACGTGCTTTGTTGAGTACGAGGCTTATATGGTGGAGCAGCATCATGATGAAACCACATTTGTGATAGATTTTGTAGCGAAACATATTCGTCTAAGAAGTCAGTCACTGGACCCTCTAAAATATGTACGTACCTTTCGGATGATAAAGCGCCATCGAAAAAAAAGATAGCCCAATTAAGGTCTTTCCATGCAGGGCCTGATAACTGAAAAGGCTCGGGAAGCTTGAGCTTCCCCTCAGAATTTGAAGGGGGGCCCGAAAATGCCTGAAAAACTGCGATAAAAATTCAAAATTTTGTTTTTAAATGAAAACAAAAGTTGTGAATGTTTTTCAGTTAAACATTTTTAATGAAGAGTAGTGGTGCTTTTCTGAAGTCTTGATACTTCATGTCGCAACATTTCTAAATAAGTTGTTGGCAATGTCTTTGCTTGGGACATCTGCTGCAGTTGAGAGTTTTTTTCTGTTATGGGGAATATTTGGCCGGTAGAAAGGGGTAGACTCTTAATATGTAATGTTAAACATCTTCTAAATGTCAAAATTAATTCTGAACTTATGTGTTGTGATTTTTATGATGTCATCAAAACAAACAAAGAATTCCTGAAAAAAAAAAAACATGTCTAATGAAAAATAGGAATAAATTAATAAAGTTTAATGTTCCAGTAAGGTAATGTTTAAAGTAATTTCAAAAATACTCTAAAATCACGTTAGAATGAACTAAACTATTATGAAGATTAATGAATAAAATATTTTTATCAAAGGAAAATTTCAAATTAATGAATAAAATGCCTTTATCAAAGGAAATCATTAGAACTAATTAAATCGATGAAATATCTTTTTTACGAATAAAATATTTTTATGAAAGAAAATCATTAAAACTTTACTTTTCCCCAAACAAAATGGTGATGGGGGTCCCGAAATGAGACTGAGCTTCCCCCTCACTTTAGAGGTTAATCAGGCCCTGATTTCCATATGCCGTACCAAACATTTAACGGACCAACGCACTTGATATCCGTTTGGGCGAATGATATGAGGGTCACTATTACAGAGACCAATGGTGGCTATTTTGTGTATTTATAATCCCCTGTCTTGTAAATCGACATACATTGGTTCAAAGAATGTCACCAAGGAACAGTGACGTAGCCAGGTTTAAGGTGTAGGGGAACGACATGAAGATTCAAAGGTACAGGCCTGCAGGTTTGCAGGCCTGTACGCGAAGGCACCAAACAACAAATTCAAGTCGGGGAGACATTGCCCCCTCTGCTCCCCCCTAGATACGCCACTGCTAACGAACGACGAATTATCATTTTGTTTATTCAAAATGAAATTGCAAAAATCAGATCTAGGTTCTCTGTCTCCTGGCAATAATTCCTATTCCTAAAGGGGGGCGATATGGGTATTCCCCATACCTACTTAAAGGGTTCCATACTTGTTATTAAGAATAGCCACATGCTTCGCAAATGCTTCTTACAGTAGACTGTGGAAAAGCAAGAGCATATCCTAGGACATCTTCCATAGGCACGTGCTTTGTTTAGTCCTTGAAACTTCTTGATCTTGGACGATTTCGTACGCTACCGCTTTCTCTTAAGCACTTTACTACTTTTAATCAATGTTGCAGTCCTAAGAAAACAAGTGGGGGGACGCTCATTTTTGACGAAATTCAACCTAAACTTATCTGATTTATTAAATGTAATTATTCCTTAAACAACCAATAAAACTAATTTAACCATCATTTGTTTAATAATTAATTAAAATGAACTGATTGTTAAATTATTGATTACTTGTTAATATAAGTCTTTTTGATCAACCGTGTAAGCTTCTTAATTTGTTGTTGCGAACATGTATATCGGATTTGTGTGCTTGGCTCGAAGCCCTCTTATAAATCCTCGTCAGAATAACAGCACAATGGGTTTGCCCTCCGTGGGAGTTTTTCTAAGGGGTCCCAACCCGTATTTAGGCAAAGTTTCGGAGAGAACCACGGCAAACTCCGAACGGTTAGGTCGACGGACGCACAATGGAACCCGAACCCGGGACCTTCACACTTCGCCCGTCTATCATTTCCAGTAACATAACCACTGTGCCATGGTGAGACGACAATCCAATGTCAAAGTGGCAGATTTTCTTTTGGATTGGTACGTGACTATTCGCTACCCCGATTTTTGTCACTTTTTCGGCCATTCGGAAAGGCCTTTTTTACTAAGCGTACGTTCGGGAAGATTATAATCTGTTCTATTCTTATGGGTATGTTTTCACTGCTGAAGTGTTTAAGAATCTCTTACAATCCCATTTGTAAATTCTATTCAAACAGTCAAAAGTTTCCTTTTGATTTTTATACCGATATACTTGCTCTCGCGCGAACAAAACGAAAATTTTAATTTCTTCACAGAATTTTTAAAAAGACCTTGTAAATGCGCGTCCCCCCTGAGAATAAAAAGTGGGGGGATGTATGGGCTGAAGTGAAAAAGTAAGGGGACGGCGTACCCCCGCGTCCCTCTTCGACTACACCACTGCTTTTAATATAGTATTAGCAGAGGAGTGATTGTCATTCGGAAATTTTATTGCATACTGCTTCTCAGCTTCTCACTATTCCGTTGAAATTCTCCGTAAAGTAACACCATTTCAGTGTATTCATTAGTATTAAACATCATCTTTCGTTTTATACTCTCAATTAGCTACGAGTTCGAATATCATGAACTTTAGACAAACAACAACAACAAACTAATTTAAACAACAGTTTTTCAATTCTAGTTAAATAAAAATTTAATGCTTGTCGTATGTTGCCATATCAGAAAAAAACTTAATCTCAAGTAATTATCGTCTGCCAACGATTTTACCTGAAACGCCGCATTTCATCTCAATCTATACAAATACACTCAACAGATGTGTTAAAAGTTTAGATGCTTTAGCTTTTTAATGAATTTCTCATTGTTTCGGCAATGCATTTTTTTATGTACACAATTTATTGAAATTCTGTTACTTCGCTTACAGAAAAGATTTTCAAAAAACGCCGGATAGATATTTATAGAGCCTGATTGCCCTCTGCTTGAAGCAGAGCCAGTTTATTAGCAGGGCAACCAGGGAACTTGCCCTGGGCCCACCAATTTCAAGGGCTCACAAATTTTGTACTCTTTGATAAAATTTTATGCATGAAAACAATTAAATTCTGTGTTTAAAAATTATTTGCCATTTTCTTGAAAATATTTAAGAGTCGGCAGCTAATTCCGTCATTTACACTCCACTAAGGGTATTTATTATTTGTGAAAATAAACGTCGTTCTTGTATACAAAATTCCTTTCATATTCTTTACTGCGAATTATTTATATATCTTATAAATAAAAATGAAATTCTGTTTGTTTGTTTGTTTGTTTGTGGATTTGATTCGTATACAAATCCACAAAAATGGACCTATCGGCCTGAAATTTAGCACAGATGTGTAAAATAATATAGAATAAACCACTGTCCACTTTAAAACTTTGAAAGTCCACCCGTTCCCGGAATTTAATAGATTTTTTATGTTCTTCACGCAAAAATCTTTCGGTAATTGTAACCCCTGTAGTGAAAAAAGTGTGAAATAAGGATCGTGGATGCCATGTGTGGCGATTTTGCCGAATAAAATGTTTTAAATTCTCAAAGTAAAAATAAAAGAATAATAATGATTTTTTTTTTGTTAGTTTATATTCGTAAGGTTATTTTTTTTAATTATATTATCGTGTGCATGGGAAATCAGAGCAGGAATGTAATGCTTTACACGCAAAACAATAAGAATTGAAGATTTCCGAGGCTAATGTGTAAATTTTTTTAGTTTGGCGAAAAAATAAAATGGCTGAAATATAGATTTTGAGTAAGTGAGTTCTAGCGGTTTGCCCAGTTTTCGGCTTGGCGCAATTTATTGAGAGCTTAAGGAAATAGATTTTTGAAAACAAGTGCAAAGGTTTTATTAGAATACAAAGTTTAATGATCCGTGAAGAAATAATGCAGTTATTAAGGGATTTCAAGCGATCTAACTTCAGAATTCTCGCCAATTGAATACATTGATTTAAGTTGGGGGAATTCCGCCAAATTTCAGAAAATTGAAATCTTCTCATTTAGTACATCGGAGTAACGATGAATAAAACACATTATAGTTGATAATTAAAAAAAAATCGGCTGTATTAAGAGATTCCACTTTTCAAATAAATGCCTGGAAGTCGAACCATTTCCCATTTTGATTGCTGCTAAGTCAATGCTTCGAATGATTCCCTGATAAAACTCTTGCAAAATGGCGTATGTTGGCACTTTGGCGAGGCTTAGATTTAAAACTGGATTTTATTTGAGACTGGTATATATAATAACACTGGTTATAGATAAAAATGAATGTTGGTATGTGTTTATGAGGTTGAAAAAATCCAGCACCGTTGAGCACCGTTGCACGATGAAATTTGGTTCACCTAAGTATTTTATCATGGAGAAGGTTTTTATGCTATCCGTTTTCCTTAACTTGCCACTTGGTGCCGCAGCACAACGTTGAATTCTATTCCGTTTAGCCGTTTGCTATGCGAATATCGTCCAACCGATTTCGATGAAATTTGGTACACGCGAATATTAGAACACGGAGAATATTTTTCACTATCCATTTTGCTGTAACTTGCCGCTAAATGGCGCTGCAAAGCATCAACTTCTATACCGTTCGACTGACCAGCATAAAATTTTTTATATTTACACATTTGAGCACGAAGAATATATTCTAACTGCGTTCCTTTTGATGTTACTCACCACTAGATGACACTGCAATGCATTATTATTTTAACTCGCCACTAGATGACGCTGCAGCAGGCCAAATACTTGACCATTCAAACGGTCGCTATGAAAATCAGTATACATAACTATTTGAACAATGAGAATATTTTGGCGTTATCCATTTTGCTATAACTCGCCACTTGACGGCGCTGTAGCAAATCATTACTTTAATTAACTACTAGATGGCCCTGCAGTGTATCACTTCTTGACTGTGCAAATGATCGTTATGAAAATTGGTATACATAGATAGTTGAACACGGTCTCTATGAAAATCAGTATACATAGCTATTTGAACAATGAGAATATTTTGGCGTTATCCATTTTGCTAAAACTCGCCACTTGACGGCGCTGTAGCAAATCATTACTTTATTGAACCACTAGATGGCCCTGCAGTGTATCACTTCTTGACTGTGCAAATAATCGCTATGAAAATAGGTATACATAGATATTTGAACACGGGGAAGAGTTTGGCGCTATCCATTTTCCTATAACTTGCCACTAGATGTCGCGTCAACACATGAACTTCAGGACTGTCCAGCCGATAGTCATGAAAATTCGTATACATCGATATCTGAATGCCAAAAATATTTTCGCCGTATCCGTTCTGCTAAAACTCGCCACTAGATTGCGCTACGCCGCATAGCCTTCTGCACCGTACAAACGATTGCCTTGCAATTCGGTATGCATGATTATTGGACACAATATAACGCGATATCCACTTTGCTATATCTGTTTATTACAATGAATAGTAATCACCACAAATCGTAATATCAAAAAGTCCATTCATTCCCGTGCGAAGAACGGGTACTTCAGCTAGTATATATATATATATATGTATATATATATATATATATATTTGTAGCTGTATGTGTCCAAAACAACTTAAATGCGTTTCATGCAATTTATCGAGTGCAAAGACCCAAAAATTTGTATTTGTCCAGGGCCCAATATAGTGATGATCGGGCCCTGGCTTAAAGATTCTGAAATTAGGTTGCTTCTTTCTCCGCACTATGCACAGAAAATGAAATTAAAACTTATGATTTAAAATTTCAGTAATAATATGGTCCCTTACGGTTTACCGAAACGGGACATTTTTAAACGTGGAAAAGTGACTTAATGGAAAAGTTTGCTGCTTCATAACGGGATGAATTTTGATCGTAAAACGACGATATTTTTTCAATTTTGCATGAAACTGTGTACCGAAATTTTTCTTAAATGTAACTGTTAGGACTGCGGGACTGTATAAAAATTTAAACTTCGTTATAGAAATTGATTTATTGACCTCGATTGTTGCTGATATACTAGATTATACAATTAATTGCATTTGGAACTATGCGTCTCTGACTAATGGTTTAGGTTGGTTGATTGGTTGTGTGATTATGGCAACGCTACGCTAGGGCGATCTGCCAAGGATGGGGGATGCCTTGGTAAGAGAACTTTCTAAGGGGTTATAACGCGTATTCACTTTACATCTTTAGAAAAACTAGATAACTATTTCCAAAACTCCGGTTAGATCGACAGCCGCGATGGGACCCGCGAACCCGGGTCCTTCACACTACGGCCATCTACCATTTTCAGTAACATAACTACTATGTCATGGTGAGACCTAATGGTTTAGGAAATAGTCATTGAACCCCGTTAGCATTGGACACCCTGTATATGTATATAATACTGTTATTAAATTTTGTCACTAAGGCGGCATTTACTTATTTATTTAGAACGATGTATGTTCAGTATTATTTCCAGAAATATTACATTAGTATCATAAGTTTTCTGTTGCACGTAGCATAGCTTATAAAGATACGTTCTGAATTTTTCTAATAATTTTTTGACATATTGTACTTAATTTGTAAATTGCTTAAATGACACAGTTTTTCAAAGGAACAAACTCAGCATTTAGAGCAATGTGAAATTTATTATTTTAAATTACTCATTACTATATACAGAAAAATGGCAAATTGACAATTTAAGAATAGAATAGGATTATTAAAAAGTGTTTATAGTAAGAAATATAAACAATATCAAGAAAGGTACAAGAAATTCCAGATGCCATTTGATGGTACTATCTATTCTTCTCCAGTTTTCAAATTAAAACAAATAAGGTAAAGCTAAATTAAATCGAATCGAAAGGATAAGCGCATATTGAACAATAACTGTAACTATAAGCCCCCAGAAGTTAATATAACATAAAAACTAATACTAGATCTATTTCATGGGCCGACGATGCGAACAGATTAAGTATCATTACGTCTCTAACGATTGATCGAATAGCAAAACTCGTCAGAACTTAATTTTGTTTCATAAATGGAAACAGAAGCTATATGACCAATGCTTGTTAAGTGCAATTTCGTTCAGCGTACTAATGTGAGGTTTCCTGCTTCTGACAGACTATTTATTTCGTTGATCCTGTTGAATTAATTGATGGAGTCTTTTGTGATTCGGAACTACCATCACTCAAACTTCATTACATTTGCTGCAGCCAGTATTTATGTGTATAAATACTGCGAATGTAATGTTTTCCCAATCATGCTTTATACACAGGATGTACCGAAAAGGTGGTAACGGACTTTAGTTCTTTATCTATTAGAGATATGTGGACAATTGTAAATTGAAAAAATGTTCAAAATAAGGTCGGAAATAAGTCTCCAATAAAGAAAAAAATCCTCTCGCTCATATACAAAAAGCTTCACTTTTTAAATTTGTATATGACCCCCGCAGAAAGACATTACCAATTAGTAAACTGCGCCCCATACACTCATGAGGTGATGTACCATATTTGAGCCTTTCATCATACAACATCGCAGAGACTTCTTTAAGCAAAGATGATCGGGGACTATACATGATTTTCAATGTAAACGTTTATTGCTAGAGTGGAAAAAAAAAAAGATTTTCTTTCGTAATTTCTGTACGACCCCTGAAATGCGATCATTCGACTTGATTTTTTTTCCTTCGGGAACCATTGTAAAGTGGTTTAAGCAGCGTTAAGCGCGCCACTCTAACACTTTTTAAGGTATAATTCTCAAATTTTATATTGCCACCTCATGAGTGTATGGGGCACGTTTTACTAACTGTGATTTTTTTTTTGTACGGGGGTCGTATACAAATTTAAAATCTAACTTTTTGAAAATGAACGAGAGGAATTTTTTCTTAACGGAGTCTTATTTCCTAACTTGTTTTGAGCATTTTTTCAATATACAATGCCTATATCTCTAATAGATAAAGAATAAAAGTCCGTTACCGCCTTTTTGGGACACCCGTAGACTTGGCTCTGAATACAACTTTCTAGATTGAGACAGCGATTCTTTTAATGCTGTTTTATTTTTCAAATCAAAGAGCACGATGTTTGTCTACCAAAGAGACGAATGCATCGGGCAGAGGAGTTTTTTAATTGTTTTTAACCTTACATCCAAAGAAATCCTTCCTAACTTCCAGACCGTTAGATCTACAGCCGCGCTAGAGGCTAGAAGTCTTAATGAAACAGCGATTCTCTTAAACAACTCTTGCACTCAGCCTTCTTTCCTTCTTTCTCCATATGTAACATGCCACTAGAAATATTTATGTCAATCCACGAGATATTTTCTTTTTCTTAGAAAAAAAAAATTAAAAGCTGCATAACTGAACCCTTAGAAAATGCGCGTTGATTTTAAATCAATGACTAGGCTCAGTTCCAAATATTTTATGTATTTCTTGATTATTCTTTTCTGCATTAAGTAAATTAGATCATGATAAATGCCGTCTTAAAAACCAAATTCTTCTAGTTTTAGAACGAATCTTTATAAAAGATTTTATAAAGTAAATCCAATGTTCATCTGAAAAATTCAACTCCGATTAAAAATTAAATTTATAAAAAAAAAATTTCTTTGTAAGACAGCATGTACCTAATACAAAAAGAAGAATAAAAAAATATGCAAATGTGAATAAATATTTGGTGTTAAGCTTGCCACTGGTTTAACATTAGTGAACGTCTACTGGCTTAATTAATTTCAAAAGTCCTCCCCCCCCCCCGAAAAAAGGCGTTTCCACCTACTCTGATTATTGCAGAGAAGAGGGGGGGGGAATGAAATATGCTCTCTTTTCTTTATTAATCCTTGAACTGCCATTTCAAGAAATCTCCCTCCCCGATTCAAAGAAATGAGCGTTGAAGTCATTGCATGCCAAAAATTATAACAGCAACAATTTACTGGGGAAAGTATTTGAGAAAGGCGTATATATACGCCCGAAACAGTTAAAAGCGGTAAAATGTTAAAATTAACAAGATTGAAACAAGAAATGCCAATTTCAATACTTTCTAATAGAGTCCTGTTTGGAAATGTATTGTCGAGCAATGGCCAAGTGAATTAGACACTGAACTGGATTGGTAAACGAATGAAATGTAAAGGTCCAGGCTTACAGCACACCACGTGGCTGTCGATATAATGGTGTGGCGTTTTGGACGGTTTTCACCAGATGTAACATGAATACGTGTTAGAACTCCTGAAAATGTAGTCCGCCCAAGACACCTCCCCCCTTTGTCAGTAGCTTTGCCTTTACCACAAACCAAACGTTTGGTATATGCTTAACAAGTAGTTAAACACCTTTTATCGTAAAGACGCGGTGACAAAGATTCCCTTTCTGTGCATGTTGTTAATTACCAGGATGAATATTTCAAAGACTCGTCATGACAAAGTCCTGTGCTTGCGCAATCGCGAATTCAGAATGCGTCTTCTCCAGTTTATTTGTGCTCTCTCATTAAAAGTAAACCAATAAATTCTGTTAAACATAAAATAAATAAAATAAAAATGCAACATGTAGCTAATTGTTGTTTGTTTTAGGAAAGCTTGTCGTTATTAACATCTATAAGTGTAATTAAAGTATCTTTTATAGTTAGAAATGTTTACTTTAAAAAAGGGCTATACCAGACAAATGAATTAATCATCTGTCTCAAATCTGTCTCAATAATGTCTCAATAATGTCTCAAATCTCTTTACAACATCAAATACATATTCTGCATCTTGAAAGAAAATCTGTGCTGTAAATAAAACTTAGTTCAGTTTAACATATTTGTTTTCCAATTGAATAAAGAAGTCTTTCGAAGTTATTTTAGTGTGAAATTTAATTGAATTAATCTCTTAGAGGTTGATGACACGATATTCAAATCCTTTGTTCGATGTTTTAGTCTGTCTTTTGATTGCCACTAAAGGCATTTATGCTTAGCGAAAGAGAAGAAAAAAGAACATTTTATAAACACATTATATTAGAAGAAATATTTATTGACTGATAGAAGGCTAGTTCTCTATCTATTTAGTGCATAAGTATAGGAATTATTGACTCTCCAAAACTAAAAACCATAGTTGAAAGTTTTAAATATATAACACTTTATTACTGACAAAAAAAATGTACAACGTGTGTTCAAAAAGTAAACTGCACTTGTTCTCTGACACATGGTATCAGTGCAAAACAGTTGCGAAGCATGAGTAGAGGAAGATTGAGATCTACAGCTTCCAAAAGTAGCAATTTCATTCAGATAATGGGAATCAGTTAAACGAATTCAGTACGAGAAAAAGGTGACGCATCAGATGGACAATTATTCCAATGTTAACCTATATGTGCCTAGACTGTTTGAATGACTTATCTACAATCTTTTCTGACTTATCTACAAATCAATCAATGCCAGCCACGATAAATTTCTAGCATGATCTACTTGAACAAGTGATGATTTTTACTTTCCGAACATGTATCATGTAAGGAAAGTATTGTAATCATGAAAAAATTCGACTTCGAGATTTTGGTGTATTGACACGTTATGAGGTCTTCTGAATTCATTTATGCTATTTTTACGAGATGTATGTATGTATGTGTGTGTGTTTGCACGTATGTGAGTGAACACGATAGCTCCTAAACGGGACATTCGATTGAGCTGAAATTGAGTATACATGTTATAAATCACTATCGTAAGTCGGGTATTGATTTTGATGTGTATAGGACTTATAGTTTTCTACAGGGCTACGACAAAGATTTATTTTACATTATGGCCTATGGGGAGAAATTCTTGAAAGTGCGCTAGCGTTTAAACGGCGCATTCGATTGAACTTCAGTTTGGTATATATGTTTGAATTATTCATCGATTAACAATTATTTAAATGCTTGGTAATGATCGTAATCGTAAGTGTTCGGAAAGTCGAGTGGAGTGACTCCAGATTTTTTTATTTTATTAAAAATCTATTAGTTAAAATTTTACATCTCTCTTGGTCACATCAAATTATTCTGTGGAACTGAGATTTAATACTCGTGAATTATGGCTAGGAAAATGAAGTAACGTTTACAATTTTTTTTTTTTTTTTTGCGACTGACAGTGAAAACTTGAACGTCCCGAAAAGGGACAATAGATACATAATGGATTAAAGTATATGGAACAGTGATTTTTTTTTGGGGGGGTGAGGAGGGAGGGAGGAGGCAGAGTAAACGTTTCCCGGTTATAGAGGAAATTCATCGCAAAATATCGAGAATGTCTGGAACGCATGCAATATCACCTTAGCCACTGCGAAATGGTACCAGAAGTTCAAAGACAGTCGCAGAGACCTAGGCGATATGGAAAGGCAAGGAAAGCCATTAATGGTGAGCACATCAAACATGATGCTGCAGATGGAGCACGTTACTTTTAGCAATCGCACAGTGACAGACCCACACATTCTACAGGAATTGCATTCCTTGGAACTTCTCATTTCCATCGTGTACCACCAACTGGATTACTGCAAACTGCATTCACGATTGATTCTTTGTTCTTTGAGTTCCCAATGAACAGGAGTAAGTTTTGTGGCTTCTTGGAACTCCTTCATCACTATTCTACGGAAGTTAATGATTTCTTATGCCGCATTATTCAGGGTTGTGAGACATGGGCGCATCAATGCACACCACCAACAAAGCAATAAGTCAGGTGGAATGAAAAGCCCAAAGCCATTGCTTGTGAGAACAAAATCCATAAAGCTCCTCCATCAGTAAATAAAGCCATGGGTGCAATTTTTTCAGTTGTGAATGATTTAATGCTAATTAGTACTGTGATACACTAAGAGGTTTGGGGGAAAGCTATGAGAAACAACGCACGTGTAAAGTTAAGCAAAGGAATTGCTTTTTTGTATGACAAGCAATACATCACAAGGCATATACTGCAAAGAATCTTGCTTTGTGGTTGCTACTTTGACGTGATTATGAAGCACAAAGAACGTTTGGATGGAATACAATTTTTCAACGGTAACCAGATTGAGCCAGCTCTTCTGAGGTGGCTTTAGAATCAAGTAGGGATTTTTCATCGCCAGGACATCGAAGGATTAGTGAAACATTCCAAAAAAGTCTGTAGAAAGTGGGAGACAGTGTAAAATCATGTGCTTTATGTGTGTTATATTTTTTTATATCGCACTTCTCAAAAAATCGTTTTTTTAACTCTTTAACGCGCAGTGTTCCCACTCTGGGAACACCAAACTCTGACGTTTTGACTGTTGCCACGAAGAATAGATTTGATTCTATAAAAGTAGTTGCAGGTGACATAGCTCCACGAGAATCCTTTACTTTTTAGCACGCCATTTCCCGTAAAAAAATGGTCACGATTATTTTTAACAGCACTGACATCTGCTGAAAAATGGAAGAATGCGAGAACAGATGGATAGATTGTCCAATGCAGAAAAAAGGGCAGTCGTTGCCATCGCTCGACATAACTACCAGCAAGATGGCGGACGATCGAAACGTTCATCGCGTGCCACAGATCTAGAGACCTTTTTTGACGACAGCTGGCTGTGCCGCACGGCTGCCCTTTTTTCAGCATTGGGAGACTTAACTACCAGCAAGATGGCGGACGATCGAAACGTTCATCGCGTGCCACAGATCTAGCGACCTTTTTTCACGACAGCTGGCTGTGCCGCACAGCCAGCTGTCGTCAAAAAAGGGAATCTAGATCTGTGGCACGCGATGAACGTTTCGATCGTCCGCCATCTTGCTGGTAGTTAAGTCGAGCGATGGCAATGGCTGCCCTTTTTCTAGCATTGGGGAAAGGGTTGCGCCTCAAAGGGTTAACCTAAGTTGTTTCGAGTGTTATTTACTTTTTGAGCGTCTCTAGTACAATAATAGATTAAACGTATATGTTATCAAAAACATGCATGCACAAAAAAACCATTACAACTGGTTTTTCCTTTGTCAATAGAAAGGTACTTGCTAATCTACATGTACATTTGAATATCGGATCAGAATTTTGTATGCTAGCGTAATTTTGCTGTAAATACTCTAATTTCCTTTTTATCAGTGAGATGCACTCTCTCTTATCTATTATTTCCCATTTCATTTTTCTTCCATTTTTGAACAGTTACTGCAATAAACACCAAACATTTTTGTATTCAAACATCTGCTTAAATAACATTTCTTCCTGAAGCGATGTTTCTTTTTCTTTTATTTTTCCCTTCTCCCGGACAGCCTGAAAAACGCTTTTGTGTGAATAGTACAACTGAAGAACTATTCCCATCCGCAATCATTGAAAAGGCGGGAAATAAGCATTTGGTCACGTTCCGTCTCCCACTCACTCATCTGCAAACTTTGCAGATCGATAATTTTTATGCTTCTGGGGTTTATTCTTAAACCTTCTTAAAAATTGTTCCATTCAACGCACTGGAATGAGATAAAAACGTACGCTTTTGTTTCTGTGGTTTCCAACTCAGAGATTTCGGAAACGAAGTAACTGCCCTAAAGTTTAGTGTATTTGCTTTTCTTGAGATGAAATGCGCTTTTTTTTTTATATGCGCCTTAGATACTAACATTAAGCATTTCGGTTACTAAGTCTAAACCACGCGAGAGTCTTATTGGAATTTTTCAGATGGGTAACATGCGGATTACTTTGAAAAACAGACATACAATTTTTACTGTTTTGTGCGAATGATATAAGACAGTTTACTATACTCTTTTTTTTTCACAATCAGAACCTGATCTATCACAACCGATCACAATCACATCTCTGATTTTGACAAACACGTGAAGTGTCCACCACCTTCATCATGGCCACAGGGGAAATGAAAGAGCTGATTTCCTGGCAAAACAACCATTACTGGAGGACCACCCGATAAGTAATAGAGTGGTGTCAGTACCTAGATCAAAAATAGTATACATAATTAATAAAAACATAAAAAATAAATGGCAAATGTGGTGGAACGAGAGTGAAACCGGCAGATATACTTACAACTTCTTACCACATATACAAAATAATTATAATATCAATAATATAGTAGCCACTAAATTTATAACGGGCGGGGGCAGTTTCCCAATATATTTAAAAAGAATCAATTATAGAACAACTGATCTATGTGACTGTGGTCAGACAGGGGACCCCTGCATTATATCTTTGGGGACTGCCCCCTAATGCCTAATAAAATAAGAAGAAATAACTCAATAGATCCATATAAAAATTTTATGCAAATTATCCAATTACCAAACATAATGAATCTAATAAAAGTAAATTATAATAAGCTTATAGAACACTATAGCACTATTAAATTTAAATATCATTGATCTGCCATTCTCCTGTGGTACAATAGGTATATATATGTATATGTATATATATGTGTGTAAGTGTATATGTGTGTATATGTATGTTTTATCATGTGTATATGTGTGTATATATATGTTTTATCATGTCATGTGTCATATCATGTCTGTAATTTACGATTGTACTAATATTGTTTACTGTCTGCCTTTGGGGTTCTGCGTGCCCCAGCGGCATAGTATGTAAAAATAAGCGATAAATGAATAAATTCTTCCCTGGAGGGATTTTATGCCGTAAACCTTCTGGTCGGCCCCTCCAGTGGGTGTCTCACGCCTCTCACACCACCTTCATCAGGTTATCCTGAACGTTTTTTAATCACCAAATCAATTACCACTTCTTTTTGTCCTTTATTTCTGTTAATACTTTTTTCTGTTTTGATCATTTTTAATGAATAACACTGAGTTAGGATTTCAATGCCATACATTAAAAAATTATTGTATATCTTTTGTGATATGAACATGCTTGGTTTTAGATTTTTATGATTTAATGTTTAAAAATATTAGGTTGTAACGAAAGTTTTCCGCCACTCCAAGTATTGCCTGCACAAGCAGTTCGCGTTGGTGTCTTTGCCAATATTTTGTTAAACGATTTTTGTTATTTGAAAGAAAAGACTTGTTTTAGAGCACTGTGTTGTGAAATCTGTAAAACAGTATTGTTATGATTAAGTATAAGGTGTCTGAAATGGAACTACCACGCTACCAGATTAATCCATCATTTACTCTCAGTTCTGTCGCAAAAAGTCAGCTACAGAATGACACTGAATCATGTGTACAGCTTAAGGTACTACTGTTGTATTATATGACACTGTGAAGATTTGGTACCGAAAGTTCAAAACGAGTACTAGGATATTAAAGAAGCAGAGCGCTCTGGCCGGCCTACGGATGCTGATGAGGCCCGCCTACGAGAATTTGTGGAAGAAGATAAAATATTGATCCCCTCGAGAGCTAGCTAAAAGAGTCAGACTTTAGTGCCATGTCCATCATAAGCGTAAAGTTTTCAAAATTATTGGGGGGCTGGGCCCCACAACCACATATATTCACGTCAGTGGCGTAGCCAAGGGGTGGGTTAGGGGGGTCATAACCACCCCCATGAGGAATTTTTTGCCATACAAAATGTATATTCTTCACTCCCTTATACACCCCGTATACATATATGTGAGTTGCAGTCCGTGACGCCCCCTCACTCATCTGCAAACTTGCAGATCGATAATTTTATGCTCTGGGTTTATTCTTAACCCTTAAAATTGTTCCATTCAACGCACTGGAATGAGATAAAACGTACGCTTTTGTTCTGTGGTCCAACTCAGAGATTTCGGAACGAAGTAACTGCCCTAAAGTTTATGTATTGCTTTTCTTGAGATGAAATGCGCTTTTTTTTATATGCGCTTAGATACTAGCATAAGCATTTCGGTTACTAAGTCAAACACGCGAGAGTCTTATTGAATTTTTCAGATGGGAAACATGCGGATACTTTGAAAAAGGCATACAATTTTTACTGTTATGTGCGAAGATATAAGACAGTTTACTATACTCTTTTTTTTTTCCCAATCACAACTGATCTATAACAACGATCACAATCAATCCTGATTTTGACAAACACGTGAAGTGTCCACCACCTTCATCAGGTTATCCTGAACGTTTTTAATCACCAAATCAATTACACTGCTTTTTGTCCTTTATTTCTGTCATACTTTTTCTGTTTTGATCATTTTTAATGAATAACACTGAGTTAGGATTTCAATGCCATACATTAAAAAAATATTGTATATCTTTTGTCATTTGAACATGCTTGGTTTTAGATTTTTATGACTTAATGTTTAAAAATATTAGGTTGTACGAATTTTCCGCCACTCAAGTATTGCCTGCACAAGCAGTCGCGTTGGTGTCTTTGCAATATTTGTTAAACGATTTTGTTATTTGAAAGAAAAGACTTGTTTTAGAGCACTGTGTTGTGAAATCTGTAAAACAGTATTTATGATTAAGTATAAGTGTCTGAAATGGAACTACACGCTACAGATTTATCCTCATTTACTTCAGTTCTGTCGCAAAAAGTCAGCTAAGAATGACACTGAATCATGTGTCAGCTTAAGGTATACTGTTGTATTATATGACACTGTGAAGATTCGGTACCGAAAGTTCAAAAACGAGGACTAGGATATTAAAGAAGCAGAGCGCTCTGGCCGGCCTACGGATGCTGATGAGGCCCGCCTACGAGAATTCGTGGAAGAAGATAAAATATTGATCCCCTCGAGAGCTAGCTAAAAGAGTCAGACTTTAGTGCATGTCCATTAGTTGCGCTAAGCATCGCATAAACTTGACATATAAGGTCAATAGCTGGGTACCGCGTGAGCTGACTCAAGCAAATCTGGCGGAAAACTTTCGTTACAACCTGATACGATAATTTGTGCTCCCAAATGATGAAGATGATGAATTTTGTCATAACTTTTGTTGGTGATCTCATTCGAAAATAAGAAAATATTTTACAGACTAAGTAAGATGTGTTCTTTCATTTGTTGAATAAAAATTCAGGATGAACCGACGAAAGCATTGGAACGCATCAGATAAATCAATTTATACCAAATAAATCAATTTATACCAAAATTATATTTGATTTACAGAAAGTTGATTTTGATAAGTAACATATACTCAAATGCATTTTTTCCGAATAAAAGCCACTCCCTCGTTCTTTTTCTGACTCGCTAGAAATGCTACGATCCATAAATACTCAAAGTCTTGATTGCTTCGGTTTAAGAATTCGAAAAGGTTTTTTTTTTTCCCCAATGGCAGAAGTACATGAACAAAATAATGAAAAGACGGAAGAATTAACATCAAAAAGTTCATAGTTAGCCAACGGCTATTGCCTCAGAAGGTTCCTGGCCTCCCAATAACGGGAAGCCTCCGAATCACCGTGGTGCGAGCTCTGCCATTACCCTCTTAGAAGCCTGCCATTACCCTCTTAGGGTAATCGCTCTGCAAAGGGCAGGTGGTGTCTATTCATGTCTTCATCAGAGTCATATAACGGGCAGGCAGCCTCAGCAAATATGCCAATACGACATAGATACGCGGCAAGACAGTCACGTACCGTCAGTAAACGGAAGGTGGTCACAGCCTCCCTTCTTGGTTTTTCCGGAACAGAAGGCACATGATTATATCTGGAGAGCATTTTACTGTGTAGTTCTAGCTGAATTCGAAACGATTAAAAAATCTATTTGCCTTTTCACTTGAAACAAATCCTCAAAATGTATCCATTCATAACTGCTCTTCAAATGTTCTTCCTTATTCGAATACAATTCGTTCGCGAATCTTTATTCTGATGGATATCAAACATTATTTCTGTACTCGTGCGGCAGTTCGAATGACTATACTTTCAGTGTTCAGCTGGAACAAAGTTAATGACTAAGGACCTCGAATAGTTCATTCATTTATGTGAGTGTGAGGGAATATTCTTCAAATAATGTGCATTCTCCGGTAGGTACCTATGTAATATCAAATTTCTGTGCTTGCAAAATGCTTGTCAACCAAACGTTAACCCTTTAACGCGCAGTGTTCCCGCTCTGGGAACACCAAACTCTGACGTTTTGACTGTTGCCAGTCACGAAGAATAGATTTGATTTCTATAAAAATAGTTGCGGGTGGCATAGCTCCACGAGAATCCTTTATTTTTCAGCACGTCATTTCCCGTAAATAAATGGTCACGATTATTTTTAACAGCACTGACATCTGCTGAAAAATGGTAGAATGCGAAAACAGCTGGACAGATTGCCCAATGCTGAAAAAAGGGCAGCCGTTGCCATCGCTCGACTTAACTACCAGCAAAATGGCGGACAATCGAAACGTTCATCGCATGACGTTTCGATCGTCGAAGCGTTCATCGCATCGCTTTTTTGACGCAGCTGGCTGTGCCGCACAGCCAGCTGTCGTCAAAAAAAGGGTCTCTAGATCTGTGGCACGCGATGAACGTTTCGATCGTCCGCCATCTTGTTGGTAGTTAAGTCGAGCGATGGCAACGGCTGTCCTTTTTTCAGCATTGGGAAAGGGTTGCGCCTGCGCTCAAAAACGAGAAAATTTGCTGCCTTTCGTAGGTCCAATCCAAACATTTGCAACTGTTGTTGTATACGTAATTTGAACATCATTGGTTTGAATGCCCGAAAATTCAAATACTTGTAGCCCCACGAGAGTCTATAAACAAAGCATTTGTAAACTTTTGCGATTAGTCTGAAAATAGGAAAGTTTTTCGCCTTTCGTAGCCCCAAAAATCAGAATATGCGTTATTTTTTTGTGAGTCTGAAAAAGAAATACTGAATGCGACCTCTTGAGGTTCCAAAAATGCAAACGTTCGTCGCTTTCCATACGTCTGTGAATCCCACCAGTGGCCGAGCGCGTATACGATTCTCAACTGGGAGACGGAAGGTCCCTGGTTCAAACCCAGGTCGCGTCTCCCGACCTAGCCGTTTGGAGTTTTCTGTATTTTCTCCGAAATTTAGCATAAATACGTGTTAGGACCCCTTAGAAAGACACCCAAGGGAGAACACACCCCCTTGGCCTAAATCCCTAGTGGAGATAATCGACCGTAGTCCAAAGAACAAAGAAATCCATACGTCTGTTGCTTTGTTTGACATTAAGGCAGTCGTTTCTTCTTGTAAGTATGAAAATCTGTACTTTAGTGGATTTCACTGATTTAAAAAATTAACCAGTAACATTTTCCGTTAATGTTTTTGTATTAAAACAGTGATTATCTTGCTAAGTCAGGATTAGGTTGTTTTTTATTCAAAATTTTAATTACTGGAACTAATTACGATCGTGAAGTATTCCATCAGAAGTAACAGCTTTGAAGAAAAACTGTCTCCCAAAAAATATCTCCGTTGTCATTTTGAGCCGATCTATTACAAATATCAAGTACAGTCCCAGGCAGCACAAGAATGTTCTATGAACGTCTGGTAACGTTCAGAATAGTAAGAAAAGCGTTCAGGTGAAGTTTGTACGTTCTGTATAACGTTCTAAAATTGTACTAAGCTATCTTTTGCCAAAAACTGTGAATAAATAACGTCTTATTGGACGTGCAACAGGGGTTTATTGATGCCGTTTTAAAGTAATGTCTAATAACTCGTTCTATTCGACGTGCAGCAGAAGTGCTGGTATTACCGTTCAAAAGCTATGCCTAATAACACGCATTACTCGACGTATAACAGAAGTGCTGTTGATACCGTTCGAAAGTTATGCCTGATAACCCGTCCTACTTGACGTGCATCAGAAGTGCTGGTGAAACCGTTCAAAAGCAATGCTCATAAATCGTCATACTCAACACATAACAGAAATACTGTTGGTAATAAGTTTAAAAGCAATGTTTAACAACACGTTCTACTAGACGCGTTGAATTTCTTATTACTGAAACGTCGGAATGAGGCGTTCACTTGGCGTCTAATAAAGTTTTACAGACACCTGTTTGTCAACATCCCGGTGTTGAGTTGCGCAAGGGGGGGGGCAATCAAGCGGCAAAATCATTTTGCATTCCACGTGATATTGCTGTTTGTCGTTTTTTTCTTTCTTTCTTTCTTTTTTTTTGGGGGGGGGCATAATTTTCGACTTGTGTTATTCCCAGACACCACATAAGCTGAAATCAAGCTTGACATTTCTTTCAATTTGACGTATTAATGCAAGCTTGACAGTTCAATTCATTTTAAGCTTGCAGCAAGCTTGGAGATTATAAAAAAAATGAGTCAGCAAATATTTTCCCGCCGAATTTAAGTCATTTGATCTTCAAGCTTGAATACAGCTTAATTACTGCTTGATTTGGAAAGCCACATAACAAATAATTTATTATCAGTCATAAATGTACTTGACCATAGAATTTAAAAAAAAGATTCTATATTTCCAAATATTGAAATTCTTCAAAATAAAATACAAAAATATATTAGGAAATAGATTTCAAAGTCAGTCGTTTGTCTCGATTTTGGCCAATAATGCCCAACATGAGTGTCACGATATTGAAAGTTTTAAAACATGAGCTGCTTTTAAGTTTATATAATGCTTATTTCCCTAGAGTCTATAAATCACATATAACTTTATTTTAATTTTGATTCATCCTATGGAGAAATAAAAGATGTAGTTCGGCATGGCAATACTGATCAATATCACCAAATAACGACGTGACAACCATAACAGTCACTTCAAACGTTAGTCATTTTTCCTCGAGTAGGATTTGCATTGGGGTTAGGACGCTTGCTTCGCACACCTTACGTCCCGGGATCGATCCTAGTCGCGGATGCTAGACGGAAACAGATTAAAATAACTTGAGGTTTCAGCGTTGAGGGTAAGATGCGTGGAAAAATAAAATATATGGGGCGACTGGCGCCCCAAGTATTTAGGAATTTTTTTTTGGAAAATATTTTAGAGTGTAGTAAGTTTAAATCAAGCTTGGTATGTCAAGCTTAATACAAGTTGGGCAATTGTAAACTTGAACGCTTGATTTAAGCTTGCATTAAGTATGCACGCTTGAAATAATCAAGCTTAATGCAACTTTATTGACTTGATAAATGAAGCTTACTGCAAGATTGATGCAAATTTGCTGTGCTATCTGGGAGAGAAAACATAATTTAAACACAGTGTGAACGTCCTACCGAAACATTTAATGGTTCTGGATAAGTTCGGGAAGTACATAATTTGAACCGGTTTTCTACGTTTTAAACGCGTCGGCTGCCCGGACACATAGACGTTAGTAGAGCGTTTCTTTGTTTACGTACCGTGAACGTTTAAACTGAACGTTCACAGTTCGTACTTGGAACGTAAGTGTGCTGCTGGGGGTTGCTTTTAAAAATTTAATGTCTGCACTTTTTGCGATTTTGGGTTTGATTTGTACAGATATAGAAAAATGTGCTTTATCAGACCTCAAAATCATGCTGTCTCTTGGTTGATCCTTGATCTGTAATTTTATAGAGAGTAACATTGGAAAAATCAAACCTTTCCCTTTGGTTTAATTCCTGTAAAATCTAAATTTTGTTTCGATAATTACATAAAGTGTAACGCAACACCATCTGAGCATATAAGTATTCGTAACACTTATTGCTCTTTGTTGATTTCCAGTATTTGAATGAGTTGGTTCTTCAGTAGCTTACACAAATCTGAGGTTTAGAGAGCTCTGATTTTAACGATCACATTTAAAACTCACTTGGCTTCATATTATTTTTCTTCATCTTCCTTTAGAACACTGCTCACATCAATCCCATGAGACAATGTTTAATATATTTTCAAAGCAGCAATATAAGTCATGTCATTTTTATAAAAGATGAAATGTGCCCCTTCCATACATCACTATCTAAACTTTTTTTTTTTTTTGTCGTATCTTGTCAGATTTCTAATAAACATGCTTTAAAATTCAATTGATGGAACATTTTTTATTATTTTATTTATTTATTTATTTTAATCTAATCATAATCAGCGCCGTCTGTCGGAAAAATTTTATAATTACTTTTCATTGAATAATTTTTTTTATGCACTTTGAACAGTGTGAAAACTTTATAGACGTATAATGTAATTGCAGATAATTTTATAGAATTGAAATTAATTAAAGTAAGATTTTAATAGAGTACTTAAATTTTAATTTATATTTTGTTGCTTTAAAAATATTCTTCTGCTTAGTACAGTGGTGGCAAATTTAAGAACAGTGGGTCAGACACTGACGCACGCACGTCACCTAACTGAGTAACGCATTATTTTTATAAACTTTATCATAAAAGAGAGAGATACATTAAACAATATATAGAAAGTTATTTATATATAATGTACAATATATTTTTAAAAATTCCAAGTAGGCACTGTCTATACATATATACCAGTAACTATTTCTAGTAATATGATTTTCTGTATACCTTGCTCATTCAAATACTCTGCAGGGGCGACTGCCAACTGAGCATGATGTCACCTGCTACGGCAATTCATGGTATTGTCCCAGTTACATTATGTTTTTGACGTGGATTTTTTTATTTTTATTTTCACTTTCAAAAATAAAAGTTGTAATACAAAGAAACATAAATATTTTAAAGGATTTTAAAAGTGGAAACCAGAAAATGTGTTTTTAACTATCCTCTCCTGCTTTTTTCTAACACTGGATTATTAATCCTCGAACTGGTACTAAAGAATAATGTACAAAAGCGACCGTCTTCACAGAAGTGTTCACTATCATTGTTCTATATATTATTATCTTGCATGTGACCAACAAGATATGCTTTGCACTGCCTGTAAAACTACTTTTTCCTTCCAAATAGTGACCTTGCTGGAAACTTAACTTGCATTACTACTTATGTCCGTCGGGTTATCATAACTACACTGGTGTGCAAAAATTAAGGACGAGGCGGTTTTTTCAATATAACTTTGTACAAAAGCTTTCCAAATCAACACATTTAATACCGTCAGATCCCCAATACGTAAGGACATGAGTAATGTAAGCAACACTTACTAAAAGAGAAATCAGAGGGATAAAAAGAAGCTTTATTGAAAAAGTAGCATGGAGCGCAAAGCGACTGAAGGCCGAAACATCCCTGTGATGGGTGTCCAGCAAGAAACATCCGGTCTTTAATAGGGGATATGATCTCCCCTGACTGCTAGGCAGGTTTCACAGCGACTGCCCATGCTGAGAATGAGGGTGTCAATGAGTTGTGTAGGCATTGCTGCCCATTCGTCTTGCAGCGCCAATCGAAGCTCCGGAATCGTTACTGGTGGTAAAGTACGAGCTGCCAAGCGTCTGCCTAGAACATCCCATACATGCTCGATGGGATTGAGATCCGGAGATCGTGCCGGCCAATCCATACGTTCAATATCCTCACTCTCTAAGAGCTGTTCGGCAGCTACTGTGCGATGACATGGTGCATTGTCGTCCATGAAAAGGAACTGCGGACCCATAGCGCCTCTAAAAAGACGCACATATGGAAGAAGAATCTCGTTACAATAACGGGTCCCGTTGACTGAACCTGCGTCGAAGATGTGAAGGTCTGTACGACTACCAAGCATGATGCCTCCCCAAACGAGAACACCGCCACCTCCATACCTGCCCCTTTCAATGATGTTCGAGGGATGATTGCGGCTTCCCCGCTCTCTCCAGATGAGTATGCGATGAGAATCGCTACTCAGACTGAATCTGCTCTCATCTGTAAAGAGTACTCGTCCCCATTCATTGTCTCTCCAATTCCGGTGTTCCCGGCACCACAGAGAACGCCTTCTCCGATGGGCAGGCGTTAGAGGTACACACCGTACAGGGCGTCGTGCAAACAGACCACCACCGTGCAGTCTTCTGGCCACGGTAAAACGCGATATCGGTCGTCCAGTCGCCTGTGTCGTGTGTCTAGCGATTTCTCCCGCTGTCTGCCGCCTGTTTCTTCTGGCCTGTAAGGCAATATACCGGTCATCTGCGGGTGTGGTTCCTCGTGGACGACCACTACTAAACCCCCGGATAGCTGTTCCTGTAGTTTGAAATTGTCTCCAAAGTCGTGAAACGATGCTGTGAGCAATTCCGAACTCTGCAGCCACACTTGTCACACTGCGGCCTTCCTCCAACTTCCCAATGATTCGACCTCGGGTAAAAGCATCCAGATGTCGTCTAACAGATTGATTATTCGCCATTTCTCGCTGAGGCAGCAACTCGGTGTGATTTTAACTGCTATACGGCGTGCAATCTCTTTGCCAGAAATACTGATCTTACACCGACAACATGCTTTATACTACTCAGGCACTCCCTCATTACGTCTACCTGCATATCTGTGCATGTGCTACCGTACATCACCTTACTTAATCTCCTGATTGGCCTTTCTGTCCGCTCTGCCTCTTCGTTCAGCTGATATGCTAATTTTTCGACTTCGTCCTTAATTTTTGCACACCAGTGTATTTTGAGCTGGGGTCATTTAATCAATAGAAACTCTTCCTGCGTTTGAAAACTTACTGTTATTCTACACGTTATTTTGCAAATACCGAGCAAAGCAGAGTTTACACTGCCTGTAAAACCACTTTATCCTTTGTGTAGAGCAAAGCATATTTTACACTGACTTGTAAATCCACTTTTCCTTCGTGACGAGTAAAGCATATTTTACACAGCCTGTAAAACCACTCTTTTCCTTCACGTTAGTGCTTGTGCTGGGAACATGCATTACTGCATTCGTATATCGGGTTATTAACTTTTAATCATTACTGGCTAGAAAAACACTTTATTTAACTAAAATTGCATACTTTCTACACTGTGAACGACAAAACTGATTTTTTAACTTAAGAAAGATACAGATATCCACTGTTTCAAGACATTCAATTTTTAAAAAATTGTAGTCAAAATAAGCATTTCAGTTCTTATGCATATTATTTGGCATGTAACAAATATCATAAATGATGCATAATATTGAAATGAATGCGGTTATTCAATCAATTCATGAATAAATAAATGTCCACTATGTTACCACAGTATATATTTTACCATGATTTAAAATGAAAATAATAGGGACTTAGTAAATGTTAGTTTATAGTACTCCTTGATTGTTTATCAATGTATCATATATATGTTTTGCTCATCTATCATTCCATGGATATTTAGAATGTTGATCTGCTATGTGGATGCTACGTTGATTCGTAAGTTATGCCTTTTACTATATATGTGTGTGTGTGTGTGTGTGTGTGTGTGTGTGTGTGTGTGTGTGTGTGTACATACATATATATTGATACATTGATAAACATTATAATTGATAACCATATATATACCATTGATAATCCTAACTAATATTATAAATGCGAAAGTGAGTTTGTTTGTTTGTTTGTTTGTTTATGACGCTTTCACGCCTAAACCGCTGAATAAATTATGATGAATTTTGGTTTTAGATATAGATGGGACCCCGTAGAAGGCATCCTGCAAGCTGAACGACAGGATGCCGTTCTACAGGAAATAATTGCCGTTATTTAATGATATAAATGCCGTTGCCGCATTTATATCATTATAGGCTACTTAGAATTTTAGATTTTTAATTACTTCTTTAATTATTAATTAAAAACCGTCTTTACGTTACCATGTTTGGCGAGTTTCGCCCGTATCAAGTGATTCATGTTTCGAGCTAACAAGAATGCTATTACTTCAATAAAGAAGCACGTGCATCTGAAAAAACATTAAATAATACGGAAATTATGCCATTTTTATGCCAAATCTATCTATCTCTAATAATGGAAATGAATGTTCTCCAGACAAATCTACAGAAAGCAGAGCTTTGAAAATTGGAGCATGACTGGGCCCATGACTTCGGTAAAGTGTACCTGAGGCTCAGAAATTTTAATTACTTTTCTAACTATTAATTAAAAACCGTTTTATCGCCCGCACAAAATTATTTATGCTTTTGAAATAAAGCAGAAATTCTATTTGGAAAATCACATGCATTTGGAAAACATAAATAGGTATGGAAATTATGTTGATTTTACGCCAAATTAAAAAGCATAAATAAAGAAAAGTGTACTTACGCACCCGGCGGTCCGCCAAGACGAGCGATTTTTTGCCGAGATAAATGCCCGGGCACATGAAATTATTAATGGTTTTGAATATGATTGGCAACAGTTTGGCAACTCATTTGACGAAAAAACAGTTTGGCGGGAATAACCACCGGGATAATACGTAAATACCAAGAAAAGTCCAGATGTGTTTCTTAAAGTTCGTAAATTTCCAAATCCTACCAATAATATAAATGTGTACGTTTATGTGTTTGGATGCCTTTGACTGAATCACACAAAAATGGTTGGAAAAATTTGTAAAAAAGCTTATGCTCTGGATTAACATGCAGGCAACCTTTCAAGCATATAGCATAAATAATTCTTTTACAAAGACACTCAAAATAATGCTAATGCATTGCGCTCTATGGAAATTTTGTATCTACTAAACCGATTTTAAAACTTTATATGGTCCTAGGCCTATAGGGTCCTAGGCCTATATGGGGAATTCCTCTGTGTGGAATTTTCTAAGGGATCCTAGCCCGTATTTTTGCGAGGTTTTAGAAAAAAAACACGGAAAACTGCGAGCGGCTAAGTCGACAGGTGCGACCGGAGTTTGAACCTGGCATCTCCCGCCTTCCAGTTTTGAGAGCACAACCTCTTAGACACTGGGGGGACCCTAAGTGTTATAGGCTACCTTTTATGCATATATCACAAATAGTTCTTTTACAGGGATACTCATAAGAATTACATTACGCTCTATGTGTATCTCTGTAGGTACTGAACCGATTCCAAAACTTTTTTCACTGATAGTAAGCTACACTGTTCTTGAGTATTATAGGCTAAAATTCATGCATGTAGCGCAAATAGTTCCTTTACAGGAACACTCAAAATAATTCTAATACATTACGCTCTATGGGCATCTCTTTAACTACAGAAATGATTCTAAAACTTTTTCGCTAATAGAAAGCTGCACTATTCCTGATTAACATAGGCTAAAATTCATGCATATAGCATAAATATTTCTTTTACAAGAACACTCAAAACAGTTCGCAAATACTGTCGTAACGTCTCTATTCGCCAAATGCCTGAAAAAAATCTAAATTTAGTAATTCTGCATACTCTCTTATTTTAAATGAAGTATACTACCATGTATTATACTTCATTTAAAATAAGTAAAAAGCAAATAATATTTAAATGCATTTCTTTAGTCGCAAACATATTTGTTATTCACACATGATTCGTTTCTCTCGGGACCTAATTCTAAAGCCGACGCGGACGAAGTCGCGGGTAGCCGCTAGTATATATATATATTTCTTGGAAAATAGGTAACATGATTTTATAATATTTTTTGAGATTAACCCATATATCTGATGCTGAATTTATATATATATAATAAATAAATAAATAAACAAATAAAAAACACAAGTGAACATTGGCTACACATACAAACATGAATAACTATGTCTAGTAAGAAATAATATATGATATTTTCCTTAATGATTTGTTCGTTCAAATATACAGTTGAGGGGCGAATAATGACTGCGTATAGAGTAACTTACGCTACATTTTATAGCATCGCCGCATTTATATCATTTTTTTAAATGGCAACGTTTATTTTTTTTGCTTTTCAATTGTAAAAATTAAAGTTGCAAAACAAAAAATGGAAAAATAAAAATTTTAGATTATTTTAAAAGTGAGATACCCCCCCCCAAAAAAAATAAAGAAAAACGTAGTTTTTCACCACCTCCTCTGTTCTTTTCTGTAGGAAGCCACCGACGTATTTAACCACGTGTTATTACTAAAACAAAAACTAATGTACCAAATATCACTCACTTCTCAAAAAGGTTCACTCACTTTTTTAGAAAATATTGATAAATAACATCAGTAAATGTCAATTATCCGTTAGATTGTCTTTATTTTGAAAAATCCTGCTTGATCTAAATTCCTGCTCATCGCTCAATTGATCTACACATTAATTATTTATTTTTCATGCATTTTTAATGTAAAACGTATGAAATAAGTGAAAATTATTCTGAATAATCACTTGTACTGGTATTAGAGGTTATTTTCTTCTTATCATTTCATATAGTTTTCGATCCATGTAGCCAGATTCAGTATTTCCCCCCCCTTACATTTCACAAAGTTTATGTAAATAGCACAAGAATATTTTAGTGTAATTTTGTGAGTAAACAAAGCAGTTTCTCGACTAGCTGAAATCTTAATCCCCTTAGGCATTAACTCTATCCTAATCAGCAATTAAAACTTTAAACTGCTGCCAGGCAATTTGCATAATGCAGTCTCAGTCTTTCAGAAAAGTTTAGATTTTCTGATAATGGATGGATTTTCTTAAAATCTTCCTGTGTGTAAAAAGAAATTAATTTTGAAAGTGGATTTTTGCGTTGCTGCTATCTTAACGGTAAAACAGGTGATTTACGTAACTGTGTTAAATCACACTGCTATAGTATCTTCAAAACAGACTCACAATATTGGTGAACTAAACATAAATTAAGTAACCGACAAGAGTTTCAAGGTCGGCAACCATTCTTTATTTACTGCTTAAAAACCTTTGAACAAATTTTATAAGCCATTCTGAAACAATATTTTCTTCAACGCATTCATTCAGAATTGCCAATTTTCTAAAATACAAAAATAGCACACCTAGACAAAACAGATAAACTGAATTCTTCTTATTTTCATTTTTTCATATATTATATCAAAAGTGGCGGACTTAACGTGTTTGGAATCAATTTCACTGAGCCTTTCAGGGTCATTGTACTGATAATTCTAATAAAGTATTTGAAAAACAGTGATTAAATTTACTGTTTCATCTAGCATAATCAACATGGCTAATAAATTTAAATTAATAATTTCTTCAGTCAGAGAAAAAGTTCGTATTGCATCATGTACGAAACATTATTTGGAGCACAGAATTTATTAAGTATTCAGAAGTACTGATTGTACCTACTTTTCAAACAATTTATCTGCTTTTTTAATGAGATTATTAAAATCAATATTGTTTATAAGGCATTATTTTGATACAATGCTCTACATTTTCAAGACATTGAGTTAAAAATAAACATATTAAAATCCTAAATATTCATATATAAGCCGAAATCATAAATTATAAATATTTATTAAAAGATTGCATTGTTTTATACACATGTAAATTGTTTTCTTAGATAAATTGTTGAAAGTTGAACACAAACTGGACATGAATCCGAGCCTTGTTCTGAAAACAAATTATAATTTTCAAATTTATTGCCTCTGATGAAAAATATAGAAGATAATATACACTAAACTCATTGGTGCAACAGTAGGGTGCCTAGTTTTTCATTTATTTCATATTTTATTTTATTTTATTATTTTATATTACATTTTATTTATTTTTTAGGGGGTGAAATGTATTACCCGACAAAAAATGAACAATTCACATAAACATTACAGGTACGATATTTTAAAATCAGATCAAATAACATCTTTTGTGAGAAGTATTGGCCCAAATTTTCCATTAGAAAACACCAAAACTGTCACTGTTTATTAATCAGGATAAAATTATCATATTTTGGATTAGGAAATGCCACTTGAGATTAAAAACTTACTTTTAACACTCAAAATATAAGATAAATATCTTCGTGGGGACAAAAATGTCTCCTTTGGTGTTGTAAATGGACTCAAATTCAGTACAATGCAGCACTTGGCTCATTTAACCCTTTAACGTGCAGTGTTCCCGCTCTGGAAACATCAAACTCTGACGTTTTGACTGTTGCCAGTAACGAAGAATAGATTTGATTTCTATAAAAATAATTGCGGGTGACATAGCTCCACGAGAATCCTTTACTTTTTAGCACGTCATTTCCCGTAAAAAAATGGTCACGATTATTTTTAACAGCACTGACATCTGCTGAAAAATAGAAGAATGCAAGAACAGCTGGATAGATTGCCCAATGCTGAAAAAAGGGCAGCGTTGCCATCGCTCGACTTAACTACCAGCAAGACGGCGGGCGATCGAAACGTTCATCGCGTGCCACAGATCTAGAGACCCTTTTTGGACGGCAGCTGGCTGTGCGGCACAGCAAACCTTTTTTCAGCATTGGGAAAGGGTTGCGCCTCAAAGTGTTAACCATCGACGCTTGACAAGCGACCCAGAGCCCACCAAGTGAGGGTAGCTTCATCTATGGCTCCTCCACCGGCTTTATTAAGTCAACTTACTACATTTATAAAAGGTACATAGCCAGAAAAAAAAATCGGGTGATATCCAAAGGATACAGAAGGTATAATTCATCACAAAAAGCTCGATTATTAACATTCTGTTTACAGAAATAGAAAAACTAGATATTCTATTGCAAGAATAGCAGAAACCCTTTAGGGCGAGGGTTAAAGCTTAACCCTAAAGAGAAGTAGAAAGCCTAGCTTACCCAGTTAGTCCAATGCCGTGGCGTTAATAGGTACAAAAGGGAAATTTTAGTCTGAAAATTTTCCTTACACTCTAAAAATGCTTAAAATCTTTAATAGTATCCTTTGATCTTCGACCTGTTGATTTGTGTATATCCAGGGCTATTAGCGCAGGCACTGTTTTTTTACAACAGTATTATAGACTGTAATGTTCCAAAATTTTGCATTTTTGTTTTGATGAATTTAAAAATTTCGGATAAAATTTTATTAAAGTAAACTTTTGCTGTATTTATAAATTCACAAACCCGCTTTATTATTATTCTGTCTAAAAGATTACTCATGCGTTGTGTGTTAAACATCATAGGGTTGGTAAGATAGTATTTCTACAGCATCATCTGAGTTAATGATACTTCTTTAAGCGGATAGGGATTATACAGCTTGTTTGATGCAACTTGTGATCACCATGCTATCTTACAAAAAGGCACTTAACTCAATAAACGAAAAAAGAAATTTACTTTCATAGCATGTTGTGATCTGCAAAATTTTCTATTTATTTTGAAAATTGAAATGGAACTTTTTCATTATTGTTATTTTAGTAATAATATAAATTTTTTTCATAAATGATCTATATTTATTAAACACTTTTGCAACGCTTGAAAAGAACTAGTTGTATGTAATTTTAAGTTGTATAAGCCATGACGAAATCCACTTGCAATGCTGTATTGTAACAAATGTCTATATTTTCCTCCAATTTTATTTCTGACAAAGAATTTAAATCTAAATTTCATTTATTTATTTATTTATTTATAATGTAAAGAAGACTGCATTGTGTTTAATCTTGGTCTATTTGAGATGGGGTTGGATTAAAATTTTATCAAAAAGCCTTTTTAGTTTATCTAAAAAGGCTTTTCGATAAATTACTTAGTTTTAATGACTAAGTTTTAAGAAAAATTATTGTTGATAAAAACTGTCTTCTACACTAAGCAGTTGAAATAGAAAAGGCCTTAACTCATAAATATCAAATGGGTAACTAATTAAGGAAATTGTTATTAAGTTTCCATATACATATTTTATTTAAAAATAAGCAAAAAATAATTGTAGAGAAAGAAAGACATTAAAAATATATTATGTATTCACGCTGAATTATAATTAGCTCGGTAGAGTTTAATGTATATCTCCAGATAACAAAAGGATTTTTTTTATAATGTACTCTCGGGAATGAACTAATTTTATAATACGACAGTAAAATAATATTGACACCGAATTAATCTAATTAAAACTCAACTACTTGTTTTGAACACCTCGCTTATAGCAGTTTATACCATACTGCAAAACAGCTGAAAAATTTTTTTGTACTCTACAGAAACTTCC